>ML803096.1:354011-378843 GCA_009831015.1 Picea engelmannii
AAAAAAAAAAAAAAAAAAAACACTACCACATTGCTACAAAACCTTTCAATTTGCTACGGAACACTCCATTATTGCTACAAAACCTTTTTTATTGCTACCTAGCATACAACTAACACAGAATCTTGAATATGAAAAAAAAGGAGCAAAAGTTCAATAGTGAAAACTTGTTTGGTGCCATTGGATGGGAATTTGTTTGAAAACAACTTTCTGGCAGGTAAATTCTTGAAAGAAAAAAAAGATGTTCCATCACAATCCTCTCTACTATTACTTTTGTCACCATGGGTCCAATGACAAATTGGTTAGGGGAGTGTTAAAGTGTTATCATTTCATTTCATTTCATGCATGTTGGCATTATAGTTACATTTACTTTCTATATCTATTGCAAATAGAAAATATTGTTGAAAACTCCAAATATGGAATGAGAGATCTATCTTTTGAAGAATCCTTTTAGTCTTCCCTTAAGGTAGGAGGTTTCCCCTCTACTTCGACAATTTAGAGTTTCATTCCATAGACATTGCAAATTGAATATGGTGATATTTCTTCTAACTATAGTGTTGGTAATCTCAACATCAATAGAGTATACACATGGGTTATTATTTCTATCTATGTTTAAATGAAAACACACACACACACAAAGACACCCTTTAGATTGAAAACTAGAAATGACAATATAATGAAGCACCAAATTGAAAACTTATAAAATTTGGCTTGGTGATGTAGGGACTATTCAATAATCAAAGCATCCATTTCTAACAATAAATGTGACAAGGGGTACTCCATCAAGCGGTTGTGTTTCCTTGTTATGGGACCAACATCTTTGATTGGGGTTACATGATTCCACAATATAGTACACTTTTAACATTATTTTAAAGCATATGAGGATGTGTTATTCATACCATTTGTGAAATTTTAATATTATTTTGATTCAAGTTGTGAATATTGTAGAACTTGGGTTATAATTCATTTATTGTAATAAAAAGAAAAAATTGTAATAATAATATTTGTTGAAAAAAAATTTGAACAAATATTGGATGGATGGAAAGTAATATTAGTTGGGATGACAACTAATAATAATTAGATTAAAAATAATATTAGTTGTGATGTTAACTAATAATAACTAGACTACAAATAATATTAGTTGAGATAAGCTACCAACTAATTTGATTTGAGATTGTAATTCCATTTGTAGAATTATTTTGGTTATGTAGTGTATTCCTATTTAATTGGATTGTTTCCATTAATATGGTGAGATCCTATTTTTACTCCAAGTAGTTGTAAAGTTTGTTGTATTAGTCTCTTCTCAAAAGGAAAAGACTTGATTCTTGTACTTTAGAGAATAAACAAAAGGCATGAAACAAGGAATCTCAAGACAAAAAGAGAGGACGAAGGAAGAGTAAATTCATTGTATAATGCATGAATCGATAAAGAGATCCACCAACATGTGTAGTAAGAACCCAGAATAATAACCAAATTGCAGGGTAATTGGTAAAAAAGTGGAGAGATTCATTTATGTGCAAAAAATAAACTAGAAATGAACCTCTTAGAGCACAAAATAGAAGACATTGCACAATACCCATTCGTGATTGCTCCAAAAGAAGTCGAATCTCTTGTTACCAAAAATTAAGCTGAAGATATTCATGTTGAAAAAGAGAAGGACATAGAGCAATTGTCTTCCCTTGACAAAACTAAAATAAGGATACCAAGGGACAAACGAGGATACATAAAGTACTTTCTTGGAGACTTAAATACAACCTTGACATCCATAACTTATAAGTAATAATATTGCTTTTCCTTCTCATTTATGTGTTAATTTTCTCTTTTTGTTTTCATGATCTAATATTAATCATTTCATTTTCATGTTTTTTATATTTTAGCATAATGTAATTAGGAATTATAAAGATCATGGATATCTCCTTCATATGCAACAAGGATAAGGATAGATCCATAAACTATTATAGTATGAGTAAAATGTATGCATTTCGATTCATTTCCTTTGTGTTGTGTGCAATATTTTGATTCATGCAATTCAATTCCTGCAAGTACTTTTCAATGAATGTGTACATTTTCTTGCAATTGTGATGTGTTTAATTTTTTGCCACATCATTTATTTTCTTAGAGTCATTATAGTAACTAACTGCATCATATTACATGAGACTTGTACAAATAGTACACGATATATCACAAGACTTTTCAATCTCGGGTTATATCTAAATGATCAATTGGTTTAATCATTTCTCCTACAATAAGGGTGATTAAAATAACTACCATTTTAGCATCGTCGTCGAGGAGATATCAAGGGCATAGTATATTCTTTGCATTGGATTAGTAAAAATACATGGTAAGGGGACCAACAAGAGGAATTGTCAACATCCTCTTTGTTGGATCTCATATGTAATGTTATTCACTAGAATTAGGTCATTGTATAATGCATGAATCAATAAAGAGATCCACCAACATGTGTAGTAAGAACCCAAAATACTAACCAAATTGCGGGGTAATTGGTAAAAAAGTGGAGAGATTCATTTATGTGCAAAAAATAAACTTGAAATGAACCTCTTAGAGCATAAAATAGAAGACATTGCACAAGACCCACTCATGATTGCTCCAAAAGAAGCAGAATCTCTTGTTACCAAAAATTAAGCTGAAGATATTCATGTTGAAAAAGAAAAGGAAGACATAGAACAATTGTCTTTCCTTGTAGGGACTAAAATAAGGATACCAAGGGGCAAACGAGGTTACACAAGGTACTTTCTTGGATACTTAAATACAATCTTGACATCCATAACTTATAAGTATGCCTCAAGGTCTAGTGTAATTTCTTTTCAAATTTTGTGTTGAGTTATTAAGTATATTTATTTTATCTCATCCATACCAAAATTGATATCTCCTGTATGGCAACAGTGGCCACCCTAGTAAGTTCAAACCATCATTTAAAACAAGGGTGGTAAGCTTGTCTATTTAAAAATAAATATCAACAACAATTGCATTCGACTTCAAGTTATTCACCTAGAAAGACCATGCAACGAGTTCCAACCGGGTAGTGAAATTTTCACTTTCTACTTAAACTAAAATAATCCAACAATAAAGTAACTCAACTTTCTTACAATGTTGATTTACCCAAATCAAATCAAATAATTATCCCCACTTTCCAAATAAAAAGCTATAGGGTTGTCACAAAAATAGTCAAAATAGAGGACCATAAGAAACCTTTATTCATACGATATATGAGATTTTATCATTATTTTAGTTTAAGTTATGAGTATTGTACAACTTGAGAAATAATTCATTTATTGTAATAAAAAGAGAGAATTGTAAGAATAATATTTGTTGAAAATATTTCCAAAAAATATTGGATGGATAAGAAATCATTTTAGTTGGGATGTCAACTAATAATAATCAAATTACAAATAATAACATGAGATGGGATTAGCTACCAACTGATTTGACCTGAAATTGTAAATCCATTTGTAGGATTATTTTGTTTATGTAGTGTTGTCTTATTTAGTTGGGTTTTTTCCAACTAAAATCGTTAGATCATATTTCCGTGGTTAGATCCTATCTTCACTTCAAATAGTTGTGGAGTTTGGTGTGTTCATCTCTCTTCAAAAAGAGAAGACTTGGGTGTTATAATTTAGACAATAGACAAGAGTCATGAAGCAAGGAGTCTCAAGACAAAATGAGAGGTAGTTTGTTGTATTAGTCTCTCTTTAAAAGGAGAAGACTTAGGTGTTGTAGTTTAGACAATAGACAAGAGGCACGAAGCAAGGAGTCTCAAGACAAAAAGAGAGGAAGAATGGATTATAGATTTGGAAGAATATTGTATTGAAGACCAATTGTGAGTAATAATATTAGATTTTCTTACTACTTATGTGTTAATATTTTTTTAATGAATTAATATTAATCTTTTCCTTGGTCTTAATATTAATCTTTCATTTCCATGTTTTTAATATCTTAGCATAATGTAATTGTTTAGTTTGTTGCATTGGTCTCTCTTTAAAAGGAGAAGACTTGGGTGTTGTAGTTTTGATAACAAACATGAGCCATGAAGCAAAGAGACTCAAGACGAAAAGAGAGGAAGAATGAAGAATAAATGTCAAGGAATATTGTATTGAAGACCAATTGTGAGTAACAATATTAGTTTTTCTTCCTATTTATGTGTTAATTTTTATTTTTATTTTTATTTAATGATTTAATATTAGTCTTTTCCTCGGTCTTAATATTAGTCTTTCATTTCCATGTTTTTAATATCTTAGATTAATGTAATTTAGGAATTAATAAGGGCATGGATATCTCCTTCATATGTAACAAGGAAGGGCACCCTTGCATGCATAAGGAGAAATCTGTGACCCATTAGAGTAGGAGTAAAATAGATGCATTTCAATTCATTTCCTTTCTATTGTGTGCATTATTCTTATTCATGTATTTCAATTCCAATTCCTGTAAGAGTATTTACTTTCCTACAATTGTGTTTATTTTCCAGTAAGTGTATGTATTCTCTTGCAAGTGTGGTGTGTTTAATTTTTTACAATATCATTTCTTTTCTTAGAATCATTGTAGAAACTAGTAGCATAAGGGACCTAAGACCTTGTTGATCTAAAAGATGGTTTAAGATCTTTAAGATAACATAACGAGGATAAATCCCCCTACGTTTTTAAAGAGGTGGTACTCCTCTATCAATATTTCATAATTTACATAAAAGACTATAAAAGACTAAGTTTTCAGAAGATAAATATTCACATGAAAAGGACACCTAAGAGAGGATCGGGCTCATTGAGAAAATGAAAATTCACAATACGATACAAGACTGTAAATCATAAGGATAAGGAATTTGAAAAGATAACATGTTCATCATAGCATGATCAAGATAAAACACATCATTGGACAATATATGAAACACATCCCACATTCACATAGAATTTGACACGATTACGACATTAAACTCAAAAAAGATTTGGATGGACATACAATTGAAACCTGATGCTTTAAAATCAAAGTCTAAGAAATCACTAATGTAATGCCCCAAATAGTTCTTTGGGGATCCTAAAAAATATACAAATGTTTGTATTGAAAATAATAGTGTCTAAAAAGTTTATGAAAAAGTAAAAGGCATTCGCCCTTCAAGGAGGACTGAGATTGGGATCCCATGAACCATGAAATTAAAGAAAGACCTGAAAGACAGAAAAGAAACGCAGTCAGGGGTCAGCCTTTGGTTTTCACAGATTCTCAAATAAGAAAGGTTAGGTGACTACCAACTAAGAAAAATGAACTAATGTGATTATTTGACTTACTATGATGGATAGAAAGGCCTCTATTTGCTTGTTGAAGTGCTTCTTGTAGAGTTTTCGGTTGGAGGTTCAGTGCATGGTTGTAAATAACTTTGGCTAATCTAGCTCATTGGACTTTATCGATGTGTTCTTCAACCGTAATTCGATTTACTCATGTTATCCTCATTTTTTGGGATAACTAAGGAAATTATGTCTCGAGGCCCTGAAGTTGCAGATATGGAGCGTCGAGACACTACATGACCAGCAGTGTCCACTTGCACATACAGAAGCCCGTTATGTCGCCACATTTGATCCATTGTTAGTGCATCCACCACACTAGCTAGCTTCTGGAAGGCAGAAGGGCCTTGCTCCATGCAGTACAAGTCAGGTATGTCGCCACATTTGATCCATTGTCAGTGTATCCACCACACCAACTAGCTTCTAGAAGGCAGAAAGGTCTTGCTCCATGCAGTACAAGTCAGGTATTGTGGCAGGTAATCACCCTAATATTTGAGTCATTTGAACATGTTGTATTTAAGCTACTTTTGATTATAGAACTCATGCTTGGACATTATGCCTTTGACCCTGTTTCACCTTGGTGAGTGTCAGGTTTCCTAGTAAGTGACCAACCTCTGTGCGGTACAAGTCAGGGATTGTCGCAGGTAATCACCCTAATATTTGAGGCATTTGAATATGATGTATTTAAGCTACTTTTGATTATAGAACTCATGCTTGGACATTATGCCTTTGACCTTGTTTCACCTTGGTGAGTGTCATAGATTTCCTAGTAAGTGGCCAACCTTTGGGGAAGGTTTGTGACTGGGGGTCCCTTGAGGGGTTATCGTACCATTTCCGACCATACATACCACTTTTCGCTCATTACATTCCCATCATGTTGCCCTCTTCTAGGCCCTTTGACTTTAGTGACCCAAGAAAGGCATGTACCTCATTTCATGGGAAGAAAGGGTTGAAGGCTCAAAGGGATTATTGTTGGCTAAAAAGATAAAAGCCTAGATATTAACCTTTCAAATGCTTTTCCCAGGGATCCCCAAGAAAGCAATGAAATGCTTCTTTGTAAGAAAAGGGGGACCTACGAGAATAAATGATAATGAATGTTTAGCAGGTTAGTTGGAGGATAGGGGGTCTCATCACGAGCCGACCTATCATGATCATGGGTATTTAGCAGTATGACATTACCATCATCTGGTTACCAAGCCAGGGTAGTGGCTCTCAGTCACACAACTGAGAGAAAGGGGGTCTCGTCAAGAGCCAACCTTCTCATTTTCGCAAAGTATTTGTGAGTGACATTGTCATTATCTGGACACCACGACAGGACAATGGCCTTCAACTCGTTCCTTAAAACATGAAAGAAACAAAGAATGGTAAGATGGGCTTGGAAAAATGCATTGCAAACGAAGGTGCCACACACCCTCTACAAAGGCACCCATGAATGAGATAATATGAGCCCTTGCATGTCATTAAACTCAATGACCTATGAAGTCTGAACCCCTTCCACTTCATCATCCATTTCATGACCTTGAAAGGTCATCCTTGGGAGCATCCCCTACTTGAGGGTTGTGGTCTACCCAATAGGATCTTTATGACACCTCTCCCATACTTAAACTTGGTCAATCCTATAGGGTTTTGAGCTTTTGTTTAATTTGATGAGGTATTTTTGATGCACATGTTTAGGTGCCTTTCTTATTAGACGCGGTTTATACTTGTCATGATATCTTTGACTTGAGATATTTGGAGGGTGTACCCTTTTGTTTTGCAGGACCTCGCTTGGTGGCCAGTTTTGGGAGAACAAGCCTAGCTTGGGCTTCCATGGGGCAAGGAGCCCACAGGCTGGATGTGGTAAGCCCGCACACCGGATCATAGAGAGATTCCTTTGGAGGCTTACTTGACATCATGGAAGATCTTATCCAGCCCCTAGCACCCAAACGATTTGCCTAGGAGAGGCAAAACATCATCTTTTGAGGGATGACATCATGCATGAGGGGGCTTGATGGTGGAGTGATTGCACATTGAAAATTGGCATATTTTCACTGGATGAGGCATGGAGAAGGCTTAGCACATGATGAGGAGGCTCAAAGAGCCCCAACAACTTCCACATCTTCTCCAACGACTTGCTTAAGTGCCAAAACGTCCCCTAAAGGGGTGACATCACCTTGTTCTAAGGTTTTTTTTGTGTAAAAGTGAATTTTAAGATGAATTGTTTAATATTATTTTGATGCAAGGGGTAAGATAAGGGTTGTGGACCCCTTATCTTATGTTTTACCCTTGCTAAGTGGAAAAACTATGTGATAGACATTTTGTATAAGTAAAGATCATGAAATCTCATTTTAAGTCATAACTCTCCCATTGTAAGTAGTAGAGGACTGAAATTTTCGCTACCTTGAAGTTTTTTGTTCTCGTGTGTTATGGTATGGTGTTTTCTTTGGTTATGGAGTACAAGATAATGATGCGCTAGCTCTTGGAGGCCTTTTCTAGCTATTGTGGTGGTTTATCTTGGCATGTTATGGTTTATCTTGTTGTTATTTGGATTGGTAAGGCATTTTACTTGTTGCTATCATTTGTAATTCAAGCTCAAGGTTGATTGTTGCTAAGGCTAGGTAGGGAGTATAAGTGCATACACCCCTACTTTAGCTCCACCATAATTTTCACCATAGAATTATTGTTTGTAATGGTTTGTTAAGGAAGTATAAGGATATACACCCCTTAGTTTTAAACCCTAGCTAGGTTACTTGCCTTGGGGAATAAGAGGATTTATACCCCCAATGAGGTAGTAGCTCTAGCTCTTTACTTGACCCCATTAACCCATTAATCAAACGCACTAGTCGTTGCATTGGAGAAATAAAACGTTGCATTAGCAAATGTGAAAAGTTGATGTTTTGAAGTTCTCTCACTTGGATATTGTTCTTTGAGCCCTAGGATATCTTGCCTCATTGAGGCGTCCTATTTCACCCGTTAAAACTTTCTACTGTAAATAAAACTAACCTACAACCACTAGGGTTGCAAAAATCTAACCCTCTAACCCTAGATAACTCATAAACTAACCCTAGAAACTTGTTAAAAGTTTTCCCTAACAAACTACTAACCCTAGCGCACTTTTTGGGCTAGTTTGAAGTAATTTTCATTGGCTGAATTTTATGTTATAAGGCTTGGTTTGCTACAGACATAAGGCTGATAAATATCACTGCAGTAACATTTTTTCTAAAGTCTTGCTCTTTCATTCTTGAGTTAAACTAGTCTTTGCTAGCTTGTCTCTTGCTTACTTAACTAGACTTTTAGCACTTATTTTGTAGCTCTTATTCTTATTTATATGTTGATATATATAATTGATTGTTGTTGCATTTAGGGACAACAAGCTTAACTTGCTTGTCCACCTAACATATTGCATTGTATACTTGGTTTTCATTGTGTCTTGGGAAGGTATTTTCTCTTGGCAAGTCACTCGAAGCATTGGCAACCTTAAGCAACCCTGAAGACTCATTACCAAGTTCCCTTTACCATCTAGAGAATTGACCTTTAAGGGCCATCCATTCATACATCACATTTTCCATCTCAATCGCCCCTAAGATCACCGAGATTCCCCCCTTAAGGTGACTACCTCACCTCTAAAGTGACGAGAACAACTGCCTAAGGTGACAGTGGGTAGGTGCTCTCTAAGTTGTCGCCAATTGGTGGTTGGGTTGGGATTTTCCCAACCTACAACTTGTGTGATAACAACTCATGCATGGGAGCAATAATATCTCTAATATCAAAACTGAGTTGGTGCAATATGTCTTCAACATCTTCATTGTTGTTTACATAGCAAATCAACCTCTTTTTTACTTCTTCTTCCGAGTATTCAGTTATTTCATTGAACTCATTGGCCCGTGAAACTTTTAAGGTATCCAAATGCTCTTGTAACTTCTCCTTAGAGAATAGAATTGAATCCATTATCAAATGTGGGCCCCTCAACTCTTTTGTCAAATCAACAAGTTTAAGAAATAAATCACCCCTTTTTCTATTTATGATATCACATTCCTCGAGTAATTCTTTTAAACATTCAATCATTTTTAACCATCCAACATTAATCTTCCTTAATCTAATTTTTGATGGGAGATTTTGTGCTCTCCTTTGCATGTCATTCATATTAGAGATTTTGGTAGAGAATGTGCCAACAACTTTCTCGTAGAATTTTTCATCATTATCCAGGTCCTTTTGGAGATATTCTTTGAAATTCATAATTCTTGAAGAAAGTAGCACTAGTACCTAGTTCTAATATCTCAAAGATCAAGGTAATTCTTCTTTTGATATTATCTCCAATGTATTGTTTGATGGCTATCAATAATTTTGAAGCACCCCTAATCCTAGAGCTAGGTTCTGGAGTGTCTTCCAAAGTATTGAGAGGTTGGTTGGTTGCAATTGGCTCGGCGAACAGAGGCTTCGGAAAAAATGCATTCTCTAATTCATTTATTTTTTCTTCCAAGATTTGGTTTTCTATTTCAATTTCATTAATTGAGGACTTGAATGCTTCTTTGGTTGCGTCGTGAAATTGCATGACCTTTGAGGGTTTTACCCCTTGTAAATCAATCTCAGAGTTCCATTTCTCAACAACCTTTTTATTTTTCAAATTAATTTTTTCAATCAACGATTTTTTAGATTAACTGTTCAAATTCGTGTGGTGTAATGTGACAAATTCCTCCATAAAAATTAATGGCTCTTGACAATGCAACTCTTGTGTTATTTCTTTGTTTTCCAACAATCTTTGTGCGGCCCAATCAAGCTCTTCTTCTTCTGCATTCACTTCCATATCTTTAGGTTCAGATACTGGAATTTCCTTCTCTCCCTTTTGAGTTACATCTCTTTTCATTTTGAGTGCTACAGGGGCAGTATGAGTTTTTACAATGTTTCCTTTTGGGGGGTTTTCATCCCCTCCATCACCAAAATTTCCCAAATGGGAATTCTTTTGGCCAAGATTGCTTCCCTAGGTCTGGTTTTTTGCCGAATAAATCCTCTATGACACATTTGGTGAATCGGGATTAGGGTTACCACTTCTCGTGCTTCGACTATTATGTATGTTAATCATTAATGTTGACCAAGGTGTCAAGATCATCATGAACTTTGGGAGGGATAGCTTCCATGGGGTTTTATTATCCTCGCCTCCTTTAAATTGAGTAGTCTTCACAAAATATGAGCCATACCTAATTGCAGACATTTGTGTTGTAAAAAAATCACAAGGGTCAAATATTGGAATTTCGGGGACTTCTCTTAGTTTGAAATTATCAAAATGTTTAGCAAATTCATCGAGATGGGAAATGTTTTTGACAATGATTTCCCCAATTTTTCAAGGCAATGGAATGAATTGCTTTTTTCTCTTCTCGCTAAAGAAATGTGCCCAAAACTTGTATTGATTAGAAACTTCAATAACAAAGAATTTATCCGACATATAGAAAGGGAGAAAGTGTTGGAGATTTGCAACTTCTGGCAATCATTCTCCACAAAAAAGTACAAGATCCATATACACCATTACAGAAGCCCCGGGAAGAAGTTGAAGACCCATGAGGAGAAGTCGTCCCCACGGGAAAAATAATAATAAAATTGAAGACCCAAAAATAAGAAGTCGGCCCCAGACTGGCACCTAGATCAGCATAAATACAGGACTGGTTCATTTCATTTTGACAGCAGACAACTCCTTTTGCAATGCGCACAAGGCACTTGCAAGTGCAGTTTTGGCAGTTTCACTATTTTTGGGTTATTGGTTATCTTGAAGAGTGCGCCACACTTGGAGAAGCTTGTGTTTGGTTATTCTTGGTCATATTATTGAGGAGCTAGGTCTTGCTGATTCTATCCTTGGGGAGGATCTTCTTTGTATGGTATTTTGGCTATTGATGGTGATGTACTGGTAATATCTTGGACTGAATTCTTCTAGAGAAAGGTTTTTGGGTTTTCTCCCAAGTTTGGGTTTCCCATGATAAACTCTTGTGTTATTGTGTTGTCTTATGTGTGCCTACTGTGCATGGTTAACATTTCTAGATCTTGTTATTTTCATTGCATTGTTATAGTTGAGATTTTCAGTGTATAGTTATTCTATGATAATTTTTGTATGAAAGTGAATCTTGTTTAATCATAAGGCAATAACTATCAAATTTGAGAATCATGTAAACACCAACATGGTATCAAAGCTAGTTGAAATATTGCCACTACACAGTTGTTGTTGCAGTTGCAGTTGCCAGTTCCAGTTGCAGTTGCCAATTGCGCAATCCTTGAGATTAGAAGACAAGCTGGATGGTGCTACAAATTTCAATGATATGCACTTATATATGTTTCCAAGGTATATCATTTAGCAGAGTATGAGGGTGTTTGCAGGGGATGTACAAGGGACCTTGTCCAAGCAAATACCCAAAGGAATCATTGGATCCAGTGCATTCAGAGGAATAGTGCACCCTCCCTAGCAATTGAGACTCCAGGTTTGCATATCAGGTTTGATATTTTTATATTGATGTATCTTAAATAAATATTGTAACTGTGACAACAGTCTTTAGAGATCTATCACTGCTAAGTACTTTTTCTATCAAATGTTTTGAATATTGTTAGTACAATGATCATTGTGTAAATGCTCACTGTTTAGTACTGATGATGCACTTATTTACAAGATGAAATTGATCTCTTCTAGGAGATGTTCTTGGTTATTGTCTTTGTCCCAGGTAGATTACTATGGAGGTCGCAACACTAGAAAAGTGTTTCTCTTGTCTTTTGTTCTTGTTTTGTTCCGGGCAGGTTACCACTGAGGAATGATTGGTAAGAACACTGAAAAAGTGTTGTTCATGTTTTCCATTTTTTATTCTTGTTCCTATTTACTTATCATAAGAATATTGTTCTTGTCTGCTATTTTTTTGTTATTGCGCTTGTTCCAGACAGGTCACAGGTGATAGCTCTGAGAGGGAGCTATCGTGACAATTGCAAGAGGCAACAGATTAGATGGTCTCTAGTTTGAGACATGGAGAAAGCTATCCAAACATGGAGTTATATACATGATAGTATACATCCATATACCAAAGGAGAAGAAGACAAAGTAGAACCTTCTGAAAAGAAGGATACTTTTGTGGGATACAGAGTGTTCCACATGGAGATTGACAGGGAGGAGTGGTGAGGCAGACGACCCCACCTAGTACCAGTTTAGAGGAAGCTAGAGTTCAGAGGGAGTCAACCCTCAATATCCAGTAGGGAGGAGCAACCTCCCAGACAGTTCATTGGAGATCAGATTTCGGAAGATGTAGAGGGCGCAGATGACTCCAAATATTGTACAGACTTAGAGGGTGTCATGTTTCAGAGGGATTCATGCTTCATAGGGAGCATGAAGACTCGAAGTGAGCATGATCTCATAGAGTCGGTTGGCTTAGAGGGAGAGCCAATCATTCAAACGGAGTTCCCCCTCAAATCCATGTAGGAGAGAGACATCTCCCAGGACTGACAGGCATGTGTCATGATTTGAGGAGGCTTTGAGGAGATGTGAGATCCCCTGGAAGGATACACTTGTTTCAGTCAATCTTGATACAATGACAGAGGAGACAGCCAGTCAGGAGGATTGGGTATGGATTTTGTCTCAGTCACAGAGAAAGCAGGCAGTGAGGCAGACTGGACAGCAGGACTTACTCCAATGACAGAGGGAGTTGGCCTCAGATTTCGAGATGGAGGATCCTAGCCGAATGTACTCTTGGGATTAGAGGTGTGACAAGATCAGATGAGATCTTCCTCATTCAGGGGATACTAATGAAATTCGATATGATGGACTACAAGTCCATGACTACGCCTATGATGACAAATCTAAAGAAGTTGAGTGATTCTACTTCAGATTCAAATTTGGTGGATCCCATGATGTACATGCAGTTGATTGGATCCTTGATGTACCTCATTAATGCCAAGCCAGATATTTTTTTTGTAGTGAGCACCCTGAGCTAGTATTTGGTTGAAGCCAAGGCAGTTTCAATGGGTGGCAGCGAAGCATGGTACAATTGGATATCATTTGTCTCAGGTGATGAAGTGAGGCTACAGAGATATACAGATTTTGATCGAGCAAGGAGTGTAGTAGATAGATTGACCACCTCAGGTTGTTGCTTCAACTTGGAATCAGTTACGATTCCAGGGATAAGCTGGAAGCAGGCTTTTGTAGCACTCAGTACAACAAAGCGGAGTATGTCACATCTCGTATCGCAAGTCATGAAGCAGTGTAGCTTCATAAGCTTCTTGCAGGACTTCATCCGAGACACAGTATAGAAGGGAACATTGAAGCTCCAGTACTTATCCACAGATGAGCAGATTGCAAATATCCTTCTGGAGTGGCCATGTTGAGTTGGTTGAGGAGGAGGATACACAGGATTAGCCATGTTGATTTGGCTAGTGATGAGCGTTGATGTTTCAACATCAGGCAGATGTTCTACCAGATTGGTCATGCACGGGGCTATGCTAGTGCTGATATAACCAAGGGAGAATGATTCATTCACTCACGGGGCTCTTTTAGTGGTGAATGGCCTAGGTATGTTGATAGCATCGGGAAGAAGTTCCCCCACATTGGTCATGCACGGGGATATGCTAGTGCTGATATAACCAAGGGAGAATGATTCATTCACTCACGGGGCTCTGTTAGTGGTGAATGGCCCAGGTATGTTGATAGCATCGGGAAAACGTTCCCCCAGATTGGCCATGCACGGGGATATGCTAGTGTTGATATGTCCAAGGGGAGAATGACTCATTCACTCACGGGGCTCTGCTAGTGGTGAATGGCCTAGGTATGTTGATGTTCTCCAGGTTTGGGCAGACATTCTTCCTAGATTGGTCATGCACAGGGCTATGTTAGTGTTGATATGACCAAAGGAGAATGATTCACTCATCCACGGGGCTTTGCTAGTGGTGAGTAGCCCAAATAAGCATCAGGCAGACATTATCCTAGATTGGTCATGCACGGGGCTATGTTAGTGTTGATATGACCAAGGGTAATGATTCATTCACTAACAGAGCTCTGCTAGTGGTGAATGGCCTAGGTGTAGTCATTCTCCTGTCAAGGAGTGGATGGACTCGTGATGTTATCACATGCATATTTTGGGATGGAATTCATGTGCGGAGATGGCTCATGAAGACAACCTTTCTATGACAGAAAAAATCCAAGTATGGAGAATGCCTCCCTCATTGAGAGGGAGAGTTGGAGATTTGCAACTTCAGGCAATCATTCTCCACAAGAAAGAAAAAGAAGACCCATCTACACCATTATAGAAGCCCCAGGAAGAAGTTGAAGACCCAGGAAGAGAAGTCGGCCCCACATGAAAAATAATAATAAAATTGAAGACCCAAAAATAAGAATTCGGCCCCGGACTGGCGCCCAGATCAGTATAAATACAGGACTGGCTTATTTCATTTTGACATGTAGACAACTCCTTCTGCAGTGCGCATAAGGAAGTTGCAGCTGCAGTTTTGGAAATTTCACTATTTTTGGGTGACTGGTTATCTTGGAGAGTGTGCCTCACTTGGAGAAGCTCTTGCTTGGTTATTCTTGGTCATATTATTGAGGAGCTAGGTATTGGTGATGCTAGCCTTAGGGAGGATCTTCTTTGTATGGTATTTTGGTTATTGATGGTGATGTACTGGTAATATCTTACACTGAATTCTTCTAGAGAAAGGTTGTTGGGTTTTCTCCCAAGTTGGAGTTTCCCAGGATAAACTCGTGTGTTCTTGTGTTGTCTTCTTGTGTCTACTATGCATGGTTAATATTTCTAGATCTTGTTATTTCCGTTGCATTGTTATAGTTGAGATTTTCAATGTATAGTTATTCTATGATAATTGTTGTATGGAAGTGAATCTTGTTATTAATTATAAGGCAATAACTGTCAGATATGAGAATCATGTAAACACCAACAGAAAAGAGGGTTTTTCCTCGAAGTCGTACAACCTTATGAAATTGAATTCATCCAAGGTTTTGAAAACCCCTTTCTTTCCAAAAAGGAAGCAACTTCAATAGATAATCTCTATGTGGTGGAACCATAGACTAGCTTCTTGAAAGTAGACATGAAAGCATTATGAACTTCATAACAATTATATGGAGCTTTATATTTCCATAATGCTCGATACCAAAATTGCACTGGGTCTTTGTCAAAATCAACACTCCTTGCGCAAGGCAAGTCTTTGAAGATATGGCAATATCCTATTGTGAAAATCAAGTAGGAACTCATGAAGAATTTCTTATTTTTCCGAAAATTTACAAGATGAAAAGAAATTTCGCTCGAAATAATTCAATCCCAATCAAATAAAATGCTCTCATTGATCCAGGTGGATACTGGTGGCCACCCACCTGTTCCACTAATTCTGAATGGTTCCACATCTTAGCAATTTTTCTACAGCCTTTCGAGACCTAAACTTCTGAGGTCATTTTGAGGCACTAAACGACGTTTTTTTGGCCGGCAACGCCCAATAGTCGGAAGCAAATATTGGGTCGTTTGGAATGTGTACTTCTCGGCTAAAACTTTCTAACGGGCTATCGAGCACCCCAAATAAAGATTGTATCAACCAACCACATCGATGCTCACAAACCTTCTGGCGTTTCATCTTCTAGGGTTAGGGTTTTGGATGTTTAGGGTTTTCTCATTGATGCTTTATGTTAAAAGGCATTTTTGGCCTCTTTGTAATCAGCTTCTAGCGCAAATGAGTGTAGTTGACACATCTCTTTCTTAAGGGATAAACTACCACCATTCTAGCTAGTTTGTGTGGTTTGCATTTTACAGTCTTTTGTATTCCACCCATTAATAGAATCTGAGTTTAAATGTATTATTGTGTTTCTTGCAATATCTCTGCATATTTCCTTGTTATATCTCTACCTTCATTTCATTCTCGGCAAAATCTGGATCGGTGGTATCAGAGCAATCTGCTCTTTGTTGTTTCTCAGTGCATGTCCCCGACGAGGTCAAGCTATCGGGAGTTCGGTCTTGAACTAGTTGACTTTGGGGAAGAACACGCTCGCTGACCTAAGAAACCTCCCATGGCAGAATAAAAGAGAAACAATGGAGGAGGAGATCCTATCAAATTGTTGCTCGAGGAAGCCCTCATGCAACACAGGATTGAGATAATGGATGATTTCGTCCAGATCCTTCGATGACTACGCACAGCAACAGAGGCACCTTCAACCAGTAGTCACTTTAGAGAAGCGAATCCCTTCAAGGTCCAAGTTAACTTTGGTATTCCTTTATTTGAAGACCAGATAGACGTGGAACCAAAGGAACCTAAAGAATGGGGGCACCTCTTCCACTCACAGATGTGGGTCAAGGGGACCCCACTCAATTTCAATGTTGACAACGGTAGCCAAAAGAACATAATCTCAACAGAGGTCGTCAAGAGGTTGAACCTAACAAAAATGCCACACCCTCAGCCATACATCATTGGTTGGCTCAGCTAGGAATGAGGCATCCACGTCAGTTAGCAATGTCGCCTGGACTATGACATCAAACCCTTCAAAGACAAGGTATTGTGTGATGTTGCCCCACTTGAAGTTTGCGATGTTCTTTTAGGACAAACCTATATGTGGAAGTGTCATGTCATTTACGAATCTAGGCCTCGTAATGTCATTATTAGTTTGGGAGGTCAACTCCACAGGGTACCAGAGGCAATCCCAACTATTGTGAACTCTTTGATCTCTGCGAAGCAGTGCAAAAAGGTGATCTCTCATACTAGGAGATTTGTCCTCTTTATGGTCCAGTCGGAAGGTGAACGGACGATCACTACAACTGCAAAAACCTTTGCACGAGGTCCCTCTACACAATAGAAGCAGGTGGACAAGATAGTAAAAGAACACAAAGCAATCTTTGCCTCACCTACTAAGGTGTCTTTGCACTGTCAGGTAAAACACTCAATTGATTTGACCCCCGATGCTCCTTTTCCTAACAACCCTGTATATAAGTGCTCTATTCTGGAGGATGAAGAAATCAAACACCAGATCCAAGAGCTGATTCTGAAGAGGCACATTCGACCAAGCTCCTCATCTTGTGGGAGCCCAATCGTTCTAGTTTAGAAGAAGGACGACACATGGCGACTTTGCATTGATTACAAATCCCTGAACAAGATCACAGTCGAGAACCAGTACCCAATCCCCTGGATTGATGATATTCTAGATCAACTCAAGGGCACCAAATTTTTGAATAAGAAGTCAGGCTACCACCAGGTGCCAATTGAGAAAAATGATGTATTGAAGATAACCTTAACATCTAAAGAAGGTCTATTCTAGTGGTTGGTCATGCCTTTTGATCTGATTAATGCCCCATCCACATTCATGAGGATGATAGATGGTATATTGTATCCATTCACAAATTCTTTTGTGGTCATGTGTCTGGATGACATCCTCGTCTTTAGAAAAACTTGGGAGGAACATTTGAAGCAAATTCAACAGATCTTGGGCATCCTGCAACAACACAAGTTATATGTCAATTTGTAGAAGTGTTCCTTCGACATGTAAAGAGTTCAATATTTGGGATACATCGTGGATGAGCAGGGTGTGCATGTGGATCCTGCCAAGATCCAAGTCATTCACGATTGGTGTTAAGCCCTAGACAAAGCCCCATGATATGTATAAAACCCCTTATTATGCCCTAGATATTGAATTATTACATTTCTAGTAGGTCAGCTAGAACCCTTCTTTGTACCCCTTCATTATAATTGTAACCCTTTATCTCCTATATATATATATATATATATATATATATCAAGGAGATCTATTATTAGGATCATCTTATCTCATCTCATATTGTGTTCCGAAGTTTATATATCGTAAAAGAGGGTTCCCCCTCGTAGTGGACTGAATTTTATTGATTTCTTATCATTTTTAAGGCGTTGGATCATAACATTTGGTATCAGAGCTCATTGATCCTAGGGTTTTTCTTCTCCAAGAAAGTCATCATAGCATTTTCGCTCTAACTTTTTTATGGGAGGATTTAGACCATGAAAATCGGAGGTGATTCAGAAGAAATATCAAGGTATCTGTGGTAAAAATTTCATCTTTTGGTTCATCATATTTTTTGGGATACACCCTGTGGAAGATAGGGTATCAGACTAGTCCTATTAACTAGTCTCAAATAGGTGTTCTGAGTAAAATAGCCATACCTTCTTCAAAAAGGATCCAAATTGAGTGAGATCAGTTGCATTGGATAGTGGATGGTATGTAGTATTTTTGGTACAATTTTCAGAATCATATATCAAATATTGTGCGCAGGACATGTTGTACAAGTTCACTCTCCTCGAAATGCCAAGAATCAACAAGGTCTGGGGAAGTTACCATAACTTCCACTTGGCACATCCAATTTCGATTAGACCTGTGGAATTGAAGAGACGACATATCAGAGGCCTACATAACGAAATTTCAGACTCATAAGGGCCGAAATTTTAGAGATACAACTGAAGGAAGGTCAGCCAGGAGGACAAACTCCAAATTAAGGATTTAAAAGGTACGTAACTTACAATTGGCATAATTTTTTTTTTGAAGATCTTTTTCTGGTGATTCAAAATTTGTGATAATTATAGAATAAAGGAGTATTATTATTATTACTCCATATGGGTCCCAAAAAGGTGACAACACCTATTAAACCTCCAGAAGTCTCATCTATGACTCAGAAGAAAATGAGGACATACATAACAGGTTGTCCAAATTGGAGGAAAAAATTAAGGATGTGAGTGACAAGTCTAATAATTGGGTAAACTCACAAAGACAAATTCAAGTAATGGATTGGAAGTATGGCTTACAAATTGGAGTTGCCTCCATCTTCACGTGTACATCCAGTCTTCCATTTTTCTTGCTTAAAGAAGGTCATCAGCAACAAGATATCAATCCAAACAATTTTACCAGAGCTCAATGAAGAAGGGAAAATCATACTAGAGCCATAAACAATCCTTGAAACAAGAATTATGTAGCTGAGAAATCGAGCAATTATAGGGTACATCGTCAAATGGAAAAACCTACTAGTGGAATAGGCGACATGGGAAGATGAGTTCTTCGTGCAAAAGCATCTGTGGTTAGACAAGTGTTGAGAACAACACTTGTTCGAAGGGGAGGGGCATGTTAAGCCCAAGACAAAGCTACGTGATATGTATAAAAACCCTTATTGTGCCCTAGATATTGAATTATTACATTTCTAGTAGGTCGGCTAGAACCCTTCTTTGCATCGTTTCATTATAATTGTAACTCTTTGTCTCTTATATATATATCAAGGAGATCTAGTATTAGGATCATCTTATCTCATCTCATATTGTGTTCTGGAGTTTATATATTGTAAAGGAGGGTTCCCCTTTGAAGTGGACTGAATTTTCTTGATTTCTTATCATTTTTAAGGCCTTGGATCATAACAATTAGCCGACCTCAAAGACCCTGACTAGGCTTCGTTGTAACGTACCCAACACCCGAGTTGGGGCACGCCACATAAAACTCTTTGTCTTACGACTCTGATGCCATAATGTAACGTTCCCCGCTCGACTGAGGGACGTTACGGTGCAGAATACACATGAAAACGAAATTTTGCTAACTAAAGTAATTCTTTTACTGTTAGCCGATTTATTGTAGCTTACAGCTACAAATATAAAACAGATTTAGCTTCTTCCTATATCCATAAAACAGATGTATCTAAAGCATACTAATAATCAACATGAAATGCAACTAAACCACTCATTACAACAGCATATACGTCATTCTCATTTATGCATAGTTTACGCACAACAATAACACATGTAAATAACTCAACAACAAGATAAAAACACTTATCTTTAAACAAGAATTGTGCAACCGGTTGCTTGGGACGGACGTTCCACCCAACCATAGACCGATTGTTCCAAATCTCAACAACCAGTCACCCCCGAGCTGAGGCTAGTAATCCAAAAAAGAGGGTGATCTCTCACAGTCCACTCGCAACTCACAAAACTCATAACCCAACTAATATTCTCCTACAGCTATCCTGATTTTTCTACCATCTCTCTTCCTCCTGACCTACCCAACCCAAGGAATGCACCATTCGTTTATCAGGGATAACCCAAGGAATGTGCCATTCATTTATCAGGGTCTCTCTGGCGCAGGTAATTGAGAATCTCTCAGCTGGAAACTCAAGGGAACTTGTTGCTAGGAAAACTATCAGCAACCCAACAACTCACACAAGAGTTCACTCTTCAGGCTTGACAACCTAGCTCTTCAGTTTTTCTAGCCCCAATTCGCTCCAGTTACACTTTAGTCTGCTCTAGAATTTTCCCTCCATGGTTGCACCAGCTCCAAGCTCTCTTTCTTGATCTCCCCTCTCTGCCCATGCACAAACTTGATGTGTCAAAAATTGTTGTCCCAACCCATACGAATTTCCTCTCTTGTGGCTTGTCTTTCTTGACTCACACTCTTCCCCAAGTTGATTGTACTCAACCCCCATGTGCCCAATAACTTTGGGATGTGACCACTCATACCCACCCTCTTACATGTATTCTATGATTGGCTTTGGGAACACTCAATCAGAAATGGAAAGGTTCGTATACGATATGCAAGTTTAGGAAAATTGAGTTAAATTAATATAGATGGGTATTTCCCCCTTTGACCCCCTCTTGGCCATTATCCTAAACACTTCCCTCTCTTGTGGATTAATTTAGCCCCTATCTCTCGTCCATGTCCCCTTTAGAAGTTGGCATCACATTTTATTATTAAAACATTGAAATACAATTCGCATATTACATCGATTGGTCGTAGCCACGTATTATATCCACAAGCATTAATTAAACTGGGGATTATAATGGGGATGTTACATTCTCCCTCCCCTACAATTGTGTGCCGTCCTCGGTGCACTTCTATATATATATATATGCAAATTTACATTACAATACTTAGAAATAAATTAAAAAATTATGCAATTTAACAGCTCCAGCAGCAGCTCCAACCATCAATCCTCGGTTGCCCTCAACTCGTCGACCCAAGGAATGCACCATTCATTTATCAAGGTTCACCCAAAGGATGTGCCATCCGTTTATCAAGGTTAACCCAAGGAATGAGTCATTCGTTTATCAAGGTCCCCAGCGCAGTTGGCTAGGACTCTGAAATGTGGTTCTATGTGGTTCTGGAACTCTAGCTTTCCAAAATGGAGTCTTGCATTTTGTTTTCTTCAAAATTATCAAAAATTTGTGGGTACTCTTCCCGCATGTTTTCTTCATGCTCCCATGTAGCATCTTCATGACCGTAGCAGGTCCATTGAACCTTTACCATCCCTATGGCTTTGTTCTTGAGCACTTTGACTTTCCAATCCAGGATATGTACTGGTTCCACTCGGAAATCCCCTTCGTACTCCACCTGGATCACATTCCAATCAATTATGTAGTTCGGGCCAAGCACATATTTCTTTAACAATGACACATGAAATACATTATGCACTCTCATGGATGCAGACAAATCTAACATGTATGCAACTAGCCCTAACTTTCTAATATTTCAAAAGGCCCATAATATCTCGTTGCTAACTTCGGGCAACTTCCTAATCTTGGCAAACTTCTCTTTGCCTTCACTTTCAAAAACACATGTTCGCCTACTTTAAAATCTATGAAAACTTTATTCTTGTCTGCATAAATTTTATGCCTATCCTGGGCAACCTTTAAATTATGTTTTATCTTTTCCATCTGCTCTTCCATTTCTTTTAGCAATTATGGCCCAACAACTAGTTTGTTTGTTGGATTATCCCAACTCACGGGAGTGTTACATTTTCTTCAATACAATGCTTCAAACAGACTCATCTTCAATGAGGCCCAATACCCATTATTGTAAGCAAATTCAACTAAATGAATATAATCTTCCTACTTTGATGGTTGATCCATTACATACATTCTAAGCATCTCCTAAATTATCATGTTAGTCCTTTATGTTTTCCCATCTGACTATGGATGATACGTTGTACTAAGATTTAGATTTGTTTCAAAGCCTTTGTACAAACCTTTCCAAAAAATCGAAGTAAACTTTGGATCTCTATCTCAAAACTATTGTCTTAGGCACTCCATGTAACCAAGCAACTTCCTTTATGAAAATTTCTGCAATATTTGTTGTCTTATGTGTAGTCTTTACTGGAATAAAATGTGTTGCTTTAGTCAATTACCCACCACCACCATGATGGAATCATGTTGCTTCATTGTTCTGGGAAGCTTATTAATAAAATCAATTGTAACTACTTCTCACTTCCAATCTGGAATGGAAAATGGTTGTAACAAATGTGTTGGCTATTTGTTTTGTCATTATCTCTTGGCATTCTAGACATCTGGCTATGTAATTAGCCACTTCTTTATTCATTCCCGGCCAAAAGTATTGGCTTCTCACAACTGCAATTTTCTTTTGATATCCTAGGGGCCCAACATATGGCACATCGTGCATTTACTTCGGAACTGCATTTTTCAGTTCGTTGGAATTCAACACATATACTTTTCCCTTGTACATGAGAATTTCATCTTCTTTCAGCTCATAAAAAACATTTTTTTGCTGAAAATTACCTTCTTGTAATGTTTCTTTTATTCTCACATATTGTTGATCTGAATTCATTGTTGCATTAATTTGATCTTTCAAATCTTTCATGTACATGTTGATGGCTACCACATGCACTTCATGAGCTCTCTTGTTGAGTGCATCAGCTACTTGATTTTCTTTGTCTTTTATATGCTTAATTTCGAAGTCATATTCACTCAGAAATTCCAGCCATCTAGTTTGTCTGGAATTTAGTGTTGGTTGTCCAAACAAATGCTTTAGACCACAGTGACCTATCCTTAGTTCAAACTTCTTACCCATGTTGAATTTTCACTATGTTAGGCTCAAGCATGAGGTTTATTTCATTTTTAGTGTTTACTTGAACCATAAACAAATGCAGCTACACCATTCACAATTGCTGCAATAACCAAGATCACAAGAAGAAATACCATGCACAAGAACACAAGAAAGATCCTAGGAAACCCTTCTCAACAAGGGAAGAAAACCCAACAATCCTTTGCTATATTCTCAAGAGAAAGACCTCCCACACCATAGACCTAGCACACAAAAGGGTGCTCTCAAAAAACAAGAAGGCTAGCGCCCAAGAGAGGTGTGCACTTCATCCAATCAGTTGTCGGTACAAATGTGGATCAATATCGCCTGAATCAGTAGAAGCATCATTCATTTTCTTCAAATCCATCACCATTGGTGTAGGCATGGATTTTCACTCTGTCATACCGAACTTCTTCAATATCTCTACTGTATATTTTCCTTGACTCATGAAAATATCATCAGTCCTCTGCCATACTTCTAGTCCCAAGAAGCAGTGCATCATACCTAGATCCTTCATATTGAATTTAGCGGTCAATACTTGCTTGCATTCAGCAATAAGTCTTTCTAAACCGGTGAGGAATAAATCATCCACATATAGGACCAAGATTAAGCACTCGTTACCAACAATATGATAATATAGGTTTGGATCAGCGACACTCTTGTTGAAGCCCAAACTCATCAAGAATCCATCCATTTTCTCATACCAAGCACGAGGTGCTTGCTTTATTCCATATAGGGCTTTCTTCAACCTGCACACATAAGATTTATCGTTGTGTATCACGAATCCTTTCGGTTGCTCGATATAAACTTCTTCCTCATTCTCACCATTGAGAAAGGTTGTTTTTACATCCATCTTGTGTGTTAATATTATGGTAGCTTCGGGAGGTATGAACCTCTATTGTGACCTATGACGAGACTAGAATCCTCCGGAAGGAAGCAAAGAATTGAAGGAAACCCTAGACAAGTTGTCGGTTGGACAAATACATTTAAAATGAATTTATTGATGCCCAGAAGGAGAAGTCGGCCCCAGTTAGCCTGCCCAGTTCACTATAAATACAGGGCACCAGTTTTCATTATTCATCATCTCAGCAGTTGCAGAGAGAGCCAAATCTGTGCAGGCAGTTGCAGTTTTGGTGCGCAAGTTTATGGGAGAGCTGGGAAAGTGATGCGCTAGCTTCTAGGTGGGATCATATGTTCAGCCTAGTTTCTATTTCTTGCTTGGTGCATTAGCCTCTCTTGGCTATTGGCTTGCTACCAGGATTCTCTTCTCGATCAAGGTCAAGGTGCTCGGAGGGTGGCTTCAACCAGTGGTTGGGTGACGAGGGTATCGTCAATGGTAAAACGAGCACAATCTTCTATATTCTAATAGGTTATGGGCCCACACCCCTTCAGTCAGCCTAAAATGCTGGAAGGAAACATAGCCGCTAGATATTAAGCTCGTTGAGGAACTGTCTCTAGGGTTACTAGCAGGAGCAGCTTCCAAAGCACTGCAGCTAGGGTTACTAGTAGAAGCAATTGCAGAAACCCTAATTCTCAGATACGGCACCTTGTGATGGAGCATCTCGCTCAATGAGAAAACATTCAGATGCGCCCTAACTCAACGCACCTATTGACTCTCTCAGAAGATAGAAATGACGAAGTTGAAGTTTTGGATCAAGGCATGACCAATTACCAGTCAACCGAAGACATGTGTGAAACAATCAGTCTCTTACACTACTCAACACTTACCGGGACAATTGAAGACGATATGTGGATAATC
>ML803096.1:394110-407650 GCA_009831015.1 Picea engelmannii
GATAAGGAAGTTTTTGCTGGGTTTTCTTCCCCTAGAGGGTTTCCCAGGATAAATGCTGTGTCTCTTGTGAATGTGTATTTCTCAGTGATCTTGTTCTTATGATGCTCTTATCTATTGAAATGCAAAGAACTATAATAATGGCAGAAACATTAACAAGAAGGAGAAGTCGGCCCCAGTTAGCCTGCCCAGTTCACTATAAATACAGGGCGCCAGTTTTAATTATTCATCATCTCAGCAGCTGCAGAGAGAGCCAAATCTACGCAGGCAGTTGCAGTTTTGGTGCGCAAGTTTCTGGGAGAGCTGGGAAAGTGGTGCGCTAGCTTCTGGGTGTGATCATCTGTTCAGCTTAGTTTCTATTTCTTGCTTGGTGCATTAGCCTCTCTTGGTTATTGGATTGCTACCAGGATTCTCTTCTCGGTCAAGGTCAAGGTGCTCGGAGGGTGGCTTCGGCCAGTGGTTGGGTGACGAGGGTATCGTCAATGGTAAAACGAGCACAACCTTCTATATTCTAACATGGTGTAGTTTCCAACCCATGGATGCAGCTAGTGCAATGATAGTACGGATGGAAGTGTATCGGGCTACTGGAGCAAATGTCTCATCATAGTCAACTCCCTCTACTTGTGAGAATCCTCTGAATACAAATCTCGCTTTGTATTTCTCGATACTTCTATCGGTTGCATGCTTGATCTTATAGATCCACTTGGAAGTCACTATAGACTTCCATTCTGGTCTTGGAACAATATCCCATACATCATTCTTCAAGATGGACTGATATTATTCTTTCGTGGCATCTTGCCATACCTGCTCACCTGTCGCTTCTCCATGACAAGAAGGCTCATAATCAATGATGTGACTCATGGTTGAAAAGTAGCTCGAAAGTCTCTTTGGTCTCTTGCTCTCTCAGAATGTGCCTTGAGGAGTTGCATGTCCCTCTGCCTCTTGCAGAGTTTGTCAAGCCCAGACAGGCCTTTTATGGCCTACTGCAATGTCTCTGTGAACATCAACTGGAGCAACAGGATCAACTGGAATAATGGATGCCTCCCTCTGAACTGTTGAAGGGGGAGAAGGAATTGTCTCACTGTCAATCTCCATATGAGATTCTCTGGATTTTTTGAAAAACTATCTCTTCTTCGATAACATCTCTGCTTACCTCAAGTTGTCTCTGACCAGGGATCTAGATCTGATATGCCTCTGAAGATTCATTGTATCCCACAAATGTACCCTTTCTACCTAAAGGTTCTAGCTTGGACCTCTTCTCTTTGGGTACATGAAAGTATACTAGACACCCAAATATCCTGAAGTGTCCAATCTCAGGCTTCACTCTGGTGAAGGCTTCTTCAGAAGTTATGTTCTTCAAAATCTGGTGAGGACTTATGTTCTGAACATATACTGTTGTCATGATGTTTCTGCCCATAGAATCATAGGTAGATGTTGATCATGTATCATTGTTTTGGTTGCTTCAATGATGGTTCTGATCTTCCTCTTTCTCAAATAGTTTTGACTCCCTCTAAGTCAAGTGACTCCCTCTGAAGTCTGAAGGATAAACATCTTCCTTTGTTGTTAACCTACCTGGAACAAGAAAACAAATGAAAGGAAACAAGACAAGAATATCTCCTAGAGGAGAATAATGAGTACATCTCTAGAATCAAAACAATTTAAGGATTGTTGTCATGGCTACAACACCTACTTGTAATGTAGCAACCTTAGAAATGTAGGTTAGAGAAATGATAATTAAAACAATCAAACCTGGAGTCTTCACTTCCAGTGTGTTGTTCCTCTGAATGCACTGAGATCCCTTTGGATCCACGATTGCAACAAAGGTTCCTTCCCCCTGCAAGTACCCTCATGAAAATGATTCAAATAATATATACAAGTGCATACTTGAGAGTGTTGATATGATTTCTCCAATGACACCTAGTTGATCTCTAATCTCTGACATCTTCATGAAGAAGATAGCAACGGTGTCACCTTTTGTCATCTTGATATTTTGAAGTTGGCCCTTCAATGTAAGGGCTTGAGTAGATGATTATCTTCTTTGCCTTGATGTCATCTTCCTTCCTTTCTCCCTTCTCTTCATCGGTAGTTGTCTCTGGTAAGGCTTTTTGTATCACCCACAATAGATCTTCCTCTTCAAGAGTGATATGAAATCTTGACTTCTAGGAACTGAAGTTGGTTGATCCATCAAGCCTATCTTCCACCAAGGTTATCTTCATCATATTTCCATATTCTTCACAAACCCTTGCCAATTAGGCTAGAAAACTTAACGGCTAGGGTAGGCTAGCAAACTTAGGTTTTGTTGGGCTTATGACTGCCAACAATAAGCCTTGAAAGTCAGAAGAACACTGGTGAGCTAAAAAGCTCCTTCAATGAGCTGCAAAAACCCTAATTCTGAAATTTCTGCAGAAAATTGCAAAACCCTAGTGCCAAAAATAAAAAATTCTCGAAATTGCAATCTAAAGCTTGTTGGAGGTGCGTTGAAGGAGGTCGTACACTCCTATGCAATTTTCAGCCCCAACTTTCAAGTATTAAGTGTTGGAACACCCAAAAAGAGAGGGTCGTACGAATTTTCTGGAAACCCTAGGAGGTCGTACGGTTCTGCAAAAAGAGGAGGATGGCTTGCTTGAAGCTTATGCAATGGGTTCTTCAAGACCTATGCTCTAAAACCATGTTGAATTTTCACTATGCTAGGCTCAATAATGAGGTTTATTTCATTTTTAGCATTTACTTGAACCATAAACAAATGTAGCTACACCATTCACAATCGTTGCAATAACCAAGATCACAAGAAGAAATACCATGCACAAGAACACAAAAAATCAGGGAAACCCTTCTCAACAAGGGAAGAAAACTCAGCAATCCTTTGTTATATTCTCAAGAGAAAGACCTCTCACACCATAGACCTATCACACAAAAGGGTGCTCTCAAAAACCAAGAAGGCTAGCACCCAAGAGAGGTGTGCACTTCAGCCCTAGAACTTGTACTTGCTGAAATTTCCAAAATCACACGTGTGTTGTGTTTCCTCAATGGGGAAATCACCTTCATTTATAGTGGACTAGACACATCAAAAGTGGTGTCTATTGGCACAACAGGGCTGACCTCAATAACTTAGAATATAATTAATAATTACCATATTAATTATCTTTTACATTCACTATATTCCACTTTATGGTGGGGCCGACTTGTACCCTTTACATCACAATTAGGGTTGCACGTAAATCTAACTCTTAGACAATATAGCAAGGGATCTCACACACCCACTAGTGCTCATCCACTAGGGGCACGTCCACCTCTGCTCAGCCACAAGGACGTCCAACTCAACAAATCTCTATCTCACTGAGTCTCACAGAACAATCATCTAGACACACACTCACTGGTGCTCAACCACTAGGATCACATCCACCTGTGCTCAGCCACAGGGACGTCCTACTCAACAGATCTCTATCTCACTGAGTCTCACAAGAGAATCATTTGGAGTACCACATCGTCTCAACTCTCTACATAGAGGAGAACAGTAAACCCATCATATGGGTTCCTTCACCCCTCATAGGGGTACACATCGTTTCATCTCAAGCGACGCACCCATCTCATGGGCATGTTCCCTACACAAGGGCACACGACGTTCCATCTCCGTCTCAGAGAGGAACGACACACCCATCTCATGGGCACACCCAACTCATGGGCTCTCTCACAGGTCGACTCACTCAGTCTGTGTCTTGGAGGATGTCTCACGCAGTTGTAATCATCAACTACCCATAAGGTAATGCCTCCACATTTTCAATGTATGTACAATCGTTGTTAATACCAAGTCGTGTGTAGCATAATTCCTCTCATGCTCTTTTAATTTTCTGGACTTGTGGCATACCACATGGTCCCTTTGACCGAAAACTCCACCAAGTCTTTCCTTGCATGCATCGGTGCACACAACAAAATCTTCATTTGGATCTGCAATCTTCAAGATTGGTGCACTTGTCAATATTTCCTTCAACTATTGAAAACTCTCTTCACACTTGGAAGTCCGTTCAAATTTCACTCCCTTCTTTTGCAAAGAAGTGATTGGACTTGCAATTCTTGAGAACCCTTTTATGTGTTGATGTTTTGGTAGCTGCAGGAGGTATTTCCTCCTGGACAACTTTTCTTAGAGAATAAGAAGATTCCAAGAAGTCAAAGGAAGAACATTGAACAGTGGAAGAACACCCCGGAAAAGAATAAAGTGAAATAGAAGACCAGAGAAGAGAAGTCATCCCACAAGAAATAATAATAACGTGGAAATATAATTTCTAGGAAGAGAAGTCAACCCATTGAAATAATAAAGACCTAGAATAAGAAGTCGGCCCCAGATAAACACTTAGATTAGTATAAATATAAATCTGGTTCAGTTCATTTGTACAACCACACAGTTCTCCTTTTGCAATGCACACTAGGAAGTTGCAGCTGCAGTTTCACTATTTATGGTTTCTAGTTCTCTTGGAGAGTGCACCCCACTTGGGGAAGGATATTCTTGGTGGTTCTTAGGTGATCTCTCTTGTGCGCTACCTCTAGAAGAGTTGTGCTAAGGTTGTGTGGTGTTTCCCAGTTGCTTCGTGCCAGTTACAGTAGTCGTTGCAATTACTAGTTGCACCAATTCTGTGGTGACTCAGTTGTCTACCCTCGCTAGGGTTTGACAAGAAGAAAAGATAAGTATTTGGTTCTTCAATGTTGGTTTGCTCTTGTGATTAAAGTTTGTTCATGGTTGTATTGGAATATTCTCCCTAAGAAAAGTTTGTTTGGTTTTTCCTTGAGTTTGGGGATTTCCTAGGATAAATCTTTGTGTCCTCTTGTGCTTGTTTATCTGTTGCTTATATATTTCAGTATATGATTATTGAATGTTAAAAGAAGATAAAAATGATATGGTAAATCTAATGTTAATGAAACTAATGAAAATCTAACATTATGAATCTTCAGTAATAATCGACAAGACCAACGAATGCTCTGACCTTTGTCACATTCTTTGGCGTTGGCCATCCTCTAATGGCCTATATCTTCTCAGGGTCAACTTCTATCCCTGCTGCTGAAATTATATGCCCCAAGTAGTGAATCTTTTTTTCGTAAAAGATGCACTTACTTAGCTTAGCATACAATTTATGCTCACTTAAAACTTACAACACCATTCTTAAATGTTGTTCATGTTCCTCTTTTGATTTAGAGTAGACGAGGATATCATCGAAGAACACAATCACAAACTTGTCCAGGTACTCCCTGAACACTCCATTCATCAAACACATAAAAACTGTTAGGGCATTTGATAGTCCAAATGGCACTACCGTGAATTCATAATGTCCATATCTTGTTCTTAATGTTGTCTTGTTGATGTCTTCTTCCTTTATTCTTACTCGATGATAGCCTGATCTCAAGTCAATCTTCGAAAAGATTCTTGCACCTTTCAGTTGATCAAACAAATCATCAATTTTTGGCAAAGGATACTTATTCTTTATGGTAACTTTATTAAGTTGCATGAAATCAATACACGGCCTTAAGGTTCCATCCTTCTTCACAAAAAGAATCGGGGCTTCCCAAGGTGACACACTTGAGCATATATACGCCTTCTTCAAAAGTTCTTCAAGTTGCATCTGCAACTCTTTTAGTTCTGGTGCGCCCATTCTATAAGGTGTCTTAGACATTGGGGCAGCTCCTGGCACCAAATCAATAAAGAAATTAATGTCTTTTTTTTGTGCTAGTCCTAGAATTTCTTTAAAAATATCTTCAAAATCCCTCAAAATTGGATGGTCTTCAATGCTTGCCACTTTGTCTTTGGTTGCTTCCTTCATACGGACTGCAAACATCTAACATCCTTTCATGAAGCTCTTCTTCAACTGCATAGTTGAAATCTTTCTAACAGCTACAACGCTTGGAATGCCTTGAATCTTGCCTTGCTTCCCTTCCTCATTAAGACATGTGAGTGTCTTGTTGTAACAGTCTAGGACAACATGATGTTTTTCCAACCAATCCATGCCAATTAGATTATTGTATGAACCCAACGGTATGATGTTTACATCTACCTTTGTGTAACCCACTTAGAAACCTTTGGATTTTGACTTTCTCATCCTTGATGAAGTCAACATACTTCAACAATTCAAAGAACCGCTTTTCGTATTCCTCCATTGTCATGGTTCCCAACTTGAGCTCAAAGAACTCTTTCATCTTTCTTTCATAGTAATGCTCGGATAAATATTTCTCTTGAAAATATCCCTTGAATTGCCTCCGGGAGATTCTTTTCTCATCAAGGTTCTTGGTTTTCTTAAGTTGATCCCACCTCATGGTTGTCTTTCCTTGCAAGTGGTAGCTGGCAATTCTAGCTTCTACCCAGGATGAGTAATTTTGTAGCTGGAAATATTTCTTCATTTCCAACAGCTAGGCCTCAACATCTTCTCCTTTCTTGTGCTCACCAATGAAAGTTGGTAGCTCATTCTTCTTGAGTTCACCCAGCAAGATGTATGTCTCAGGTCTTCTCCTTTGCCTCCGAACAGGAGACACACTTGGGTTGCTCCCTGGACCTGAACTTGCATGAGTTCTTCTGGTGGAATGCCTTGGAGAATGATAGTGTCTACTCATACTTCTTGATTGCTTATCATTCCCATGGTCATCTCTTTTGCTATGGGATATTGATGTTGATACTTGTCTAGCACCAACTGCTTGTTTCGTGCCAGAGTCCTTGTTAACTTACTTCTGTAGCATATTTAGGCTTTGGAGTATCTCTTCCTGAGCCTTCATGATCCTCTCATTATCGGCCCTATAGCTCTGTACTTCTTTTTGCAGGCTTCTCATAGTTATAGTCCTATGCATGTCTCTTCTCCCATTAGACTCAGTCTCAGCAATACCCATACTGATATGCAGACCTCCAATTTATGCTTCATGGTTGTAAAACCCTTGAGCGTCCTCCTTGTCTCTAGTTCTCATGTAAGAACTAAAGTCTGTTTTTTTGTATCTCTAATTCCGCAACGATGTGCATGCAATCATTGTTGTTAGAATTAAGCATATTGCAAAATATTTATCAATTAGATTACAGGTCATTCTTCGTTTTAAATTATGCAGAATATTAATACACTACTCTCAAGTAGGATTCCTTAAATGCATTCATTTTCGAAACAACTTTACAACGGTTGTCCTCATGCCTCAATATGAATTTAGAGAGAATAGTTATGGTGGAAAAACGGTGACAAAACATTCATTAGCACATGCAACATAGTAGCAACGCTCAACGACCGTCTGATCATTTCTTGATTAGATCTCCATTGTTGATCTATATTAATGGATTCATCGTGGATCTAGTCATATCTCTTCTTCATACCTTCCATGAACCAGCCACCAACACTTAGCTTATTTTTTCCTTCGCGGACGCATAATCTTGTAACCTTCATTTCATAAGTTCGTCCGATAAGTCTCAACACTTAACCATTTTTCCGTGTACGCGGACTCATAATTTTGTAACCTTCATTTCATAAGTTCATCTGAGAAGTCTCAACACTTAAACCATTTTTCCATATACGTGGACTCGTGAACTCATAATCTTGTAACCTTCCTTTCATAAGTCTGTCCGAGAAGTCTCAACACTTAGACAAATTCTAAGATCTTACTGTAGTTTCATGGGACTAAAAGTTGGCATGCCACATGGCTCCACATCACCCACCAATTGTCATCTCGTCCAACATGTACTTGCCACAGTGGAAGTACATGTCTTTCTTCTACCACGTCACCTGACATGTGACCTTCATGTCATGTCGACGTCATCGTATGGAAAAATACCCAATTTTTTTTTATTTGCTTATTTTCGAAATTTCCAAAGAGGCTCAATTCTTCACATTGCCCATGAAATTTCTCTTAATTTTTATTGGAGTAATTTAAATAAACAAGTTGCAGACAAACTCTAGAAATTAATTCTCTACGAGTTTCCGCTTCAGCATTCTGCTAACTCGGCCCATTCAGGCTCAGTGTTGAAAATTAGGCTCTGATACCACTTTGCAACGTACCCAGCACCCAGGTTGGGCCACGCCACATAAAACTCTTTGTCTTACGACTATGATACCATAATGTAATGTTCCCCGCTCGACCGAGGGACGTTACGGTGCGGAATACACATGAAAACGAAATGTTGCTAACTAAAGTAATTATTTTGTTGTTAGCTCATTTATTGTAGCTTACAACAACAAATTTAAAACAGATTTAGCTATTGTTTATATCCATAAAACAGATGCATCTAAAGCATGTTAATAATCAACATGAAATGCAACTAAACCACTAATTACAACAACATATAAGTCATTCTCATTTACGTAGAGTTCACACACAGCAATAACACAAGTAAATAACTCAACAACAAGATAAAAACACTTATCTTTAAACAAGAATTATGCAACCAGCTGCTTGGGACAGACGTTCCACCCAACCATAGACCAACTGTTCCAAATCTCAACAGTCAATCACCCCCGAGTTGAGGCTAGTAATCCACAAAAGAGGGTGGTCTCTCACAATCCACTCGCAGCTCACAAAACTCATAACCCAATTGATATTCTCCTATAGCTATCCAAATTTTTCTACCAGCGTTCTTCCTCTAGACCTGCCCAACCCAAGGAATGCACCATTTCTTTATCATGGATAACCCAAGGGATGTACCATCAGTTTATCAGGGATAACCCAAGGGATGTACCATCTGTTTATCAGGGATAACCCAAGGAATATGTCATTCGTTTATCAGGGTCTCTTTGGTGCAAGTAACTGGGAATGTCTCAGCTGGGAACTAAAGGGAACTTGTTGCTAGGGAAACTAGCAGCAAACCAATAGCAAACACTTGTTGTTTTAGTGAAACTCACATAGGAGTTCACTCTTCATGCCTGACAACGCGACTCTTCAGTTTCTCCAGCTCCAATTCGCTTCAGTCTGCTCTAGAATTCGCCCTCCATGGATGCACCAGCGCCAAGCTCTCTTTCTTGCTCTCCCCTTTCTGCCCATGCACAAACTTGATGTGTCAAAAACTGTTGTCCCAACCCATACAAATTTCCTCTCTTGTGGCTTGTCTTTCTTGACTCGCACTCTTCCCCAAGTTGATTGTACTCAACCCCCATGTGCCCAATAACTTTGGATGTGACCACTCACACCCACCCTCTTACATGTATTCAATGATTGGCTTTAGGAACACTCAATCAGAAATGGGAAGGTTCATATACAATACGCAAGTTTAGGGAAAATGGTTTAAATTAATATACATGGGTATTTCCCCCTTTGACCCCCTCTTGGCCATTATCCTAGACACTTCCCTCTCTTGTGGATTAATTCAGCCCCCATCTCTTGTTCATGTCCCCTTTAACAGCTGGCATCACATTTTATTATTAAAACATTGAAATACAATTCGCATATTACATCGCTTGGTCGTAGCCACATATTATATCCACATAACCATTAATTAAACTGAGGATTATAATGGGGATATGTTACATCCGCAGGTATGTGTTGCGATTCTCTCATATCACTTGGGCCCTAAGCCAGGTGACCAAGGATGGATCCAAGGCCAAGTTTGTTTGGGTTGCATCACAACAGAAAGCATTCGAGGATTTGAAATTCCACCTCTACTCGGCACTAGTAATTATTCTGCCAGACCTACACCATTTGAGATTGAGAAAGATGTTTCAGAGTATGTTATTGATGCAATCCTCACTCAACATGGGCATTCGGTGGCCTATCACGATGAAACACTATCCGATGATGTTCGCGGATACCCCACCTATGATAAAGAGATGTACTCCATTGTGCAGACATGTCGACGGTGGAAGCATTACATTTTGAGAAAAGAAACAATCATCCACACTGATCACAGGCCTCTGCAATTCATGAAGACCCAAGGAAAGTTACAAAATGATTATCATCAAAAGTGGTCCACGTACCTGCAGCAATTCCACTTGAACATCAAATACAAGAAGGACAGCACCAACCATGTTGCAGAATGCCTCCATCGACCCCCAATTGTGGTGCTAACCACAGTTCTTAACTCTTGTGAGCATGAGTCCACCAGGTGGCCAAAATTATACAACAATGACTCTAACTTTGATGCTACCTATTAGACATTGAGCACAAGAAAACCAGTTCCAGAGTTTCATCTCCAGGATGGACTACCATGCCATCTGATCCATCTATGTGTTCCTTCAAGCAAGCGTGCAAAGCTTATTTGAAATCTCATTACAATCGAGGGACAAGACAATTTGGCGTGTAAAAAATAGTGGCAGCGCTACAAAAGCATTTTTATTGGCTGAAGCTTCGACAAAGTCAGCGAGTATATTAGATCATGCACCGCCTACGCCATTGCCAAACCTGCCACTAAGAAACAGGGGCTACACACCCCTATATCTACTCCTGATAGGCCTTGGGAGTCCATCTCCATGGATTACATGTATGGTCTACCCTCAACTAAGCATGGTAATGACTATGTCTTTGTGGTCATTGATCGATTCTCTAAAATGGCAGTTTTGACACCCTACAAGAAATCACAACTGAGGCCACTACTAAGCTCTTCTTTGAGCGTGTTTGGGTTGATTTTGAGCTCCCACATACCATTATTTCAGATCGAGACAGTAGGTTCCTGAGAACTTTCGGGTGCATCTTATGGTCGATGATGGACACCAAGTTGACCAAATCCACTGCCTTCCACCCACAGACCGATGGACAAACATAGGTAGTCAAGATGATGATTGTTTATATCATGAGGATGTACAATTCCAAACATCCACGCACATGAGATGAAAGCCTTCCTTATGTTCAACATAGCTACAACAAATCTCTCCACAGCTTTATTGGCCACAGCCCTTTTCAGGTGTGCTTGGGGTTCCAGCCATTGGCCCCCATTGACGTAGCTCTACCCATTGCAGTTGCACATGAAGAGTCCTCCCATGCTCAGACCGAGGTTGATCGAGCAACCAAATTTGTTGAATGGATCAAACACATCGAACAACAAATTCATGATATTTTGCAGAAAGACAACGCCAAGTACAAACAGCGCAACAATCAACATCTAGTAACACACAAGTTTCAGATGGGAGATAAGGTATGGTTGCATTTGTAGAAAGAGCGCCTCACAAAACCCCACAGGAAGCTTTGCCCACTCCGATACGAGCCTTACACCATCACCAAGGTTGTGGGTGAAATGATTTTGAATTAAGTATTCTCCCTTTCCTTGATTTTCACCCCATATTTAATGTGGAACTACTTCGACCATATTTTCCACCTCTCTTGGACACTTCGGACGTGGTCGAGCACTTGACCCCTACAGAACTCAATCATGACTGCAATGAGCAGGCAACAATTGATCGGATCATGGAAACCAAGACAAAGGGTACCCTCTAGCAGAACATTTAACTCTATCAAGTTGTCAAAGCATGGCATCTTCTTCACCAAGGCAAGTGGCTCACCAGGATTCAGATTTAGCAAAAGTTTCCCCATCTTATGGTGGAACTTGACACAATGGGGACCATTGCTTCCTAAGGGGGGGAGGGTTGATGTAAGTGGATATTGGTGGCCACCCACTTGTTCCACTGATTCCGAATGGTTCCACATCTTGGCATTTTTTCTACAAATTTTCACGTCCCAAACATTTGGGGCCGCTTTAAGGCCCTAAATAAGGTTTTTTTTGGCGCGGCAACACCCAATATATACTTGGAAGGAGATATTGGGTCATTTGAAATGTCTACTTCTCAAATAGATCTTTCTGACGGGTTACCAAACACCCCAAACAAAAATCGTATATAAAAGTTGCACCCCCAGGAAGTTGACGTATCAACTAACCACATCATGGCCCACAAATCTTTTGGTGTTTCATCTTCTGGGGTTAGGTTTTTGGATGTTTAGGGTTTTCTCATTTATGTTTTATGTTAAAAGGCCTTTTCGGCCCCTTTGTAATCAGCTTCTTGCTCATGAGCATAGTCGACACATCTCTTTCTTCAGGGATAAGCTACCACCATTCTAGCTAGTTTGTGTGTTTTGCATTTTTCGATCTTTTGTATTCCACTCATTAATAGAATCTGACTTTAACTTTATTACTGTGTTTTTTGCAATATCTTTGTGTGCTTCCTTGTTATATCTCTACCTTCATTTCGTTCTCAGCATAATTTGGATCACTCATGGACAGAGAGATGCAAGACATACAATACATATCTCGGGACAATGGTCGTAGATTCCTGCCCAATAATTATGGCGAATAACCAGGCGAACTCTTTATAGGGGTATTTCAAAGAACATGCCTCTATATGGATGGAATTCTCAGAGTATTCTAACGACTTCAAACGAAAATTGTCCAATATTTTTGTCCCTCCATGGTTGGCCTTTAGAAAGGCATCTGCTTCTGAACTTTTGAACGTTGTAGTAGGCTCGGGAAGCCTGAGCATTCTTCTAAATATTGTGGGCGCTAGAGAAATAGGAGTCTTCCCTTGCAATTGAATAATCCTCTTTTCACTATTGAAGTTGTCAACACACCACAGAATAAGCTCCTTAAAATATGATACTTCCAGCATACAACCTGCCCATGCTATTCCGGAAGTCCAGACCTTGTTTGAATTCTTTTCTTCAAGAGTGAGTGTTGTATACCATTTAAATGCCTCAAACCATTGAAAAGTGTGGTCTTCGCGTCCTAATGTATTTACAGTGTCGCCACAATAGAGCTCTTTTCTTTTATTGGGCATATTTGGCAAAGCATGATTAAAATGAAAAAGTGGCAGTTTTGTCGTAAAAAGAATTTACAGCGAGGATTTTTATTCATTTACTAAATTCTCCATGTACATACTTAATATCATATGATGTAGTTTTAAGTTTAACTACATGATTTGATTTGGATTTAAGGTGGGGAAATTACGAGAATTGTGTCATTAAAACGGCTTTAATTCACCTCATGTTCTCGAAAAATGGGATTGTGCACTGGGATGTATGGAAAATGTTTTAAGTGTGGAGTGTGGAATGAGTAATGGGGAGTGCAAAATGAGGATTGTGGAATTACGAGATTATGAGATGTGGGGTATGGATGGGAAGATGTAAGGGAGTTATTCATTTGCAACTTGAAAATATACTAAGTAAAAGAAAGATCAAATTGTATGCTGCAAGCGAAAGTGGGTAATTTTGGAGTGAGCGGAATGTGGATTTGAGGGGTTTGTGAGGTTACAGGGTTGCGGGTTGCGGATTTGCGGGGTCGGGATCTTTTGGAACATTGATTTCCCTTGTAAACAGAAAAACAACTAAGTATGGAGACAGGAAATAGAAAATGGTTAAGTGTTGATGTTTAGAGACTAGCAAGATTGTGGGTTTGCGGTGTTATGGTGATTATGGGCAAGGTTAACGCAACTCACAAAAGAAAAAATGGCTAGTGTAGGATATACAAGAAAGTGAAAAATGACATAAAAAGACTAAAACTTTGATGACTGAAAAAAGTGATCAACAATTGGCTCCAACTGTGGGTTGTTGAGAATCCATGAGATCTTGTCCATTGGGCAATGGAGTCTGTTATCGCTCAGTTTATAGTCTAGGTCAAGTAGCT
>ML803096.1:434808-456619 GCA_009831015.1 Picea engelmannii
ATGTGTTCCTTGCTTCTGACCTAGTTGTTAGACGTAAAGCAAGATGATTCCTTGCTTCTGACCTAGTTGTTAGACGTAAAGCAAGATGTGACTGACACTGAGCTACCAGCTTAACAGCTGTGACATTGAGCCAGTGTAGTACTATGATGTGTCAGCCTAGTGTTGTGATGAGGTATCATTTTTACTGATACATATCGATGGAGATGATGATGGCATTCTTTCAAGAATGACGATGATGCCGATGAAGAAAACTTTCGATGACTCATAAATGTGCCAGCCAATGTTCCAAGATGATATTAACGATACTGACCTCCTGATGCCACTAATGATGCAGACCTCTCGCCTGATGTTGTTGAAGAATACCCTTCTTGTTAAGGGGGAGTGTTGAAATAATGTAACTGCAAAGAGTATTCTTATTATTATTGATATATTATTTATAGGATTAATCCCCATTGTGGATTAATCATGTTGGTAATTGTATTAGGACCAAATTCCCTTTTGCGGATTGGTCAACGGACAATTGTAATAGGCAGAATAAGAAGTCGGCCCCAGCAGTTATTATTGAGACCCAGAAATATAATAAAGGTGGGTTTACCCACCCAGAGTGAGAGGTCGACCCTGCCAGTGAAGACCCTTCACACGTGCCAGACTTGTATATATAGAGAGGCTAGCACCTCACCTTAACACACAACTCACTTGCTCATTCTTAAGAAGCAAGCTGCAACTTACCAGTTGGAGAGAGGGAGAAGAGTGGCGCATCTTTTGGAGAGGACTATCTGTATTGGTTTGAGTTATCTCTTGACATTGTATTGGCAATTTATGATAAGGAAGTTTTTGATGGGTTTTCTTCCCCTAAAGGGTTTCCCATGATAAATGTTGTGTCTCTTGTGAATGTGTATTTCTCAGTGATCTTGTTCTTATGTTGCTCTTATCTATTGAAATGCAAAGAACTATAATAATGGCATAAACATTAACAGGTCTCCCACCAAGGATTTCCACCTCCTGGCATTTCGTCGACGATCACTACTCTTGGCATGTCACCAAGAGTCTCCCCCTCTTGGTATCTCACCAAGAGTCATCAACTTGGCCTCTCGCCAAGTAACTTCCACCTGAAGTGGATCCAAAACCTGATATGCCCGTCTCTGTAGCCAAGTGAGGCTCAAGCCTCTATGGTGCCATGTTGCACCTGTTGCTCCTCCTCATCAACCTCTCATGCTCTGAAGTTGTAGCACCAACTCTCTGACTGCTCGGCAACTCTGAAACTGAAGCTATCCTGGGTGGACCAGTCACCCACTCTGATGATGGCCATGGACATTGAGTTTGCTCTCCCTCTGAATCACTTTTGTGAGTCAGTCATTCCTCCTCAACTCTGTCTCCCCATCTAATGTTAGTTAGTGTAACAGCAGACAAAGTAGTCATGAATGCACACTCTCTCGCAAACTTCTCATTGAACTCTATCTCCTATGTTTTCATTGTTGACCCATCCTGTTGCTTCTTCTTCTTCTCGGGACACTATCCTGCATAGTGACCCATCTCTCCACAAGAAAAGCATCTCACTGTGCTCATGTCTCTTTTCTGCCCACTGTTGTTGCTCTCTCCTCCCCATGGTGGGGCCCCAAATTTGGGACCTTGCCGACCTCCCTGGCCAGTCTTCTTCTTGCCCTTTGTCCAAAGAGCAAGGTCCTCATCACCCGGAACTGACTGTTGTTGTTGTTGTTGTTGTTGTCCAGAATCCTCTTCCACTAGTCTAGTCTCCTCCTAGATGAAGTCATCCCACGTCATCTCCCATGTAGGCATAACCTCCCTGGAAACAATGTCGTGAACGAATGGACCCCATGGTTTGGTAAAGTTGTTCAAACTTGTCCTCACCATAAAGTTGGGATCCACCACCTCTCCGACAGCTCCAAGCGCGTCTTTGATCTGGGTGTATCTACCAAGGAAAGAAGTAATCGACTCATCCTCGAGCATGCGAATTCCCCTCAGTCGATCATGAAGAACCAACATTCAGTTCTCATTAGAGCTCTCATACAGCTTGCATAGAGATGCCCACATCTCCCATGCATAAGTCTTCCCAGTCAAGTGGGGAATAATATGATCCCGCATTGCATCACATATGGTCCTCTCTACCTTGTTGTTCCTCTTCCTGAAATCTGCCAACAAGATGGGGGCAGTAACAAGAAGAATCGGAAAAGGCGTCTCAATTATATCCCATAGTTCGAGGTCCTCTAAGACAAAGACGATCATCGCCTTCCAAGGCGACCAATTGCTAGTCCCGGCTAGCCTGTCCTCCACACACATCTGAGATATTGACATTACTACCAAACTGTGCTCATTATGATGCTCCAACTGCAAAGGAACGTTGCCTCACTCCTGTCAACACAGGTGTCAAAAGAGGCAAGCAAACACCGACCTCACTCCTAGCAAATAGGTGTGAAAAGAGGTCGTGAAATACGGCCTCACTCCTGTCCACGCAGGTGTGAAAAGAGGTTGTCCACAAGTGTCAAAAATCAGCGCAACAAATCTACCGACAAGTTGTCCACAAATTATGTCAACAAGTTGTCCAAAATATGCCCTGAACTGTCCACCGAAATGCTCAAAAATCAGCAAGTCTAAGCCACCTTTGGCTCTAATATTATGTAGATTTTTTGAGGTCCTATAAGGTTTCCATCTAAGGTCTATCCTTGACCTTAGTATGGCTCTAATTTTCAACTGTGTGGTTGTCTTTTCTTGTTGTTTTTAGGACAGCAAACAGTCACCAAACTTTATCCTCAATATTTGATGGTTAAGTGCTCTTTTGAGGTGCCCTTGCAAGTGTTTTCTTTACACAATGTTAGCACATGCAATATACATCAAAACACATAACACTACCTCTAGATCTTTAACTTTAAAATGATGATCTACACTTCTAAGCATGCATAAAATTGACACATAGATTTTTGGTCAACATGACCCTGGAAAAACCCCCCCATGGGGAAAACCAATTTGGAGCAGATATATATAAAAGGCCTCAAAGAAAAATGTACAACACAGGAAACATATACAAGTGAACATGGTACAATAGCAACCACTCTCGGATGACTTGGAGTTCCTCGAAGACTTCCCCACAAGCCTTGTGAAGTAAGGCGCCCCTTGCCTTGGTGAGCCTTCTTCCTCTTGTTTGTTTTGTCGTTATCTTGATCCTTTGCTTTTCCTTTGCTCTTGCTTGCCTTTGAACTTGCCTTGCTCTTGCCTTGCCTCTGTAGTAGACTCCTCCTCTCAAGAAAGCTTCCCACAAAGAGATGGTGCACCCTCTCCTCAAGTGCGCCCCCTCCTCAAGCAAAAACCCAAATGGTGTGCCCTCATTACCACTTGTGCCCTCTACTCATAAGAATGTGCCTAAGTGGATGAATGAAGACTCTCCATAAGATAGGGAACTCTCCATGGCTAGATGCGCCCTCCCAAAACTCTAGAGTGTGCACTCCTCTAGCATGTGCGCCCCTCCTCCATAGAATGTTCCCTCCTCCTAGATATGTGCACCCTCACTCCCAATAGCTCCCTCTATAGCACAAGAGTAAGCCACCACAAAGGGAGTGAGCCTCCAAGAAATGAATAAAGACTCCTCTACTATGAGTGCACCCCTCTCCTCAAGTTGCGCCCCTCCTCTAGTAAATACGCCTCCATCCACAAGCATGCGCCCTCCTCCTAGAAAATGGCTAAGACTCCATGGATGAACTCTCCAAGAAAGCTCCTCAACTCAACAAAGACTTCCTCCTCAAACCCTCATGCAAGTGCACCCTCCTCTCCTTGAGAAATGTGCCCTAGCTCTCTTCCTCTTATCATCTTCTCACAAGTGAAGAATGAATCTCATAAATTCACTTTACCCTCCTTTAGCCTCCATTGGCCAAGCCCTAAAAGATCAATGGCCTAGATCCAATCTAGCCAAATCTAATCAATGGGTGAGATCTAATCCAAAAATCTCACTATGGAAACCCACTTTCCTTAGTTGTTTTATGTCTATTAATTCACCCACTTTGTGAATTAATTGTCACTTTAATGACTTAAGTGACATATTTCACTTTTGACTTAAATCTCCTAATTCAAAGTGAAATTAGAATCATAAAGTAAAGTACAAGGGTAATAGTCTCCCCCTGTGTGTTTAGAGACTCATAAACACATGGGGACCACTTTCCAAGGTACCCAAATCTCAACACATACTCTTTACATAGAGACCATGGACCAATTAGGTGTTAAGCCACGGATCAATGTAGTCATTAAGATCGAGGAGAATATGAACCGTCAGATCACTCTATGTCGGGAACATATCGTGATCATCGAATTTCCTAACTACAAATGCATACTAAATAAACACACGAAGAAACACACTTTTTTACCTAAGGAAACATTAGACCAAGTAGATCTTAACTAACTCCTAAGTATTTAAATATCCTAACATCCCCCCTTAAGAACAACTTGGGATAGGATTGAAGGATTTACAATAGTGACATAATAGGTGAAGGAAGGAGGAATTAGAGTCTACCCCTCCTTAATGACAACTTCTCGAACTCCTAACATAGATCGAAGTTTGGAAAACTTCGCTTCTGTACGAGACTTTGTGAAAATATATGTAACTTGATCTTCTGTAGGGCAAAAGAGCACTTCAATAACTTAATCGTGAATGAGCTTTCTAATGAAGTGCATGTGTAGCTCTATGTGTTTGTTGCGTTGATGTTGAACTGGGTCTCTCGCGAGCTTGATGGCACTTTGATTGTCGCACCAAAGGCTAGTCGGATGTTGTTGCTGGAATCCAAACTCTGAATTGATATGTCGAAGCCACAAGGCTTCCTGACTTGCATTTACCGTTGCTCGATACTCTATTGTTGCTGAAGAAAGTGCAATAGCTTGTTGTTTCTTACAGGCCCAAGTGACAGGTCTTGAACCAAGGTTGAAAACATAACCTACAGTAGACTTTTGATCATCAGGGTCGTCGAACCAATCTGAATCAGTGAAACCAACCAATAAAGGAATCCCCCCTGAACTATAATGTATCCCGAATTGAATTGTATCGCGAACATACCAAAGTATCATTTTAGTTGTTTTCCAATGGCTTTCATGGGGTGTTTGCATATACCGGGCAACAAGACCAACAGCAAAGGAAATATCAGGATGGGTATGAGTCAAGTATAAAACGTTACCAACTAACTGACGGTATAAAGTGACAACAACTTCGGGAGAAGTACAGGTGGGAGCAAGATTGAATCCAGACTGGAAGGGAGAAGGGGTTGGTTTATAATCTTCCATGTGGAAGCGACGAAGAAGGTATCAAGCATACTTAGACTGGTAAAGAAAAATTCCTTCCTTGGTTTGCAAAACTTGTAGACCAAGGAAATAGTGCAAAAAGCCTAACTCTGTAATTTCAAATTTCTTCTTAAGGTTTATTTTCACGTGGTTTAAAATTTTTGAGTCACTACCAGTAAGGATAAGGTTATAAACATAAAGGAAAAGGATTATGAGATGGCTTCCTACTTTCTTGGTATAGACATTAGGATCAGAATGGCATCTGGAAAATCCAGTGTCAATAAGAAAGTTGTCCATTTTGGCATACCAAGCTTGGGGAGCTTGCTTAAGACCATAAAGAGATTTCTTAAGGCGACAAACAAACCTAGAATCATTTTGGACATAGTCAGGAGGTTGTTCCATGTAGATTTCTTCTTGCAAATCTCCATGCAAGAAGACAGATTTAACATCCATATGATGGACCTCCCATTTATGTGAGGCAGCAAGGGCAAGAACAATGTGGATGGAATTCATTTTGGCGATAGGGGCAAAGGTTTCATTGTAGTCAATTCCTTCAACTTGGGAAAATCCTTTGGCAGCTAACCGAGCCTTGTGTCTTTCAACACTTCCATCTTATGCATACTTAGTTCTATAGACCCATTTACATCTAACAACTTTTCTTCTTTTCGGAAGAGGTACAAGATCCCAAGTAGCGTTTCCCATTAAAGAACGATATTCTTCATTCATTGTTGTATCCCAATCTGGATGACTTGAAGCTTCTACAAATGTCTCTAGATCATGAGTCTCTAAAACTTGAGCCAAAAGAGAAGAGGCTCGTTGGAACTGTGAACGTGTTTGACGTTGACCTGAAGGATCAACCAACAAGATCACCAGTTGTTTATCGTGTTTAACAAACCCATCTAGGAAGCGGTGGTGTTGGTGTTGGTTCAGGTTCAATGGACTCATATGGAGGAAAGTGAGCAAGCAGAGGTGGATTTTCATCCTCACTGTCATCATCTAAAGAAGAAACCAGAATAGGAACAAAAGAAGGCACAAACGTCGAATATGAATCACAGGCCGAAGAAGGCACAATTGTTGAATTAGGCTCACCGGCCAAGAGATTTTCATCAAATTTAACATCTCTTATAATAATAATTTCATTACAATGTGGTTGAAGAAGTCTGTAACCTTTGACATCTTCAGAATAGCCAACAAATATAAACGTCTCACGTTTAGGCTACAGTGCTTTCCTTTTCTCATCAGGAATGTGAGCCCATGTTATACTGCCAAATACACGAAAGTGACTTACATATGGTTTAATTTTAGTCCATGCTTCTTCCAGTGTTTTGTTTTTAAGAGCCTTTGTGGAAGTGTGATTTACTATGTAATTTGCACAGTTGATGGCTTCTTCCCAATACTTTAGACTTAATCTCTTAGATTGGATCATAGAATTAGCCATTTCTTTTAATGTGCGGTTCTTTCTCTTAGCGACATCATTTTGTTGTGGTGTATATGGAACAATGTGTTGCATTTGGATGCCCTGTGTAGTGCAGTAACTTGTAAAATTATTGTTCACATATTCGTCTCCATTATCTCTTCTTAACCTTTGAATTTGATGTCCAAATTTCTTTTCCACAAGGGCCTTATAGGCCAGAAACTTGTCAAAAACTTTGCTCTTAAGTTTTAAGAAGTAAACCCAAGTACGTCTCGAAAAGTCATCACTGAAAGTTAAGAAATACTTGCACCTAGAAAAAGAAGGAGAAGAAAGTGGACAACACAAGTCACTATGAACCAACTGCAAAGGGCCTGAGGCGTGCCAAGAGGCACGTTTCTCAAAAATGTCTTGATGATGTTTGTCAAGAACACAATCGACACAAACACCATATCTGTATGAAAAAAGAGGAAGACCAGACACCATCTATTGATTACATAGTTGATGCAATGAGCGATAGTTTAGATGACCAAACCGTTCATGCCAAAGTTTGTTCAAGTCATCACTATGAGCAACAAAAACTGATGGAAAAGATGATGACCCAAATTTGTCAAACTTGTACAACCTGGTAATATCATCAACGATTACAGTTGCGAGAACATATTGAGGATCTTTTAGATCCTTGATTACAACTTGGTGAGGTGAAAACTCTACGGTTTTACCTTCACCTAAATGAATGATTTAATATACTGATAGAAGGTTACAAGAAATACTTAGAACACATAATACATCATTGAAATGACCATTATCTACCTGAATTGTTCCAGATCCTACAACATTAAAAGATTTATCATCACCAACAAATATTTTCTTGGTGTTACATTCATTTAGAGTAGAATATATGGTTTTCACCTTAGCCATATGATAAGATGCTCCAGAATCAATAAGACACTCATCAGAAGAAGAAGTATAAGTTGCATTGAAGGAGAAACCAGAGGCAGAAAGTGCATGTCCATGAGAAGAAGAAGAAAAAGTAGAAACAATATTGATGTTGTGTTCTTCATCATTGCTTATAAAGTTGTCATCTTCTTGCGACATTTGGACTCATCATGACCATATTTCCCACAAAAGTTGCAATGTTTGTCAGTGTTATTATTTCAGATTTTGTTCATTTGTCACCATTAGGAGTTGAAGTTGTTTGAGTGGGTTTGGGACCCTTATTTTGTTTGTTGTTGTGGCGAGGATGTTGCTTCCTGGGATTCTTGGGTTTATATTTTTGTTGGGTGACTAAGGTTTTGTTGGAGGTACCTGCAGTGTTGATCACTCCAAGTTGTACAAACTTATCTTGCTCTCTAATCAAAGCATCACAAAAGGACTCAAGAGTGGGTTTTTTATAAGTTTTCCCTAGAGCCTCTCTCATGGCATAAAAGGTAGATACAAACACAGAATATGCACTACCTAGCTTAAAAAGAATAATATATATGCAACGCTCTTCCTCCAGCTTTATGTTACACTCTTCACATAAAATTCTTAAGTGTTTTAAACTTAGATAGATGGTCTTCAATGCAAGAAAAATCATTTGGACTTAAAGTCAATATATGATTGTATCAATGATGTGTGCGAATAATATTGTGTTTACCAAACACAGATTCAAGCTTTTCCCAAGCTTCATCGGGGTCAGCAATTTCTTGAAGGTGGAACCTTAAATCAGAAGAGATGGACATTCTGATCAGTCCACGTGCTTCGTCATTCCTATTAGCCCATTTGACTTTATTTTCATCATCAATGGGTTATTTTTCCTTTCCCAAGGTAATCCGGTACAATCATTTACTTCTTAATGAATCCTGCATATGGGATTTCCATTGGAAGTAGTTGGTGCTGGTAAACAAAATATCATTGGAAGAAACTGTATTAAATATGAAGATAATATAGATTTAAAAACTGAAACTGGTGGTCTTGATGGAAAGATCTCAAAAAATTAGGCGGTTTTAAAAAAAAAATGGCACTAAAAACAGACTTTGGATATGAAAGTTATGCCCTCACTTTTACAACTAAGTTGATTTATGAGTAACCCAATTTTATAAAAAAAAACGAGGATCACTTTTACAATGAAGTTAATTTATAAAAGAAAGTTGCATGCAAAATAAATAACTTTAAAATAAAATATTAAAGCTACTTATAGTGATTCACTTTTGTACTTGAAGTGAAATACACTTTACAATGGATGCATGAACTTTCAAAAAATATAACAAAAAGAGATACTTTAACTCAAGACCTCTTACTTAATAAGGCAACTTTTAACCAAGTGAGTTATCAAAACATATTGTATTGTTTAGAAGGCGGATTGGAGGTGTTGTTGTTGTTGTTGTTGTGGAAGACAGCCTTGAAGAGCGTGCTCAAAAAAAACTATTTTCACATAAGTAAAAATTTTCGCTTCTCGATTACAACAAGGATTAGATCTCAGATAACTTACCCAAAAAATGAACTTTTTTTGGATTTGTTTCTGATTTGTCGAGATCGCACAAGGCGCGGGGAAAAGAGCATACGCAAATTCAAAAGAGTAGCAACACGGAAACAAAAAAAAAAAAACTGAAATAACACTCTGCAAAAATTTTAAAAGGGCATATTCAGGCTTTATACCTCCTGATCTGACTAAAATGGTCGAATCTTGGGAAAACGGAAACCTTTTTGAGTGAAACGAAAAGCGTTCATGACTGAAACGAACACTCTGGACGCAATGGAACAATCCTCTCAGTCAAAAAATGTACAAAAATGGAAAAAACCATAGATGAGGCAACTCAGCTTCACGATCTCGATCTACAACAAGAGCAGCTCTTCAAACAAGCTCTGATACCATATTCGACAACACAAGTATTCCAACAGAGGACAAACACATTCAGTAACCACTCACAAAACCAGATCAAAGATCAACACACCGGTATTTTTACGTGGTAAAACTCCTACGGAGAAACATCCACGGCCCCAACCAATGCCACCTTGGAGAAATGTATTAATGCAAAAGAAAAAGATTACATAGACATTTTACAAGAGAGTTTCTCACAATCGATCATCGGCAAATGACCCTCCATACTCTTTAAATAGATATCATGGACCAATCGAGAGTTAAGCCACAGATCAATGTAACCATTAAGATCAAGGAGAATATGAACTGTCAGATCACTCTATGTCGGGAACATATCATGATCGTCTAATTCCCTAACTACAAATGCATACTAATGCATACTAAATAAGCATACTAAGAAACACACTTTTTAACCTAAGGACACATTAGACCAAGTAGATCTTAACTAACTCCTAAGTGTTTAAATATCATAACAATAATCCATGAAGAAAGTATAGTCGAATGGTCTAACTCATGACAGAGTAAAGAAGTATCTTGTACGTTATTTTAAAATAAATACACCCCCTACAATAACGGAGAAGTGCAAGTCTAAGTTGTTTGAAGACTTGACGGGTAACATAAACCATGTTAAATCTAATAATAATAACGATGATAAAAGTTATAAATTTTGGTCTACGCTACTAGGGTTAGTTGGAGTGATTCGTCAATGTGATGGGAAATTGTTTGAAAAGGTTTCTTCTCTAAATAATTGACTTGGTACGATGGTCATGCTAGTGTCTTCGTTCTCGCCCCTTGTGATCGTACCAAATATTTCGAGATGTTGGCGCAATTAGACGAAGGAATCACTCTTTTAGCTGAAACCCTCTCATTGGGCAACCATAAACTTATTTTCAACATATGTTGAAAGAATTGTCAATATCAAGTCTAGAAAAGATTGTGTTCTTGAATAATCAAGGAATATCTTATTAAATGGAAGGATCTTCCAGAAGAAGACACACTTTGGGAGTCCAAGCATTTTCGAAAGGTATATCCTCCATTACCTTTTCTTTTAGGACAAAGCAATTTTAAGGGAAGGGCAATGTTATATACAATAAACAATAAATAAAACTAAAATAATAATAAATATAATATATTAAAGTGATATTAAATAATAATAATAATAATAATAAATGTAAAGTCATGACTCTTCGTACATAGGGAACCTTGGCTATATTTAAGTTGGGCCCTCCTCAATGTAAAGATGATCATTCAATAATATATATATATATATATGCCACTGAGCAAAATATTTTTATACAACACTCCAATGTATTGTCTGATGGTTGTCAATAATTTTGAAGCACCCCTTATCATGGAGCTAGGTTCCAGAGTGTCTTCCAAAGTATTGAGAGGTTGGATGGTGGCAATTGGCTCGAGGAACAAAGACTTCAACAATAAGGCATTCTCCAATAATTTTGTTTTTTTCTTTCAAGATTTGGTTTTCTATTTCAATTTTATTAATTGAGAACTTGAGTGCTTCTCTGATTGCTTCGTGAAATTGCATGGCCTTTGAGGGTTTTACCCCTTGTAGATCAATCTCAAAGTTCCACTTCTCAACAACCTTTTCATTTTTCAAATTAATTTTTTCAATCAATAATTTTTTAGATTCTCTTTTAAAAGTTGCATGGTTCAACGTGACATATTCCTCAAAAATTAATGGCTCTTGACAAGCCAACTCCTGTGTTATTTCTTTGTTTTCCAACAATCTTTGTGCAGCCCAATCAAGTTCTTCTTCTTATGCATCCACTTCCATATCTTCAAGTTCAAGTACTGGAATTTCCTTCTCTCCCTTTTGAGTTACATATTTTTTCCTTTTGAGTGCTACAGAGGCAGTATGAGTTTTTCCAATGTTTCTGTTTGGGGGGTTTTAATCCCCTCCATCACCAAAATTTCCCAAATGGGAATTCTTTTGGCCAAGACTGCTTCCCTAAGTCCATTTTTTTGTCGAAGAACTCCTCTATGACACATTTGGTGAATCGGGATTAGGGTTACCACTTCTCATGGTCCGACCCTTCTATTTATGTTGATCATTAGTGCTAACCAAGGTGTCAAGATCATCATGAACTTTGTGAGGGATAACTTCCATGGGATTCTGATTATCCCCACCTCCTCCTTTAAATTGAGTAGTCTTCACAAAAGATGAGCCATAGTCGATTGCAAACATATTTCTTGTAAACAAATTACAAGTTTCAAATCCTGGAATTACGAGGACTTCTCTTAGTTTGAAATTATCAAAATATTTAGCAAAATTCATCCAGATAAAAAATGGTTTTTACAGTGATTTCCCAAATTTTTCAAGGCAATGGAATGAACAACTTTTTTCTCTTCTCGTTAAAGAAATGTGCCCAAAAATTGTATTGTTTACAAACTTCAATAACAAAGAATTTATCTAACATATAGAAAGGGAGTAAGGAGGGTTTTTCCTCAAAGTCGTACAGTCTTATGAAACTAAAATCATCCATGGTTTTGAAAACCCCCTTCCCTGCCAAAAAGAAAGCAACTTCGATCGACAATCTCAATGTGATGGGACCATAGACTAGCTTCTTCAAAGTAGACAAGAAAGCATTATGAACTCATAAAAATTATATGGAGCTTTGTGTTTCCATAATGTTGGATACCAAAATTGCACTAGGTCTTTGCCAAAATAAGAACTCCTTGCACAAGGCAAGTCTTTGAATATATGGAAGTATGCTATTGCGAAAATCAAATAGGAACTCATGAAGAATTTCTTATTTTCTGAAAATGTACACATTGAAAAGAAATTTCACTCAAAATAATTCGAGCCCAAACAAATAAAATGCTTGAATGGACAGAGAGATGCAAGACATACATTACATATCTCGAGACAGTAGTCGTAGATTTCTACCAAATAATTCTGGCAAACTCTTTATAGGGGTATTTCAAATAACATACCTCTATATGGGTGGAGTTCTCATAGTAGTCCAACTGCTTCAAAAGAAAATTGTCCAAGATTTTCGTCTCTCCATGGTTGGCCTTTAGAAAGGCATCTGCTTCTAAACTTTTGAAAATTGTAGTAGGCTCGGGGAGTCTGAGCATCCTTCTAAATACTGTGGGTATCAGAGAAACAAGAGTCTTCCCCTGCAATTGAATAATCATCTTTTCATTGTTCAAGTTGTCAACACACCAGAGAATGAGCTCCTTAAAATCTGATACTTCTGGCATACAACCTGCCAATGTTATTCCGAAAGTCTAGACCTTGTTTGAATTATTTTCTTCAAGATGGAGTGTTGTATACCATTTAAATAACTCAGACCATTGAAAAGTGTAGTCTTCACGTCATAATGTATCTATAGTGTCGCCACAATAGAGCTCTTTTATTTTATTGAGCATATTTGGAAAAGGTTGATTAGAATGAAAAGGTGGCAGTTATCTCGTAATAATAATTTACAACGAGGATTTTAATTCATTTACTAAATTTTTCACGTACTTACTTAATATCATATGTTGTAGCTTTAAGTTTAGCAGCATTATTTGATTTGGCTTTAAGGCGGGAAAATTATGAGAATTGTGTCATTAAAACGGTTTTAATTCACCTCATGGGCCAGTGGATCTAGCAGTACGATCATGAATGTTCTCAGGAAATGGGATTATGCACCGGGATGTATGGAAAATGTTTTACGTATGGAAATGTGGAATGAGTAATGGGGAGTGCAAATTGATGATTGCAGGATTGCAAGATGCGAGCTATGGAAGGGCAGATGTAGGGGAGTTTCGTATCCGCAACTTGACAATATACTAAGTAAAAGAAAGATTGAATTGTATGTTGCAAGCGAAAGCGGGACATTTTGAAGTGAGTGGAATGTGGGTTTGCGGGGTTTGCGAGATCAGGGTATTTTGGAACATCGTTTACCCTCGCAATAGGACCCCCACAAACAAAAAAATGACAAAGTATGGAGATAGAAAATAGAAAACGGTTAAGTGTTGATGTTTATAGACTTGTGGGATTGCGATGTTATGGTGATTATGGGTAATATTTGTTAAGATATTTAGACACTTAGGAGTTAGTTAAGATCTACTTGGTCTAATGTGTCGTTAGGTAAAAGTGTGTTTCTTAGTTTATTTCTTTAGTATGCATTAGTATGCATTTGTAGTTAGGAAATCCGACGGTCACGATATGTTCCTGACATAGAGTGATCCGGTGGTTTCTATTCTCCTCGATCTTAATGGCTACATTGATCCGTAGCTTAACACCTGATTGGTCCATTATCTTTATTTAAAGAGCATGGAGGGTCATTTGTTGATGATCAATTGTGAGAAACTCTCTTGTAAAATCTCTCTGTAATCTTTTTATTTTGCATTAATAAACTGCTCCAAGTGGTCATGTTGGTTGGGGTCGTGGATGTTTTCTCGTAGGGGTTTTACCACGTCAAAACATCGGTGTGTTGATCTTTGATCTGGTTGTGTGAGTGGTTATTGAAGATGTTCGTCCTCTGTTGGAATACCTGTGTTGTCGAACATGGTATCAGAGTTTGCTTGAAGACACGCTCCTATCGTAGATCGAGATCGTGAAGCCGAGTTGCCTTATCTTTGTTTTCTGCCACTTTCGTACATTTATGGGTTGAGAGAATTGTTCCATTGCGTCTGGAGCATTCATTTCAGTCCGGAACGTTTTTTGTTTCACTCGAAAAGGTTTTTGTTTTCCCAAGATACAACCATTTCAGCTAGATCCAGAGGTATAAAGCCTGAATACGCCATTTTTTAAATTTTTGCCGAGTATTATTTCGGTTTTACATTGTTTGTTTATGGGTTGCTACTCTTTTAGATCTGTGTATGCTCTTTGCCCCGCGCCCTGTGCAATCTAGGCAAATCATAAATAGATAGGAAAAGGTGCATTTTTCGGATAAGCTAACCGAGATCTAACCCTTGTTGTCATCGAGAAGCGAAAAAAAAACTCTTGTGTGAAAATAGTTTTTTATGAGCATGCTCTCCAAGGTCGTCTTTCACAACAACAACAACAACACCTCCAATCCTCATGCTAAACAATACAATATGTTTTGTTAGCCCACTTGGTTAAAAGTTTTATTATTAAGTAAGAGGTCTTGAGTTCAAGTCTCTCTTTTTGTTATTTTTTTTTTTAAATTCATGCTCCATTGTAAAGTGTATTTCACTTCAAGTATAAAAGTGAATCACTATAAGTAGCTTTAATATTTTATTTTAGAGTTATTTATTTTGCATTCAGTTTTCTTTTATAAAGTAACTTAATTGTAAAAGTGATCCCCACTTCTTTTTATAAAAGTGGGTCACTTCATAAAGCAACTTATTTGTAAAAGTGAGATTATTTGGAGGGGTATCACCACCACGTGGTTCTTTGGTTATCGTTTATGTTTTTCTTTTAAAAAGACGTAACTTTCACATCTGAAGTCCGTTTTTAGTGCCATTTTTTTTAAAACCGCCTAATTTTTCGAGATCTTTCCATCCAAATTATCAATTTCAGATTTTAAATCCATATTATCTGCATATTTAATATGGTTTCTTCCAGTAATATTTTGTTTATCAGCGCCAACTACTTCCAATGGAAATCTCATATGAAGGATTTATTATGAAGTAAAGGCTTGTACCGGATTACCTTGGGAAAGGAAAAATAACTCATTGATGTTGATAAGAAAGTCAAATGGGCTAGTAGGAGTGACGAAGCACGTGCACTGATCAGAATGTCCATCTCTCATGATTTAAGGTTCCACCTTCAAGAAATTGACGACCCAGATGAAGCTTGGGAAAAGCTTGAATCTGTGTTTGATAAACACAATATTATTCGAGCACATCAGTTAAAAAATCAAATACTGACTTTAAGTCCAAATGATTTTTCTTGCATTGAAGACTATCTATCTAAGTTTAAACACTCAAAATTTTATGTCAAAAATGTGAGATAAAGTTGGAGAAAGAGTGTTGCATCTATATTATTCTTTCTAAGCTAGGTAGTGCATATTATGTGTTTGTATCTACATTTTATGCCATGAGAGAGGCTCTAGGGAAACCTTATCAAAAACCCACTCTTGAGTGATTTTGTGATGCTTTGATTAGAGAGCAAGATAAACTTGTACAACCTGGAGTGATCAGCACTGCAGGTACCTCTAACAAAGCCTTAGTCGCCCAGCAGAAAGATAAACCCAAGAATCTCAAGAAGCAACATCCTCGCCACAACAACAAGCAACATAAGGGTCCCAAACCCACTCAGACAGCTTCAGCTCCTAATGGTGACAAAGGAGCAAAATCTAAAAACAAGAAGACTGACAGACATTTCAACTTTTGTGATAAAGATGGTCATGATGAGTCCAAATGTTTCAAGAAGATGGCAGCTCTAGAAGCAGCAATGAAGAAGCACAACATCAGTATTGATTCTACTTCTTCTTCTTCTCATGGACATGCACTTTTTGCTTCTGGTTTCTCCTTCAATACAACTTCTACTTCTTCTTCTGATGAGTGGCTTATTCATTCTAGAGCATCTTATCATATGGCTAAGGATAAAGACATATTTTCTGCTCTAAATGAATGCAACACCAAGAAAATAGTTGTTGGTGATGATAGATCTCTTAGTGTTGTAGGATTTGGGACAATTCAAGTAGATAATGCTCATTTCAATTATGTATTATGTGTTCCAAGTCTTTCTTGTAACCTTCTATCAGTATATCAAATCACTCATTCAAGCAAAGATAAAACTGTAGAGTTTTCACCTCACCAAGTTGTAATCAAGGATCTAAAAGATCTTAAGCATGTTCTTGCAACTGGAATTGTTGATGATATTACCAGGTTGTACAAGTTTGACAACCTTGGTCATCATCTTTTCCATCAGTTTTTGTTGCTCATAGCGATGACTTGAGCAAACTTTGGCATGAGCGGTTTGGTCATCTAAATTATCGCTCATTGTAGCAACTATGTAATCAACAGATGGTGATTGGTCTTCCTCTTGTTTCATGCAAAGATGGTGTTTGTGTCAGTTGTGTTCTCGGCAAACATCATCGAGACAATTTTGACAAATATGCCTCTTAGCATGCCTCGGGCCCTTTGCAGCTTGTTTACAGTGACCTGTGTGGTCCACTTTCTTCTTCTTCTTTTTTCGGGTGCAAGTATTTCTTAACTTTCATTGATGATTTTTTTAGATGTACTTGGGTTTATTTCTTAAAACTTAAGAGCGAACTTTTTGACAAGTTTTTGGCCTACAAGGCCCTTGTAGAAAAGCAATCTAAACATCAAATTTAAAGGTTAAGAACAGATAATGGAGGAAAATATGTGAACAATAATTTTACAAGTTACTGCACTACACAGGGCATCCAAATGCAACACACTGTTCCATATACACCACAACAAAATGGTGTTGTTGAGAGAAAGAACCACACATTAAATGAAATGGTTAATTGTATGATCCAATCTAAGGGATTAAGTCTAAAGTGTTGGGCGGAAGCCATCAACTATGCAAATTACATAGTAAATCGCACTCCCATAAAGACTCTTAAAAATATAACACCGAAAGAAGCTTGGACTAAAATTAAACCAGATGTAAGTCACTTATATGTATTTGGCAGTATAGCATGGGCTCACATTCCTAATGAGAAAAGGAAAGCATTGCAACCTAAAAGTGAGAATTGTATATTTGTTGGTTATTCTGAAGATGTCAAAGGTTATAGATTTCTTCAACCACATTGTAATGAAATTATTATTAGAAGAGATGTTAAATTTGATGAAAATCTCTTGGCCTGCGAGCCTAATTCAATGATTGTGCCTTCTTCGACCTGCAAGCCATCTTCAGCATTTGTGCCTTCTTCTGTTCCTATTCTAATTTCTTCTTCAGATGATGACAGTGAGGATGAAAATCCACCTCTGCCTGCTAACCTTCCTCCAGATGATTCCATTGAACCTGAACCAACAATAGCACCGATGCTTCCTAGATGGGTCCGTTCAACACGAGAAGCAGTTGGTGATCTTGTCGGTGATCCTTCAGATCAGTATCGAACACGTTCTCAGTTCCAGCAAGCCTCTTCTCTTTTGGCTCAACTTTCAGAGACTCGTGATCCAGAGACATTTGCAGAAGCTTCAGGTCATCCAGATTGGGATACAGCAATGAATGAAGAGTATCGTTCTTTAATGGAAAACAATACTTGGGATCATGTACCTCTTCCAAAAGGAAGAAAACTTGTCAGGTTTAAATGGATCTACATAACTAAGTATGCATCAAATGGAAGTGTTGAAAGACACAAGGTTGGGTTAGTTGCCAAAGGATTTTCTCAAGTTGGAGGAATTGACTATAATAAAACCTTTGCCCCTGTAGCCAAAATGAATTCCATCCACCTTGTTCTTACCCTTGATGCCTCACATAAATGGGAGGTTCATCATATGGATGTTAAATCCGCCTTCTTGCATGGGGATTTGCAAGAAGAAATCAACATGGAACAGCCTATTGGTTTTGTCCAGAATGACTCTAGCCTTGTTTGTCGCCTTAAGAAATCTCTTTATGGTCTTAAACAGGTTCCACGAGCTTGGTATGCAAAAATGGACAACTTTCTTATTGACACTGTATTTTCTAGATGGCATTCTGATCCCAATGTCTATACCAAGAAAGTAGGAAGCCATCTCATACTCCTTGTCCTTTATGTTGATGACCTTATCCTTACTGGTAGTGACTCAAAACTTTTAAACCATGTGAAAACCAACCTTGAGAAGAAATTTGAAATGAGAGACTTAGGATTTTTGCACTATTTCCTTGGCCTCCAAGTTTTGCAAACCAATGAAGGAATTTTTCTTTCCCAGTCTAAGTATGCTTGTGACCTTCTTCGCCTCTTTCACATGGACAATTGTAAACCAGCCCCTTCTCTCTTCCAGTCTGGATTCAAGCTTGTTGCCACTTGTACTTCTCCCGAAGTTGATGCCACCTTGTACCATCAGTTAGTTGGTAGCCTCTTATACTTGACTCATACATGTCCTGATCTTTCCTTTGTTGTTGGTCTTGTTGCTCGTTATATGCAAACGCCCCATGAAAGCCATTGGAAAGCAGCTAAAAGGATACTTCGATATGTCCGGGGTACAATTCAGTTTGGGATCCATTACAATTCAAAGGGGACTCCTTTATTGGTTGGTTTCACTGATTCAGATTGGGCTGGTGACCCTGATGATCGGAAATCTACTGCAATTTATGTTTTCAGCCTTGGTTCAGGACCTGTCACTTGGGCCTGTAAGAAACAACATGCTATTGCACTTTCTTCAGCAGAAGCAGAGTACCTTGAAATGGTAAATGCAATTCAGGAAGCCTTGTGGCTTCGACAGATCCTTTCAGAGTTTGGATTCCAACAACAGCATCCGACCAGACTTTGGTGCAATAATCAGAGTTCCATCAAGCTTGTCAAAGACCCAGTTCAACATCAACGTAGCAAACACATCGAGCTACACATGCACTTCATCAGAAAGTTCATTGATGATCAAGTTATTGAAGTGTTATTTTTTCCTACAGAAGATCAAGTTGCAGACATTTTCACAAAGTCTCTTACAAAAGCAAAGATTTACAAACTTCGATCTATGTTAGGAGTTCAGGAAGTTGGTATTAAGGGGGAATAGCCTCTAATACCTCCTTCCTTCTCCTATTCTGTCACTATTGTAAATCCTTCAATCCTATCCCAAGTTGTTCTTAAGGGGGGACGTTAGGATATTTAGACACTTAGGAGTTAGTTAAGATCTACTTGGTCCAATGTGTCGTTAGATAAAAGTGTGTTTCTTAGTGTGTTTATCTAGTATGCATTAATATGCATTTGTAGTTAGGAAATCCGACGGTCACGATATGTTCCCGACATAGAGTGATCTGAGGGTTCATATTCTCCTTAATCTTAACGGCTACATTGATCTGTGGATTAACCCCTGATTGGTCCATGATCTCTATTTAAAGAGCATGGAGAGTCATTTGTCGATGATTGATTGTGAGAAACTCTCTTGTAAAATCTCTTTGTAATATTTTTCTTTTGCATTAATAAACTGCTCCAAGTGGCAGTGTTGGTTGGGGTCGTGGATGTTTCCTCATAGGGGTTTTACCACGTCAAAACATTGATGTGTTGATCTTTGATCTGGTTGTGTGAGTGGTTACTAAAGGTGTTCATCCTCTATTGGAATACATGTGTTGTCGAACAATATTAACGCATCCTGCAAAAGAAAAAATGGCTAAGTGTAGGATATACAAGAAAGGGGAAAATGACATAAAAAGACTAAAACTTTGATGACTGAAAAAGTGATCAATAGACCTATAAAGATAGTACATGATATCTCACAAGACTTTTGAATCTTGGATTGATATTTAAATGATCAATCAATTTAACCATTCCTCCAACAACAACAAGAGTGATTAAAATAAATGTCAAAATTATTTTGACACTCTTGCATCATTGTGAATTGGTAATCGTGGTCTTGATCTAGTTGCGCTATCATCTGCAGGGTTGTTTCTTGGTTTATTGGAGCAATTGGAATGGATGGAGGTGGAATGTTGGCCTCTAGGGTCTGGCTAGCATCTAGCAATATAGCCTATGTCTTCTCATCTTTCTATTCCTCCTTTCCCTTGCTCCTATTTCTTGTCCTCTTTCATTTCTTGTGTCTCCACTTTTACTGCTTGCTCCTCTTGCTCTCCTTGTTGGTTCACCCCACTAGATGGATCTTTTCTAGGGTCTCTTTCATCCCCTCATACTGTCATGTGTTGTCTTTGGGCTAGGTTGTTTGATCCCTTCTACAGTTGTTGTTATAGGTCGCAACCTTGAGTCTCGTCGTATCCTTCCTCACCGTACCCTCTCTCATGCATCTATTGTCCCTTAATTATGTTATGAGTGTCCATCTCTATCTTAGTCCCACCCATGGGTGGTGTAGGTTCCTCTTCTTGGATCAAGTCATCTACAACCTTTAGAGGTTGTTCTAGTTTAACCTACATTGGAGTTAATGAAGGAATAGGAGGTGGTGTTGTGCTTATCAATGGGGGGCATTGTGAAGTCTTAATCTAGGTGTCCTTTGTTGTTGTTGCCAGCTCCTAAACTTCCGTCGTGAGTTGGGTCATAATTGGTGGTGGATGAGTTTGTGGCTTCTTAGCGATGTGGGTTTGGGTCAATATTTCTACTAGCATCGTAATCCCCTTTTCAACTTCCTCCCCTATCAAGCTTTCCTTTCATGTTAGTGATGATCTGGAGCAAGTGGAAAGTGGGTTTCGCTATGTTGGTTACCCTAGATGTCTTACTCACTTTCACAACATGTCCCAATGAAGTTCCTACCTCTAGTTCTTTCCTTTTTCTTTTCTTTTATGCCAACCAAATGGGTAGTGGGTCATGATAAAATATGGGGACTTTCTCAAATTCTCGGTCCCCTTCATGTTGATTCTCTTTTAGGAAGAGGAAGAAGCTTCCCTATTCTATAGTACTAGTCCCAATTCGCCACTACTTCTACACTTCCTTTCCTAAAGGTGATGGCTATTAGGATATAAGGTAAAGGGTTTAACTCTATCCTCTCCACACCCTCCACTAAGGGCTTCACATAGTTGTTGCCATAGGTCATCTCAATTTTAACCACTTTTGGTAGTGGTTGATGATCTTGGCGGGGAACTGGGTTGATATTGGGTTACCTCCACCATCCTCTTACACCAAGCGATGAAGTCCTTGTCATTGAATCCTAAATGGTCTACCTCTTTTCAAGCCCTCTAGGGTGCAAATGACATTGAGATCAATCCTTTCTCTAACTAAAGGAGCTTACGGCCTTGTGGTGGCTCCCAATTGAACATGGCAAATGCCAAGAGGAAGTGTCGATATTTAAATGTTGGTGTCTTTATGTAGGCCTCAATGGTGGCCTCGATGAATTCATTTAGGAAAAGTTGTCACTAATTTAGGGGTCGACCTTCTGAGCATGCCTTTGTTGTTGAAAGAAATGTCCAGGGTACATTCGCCCTTCTTTCGTTCCCTCATCATGTAGCAAGAAAGAATTTTGGCTCGTCACAGGTCTTACCATAGATAAAATGAAAGTCAAAACAACATTCCAACAACATAAAAGGTCTAAGAAAGAAGGTAAAGAAGATTTGTACACACACCATGAAACCCATTGAGACCACAAGGGGGCCAACATCACCTCCATCAAGACAATTGAACATGGCAAATGCAGGTAGGAAGTGTTGATAATTAAATGTTGGTGTCTTTACGTAGGCCTCAATCACTACTGGTAATTGTTTACTATGTAATCCCTTAGATTACAACACCCATTTT
>ML803097.1:0-21817 GCA_009831015.1 Picea engelmannii
ATCCCCTAGGTTAGATGCACTAGTTTATGTCAATAGATTTACTAGGGATCCACAAATGTGGGGAAGCACTCCCTAAATATATATTTATAATAATGATTATATTTTTTCTCGAAGGTATAATAATGATTAAATATATATTTTATATAATATTTAATTTCATTCACTAGCTTAAGGGATTAACTCAATCAATTATCATCCATATTGTTCGGAATTTGACTAGTTTTGTGTCAATATGTGCTCAGTTCGAATCCCCTAGGTTAGATGCACTAGTTTACATCAATAAATCTACTAGAGATACCATCCATGAATGTGGTGAAGCATTCTTTAAATTTCCCCATGAAATTTTCCATGGAAAAAAAATTAACTCCATTCATATAAATAATATAAATATTTAGTATTACATATATGAGATTTACATCATATAAGTATATATGTTGTAGAATTTGAGTAGTGGTTGTTAAGGATAAAATCAAATATATATCTTTTCATGTATGTATTTCAATTGGGTTTAGCTCGGGTGGTTGGGAGGAATTCATTATCCTCCCCACTGGTTTAATTCCTGCAAGTGACATGTTAAGCTCATAACGAGCATATTGTTGTAACGAATTCAAGTCTTATTGTAGTCTGACCTTGTGCCTTGAATATTCTAGGGTCTACTCTTGGTGCCATTCTTGAAATGAGGGGAAGTACTCGAGGGTTTTCCTTGGGCTTTGTAACTTGAAAAAAAATTTCATGTATGAAATAATAATACATATATTTAATTCATTATGTTGAGAGATTGATCCGTAAACAAGGGACTTATAGCCCACTTTATTCACCAAGATATATTCTCTTCATAAATTTTATTTTTTCATTGCATTCCCAACTCGTAATTGCTTGGAAGACTTGTTCTTGGTGTTTGGTTGCCTTTGTAAAAGGGAAGTGTTTTACCAATCAGTTCTTTAAGCATGAATGACTACACCTAGTCTCTATATGTGATGTCAATGAAAACAACTATGTGTTGCATGAACTCAACCCAACCTGAATCAAAATACCATCATCAACTATCTTTGATGGTGTCTTAACTAGAAAACAAGGAAATGGGGATTGAGTATGCACTTGATTCTAAACTGTAGTAGACAAATACTGATTCCACCCAATTAAAATTCATTGGGTTACCAATTGACTCCTTCATATGGGATTCCCATCACATGGAATATACTCTATCGTTTTCACACTCTTCCAACACTCCACTTTTGTGGATTTTATGAGAATTTCTAATAACCACTCCCACCACAAAAATCTCAAAAATCTACCTCTGATTAAACAAAAGAAGTTGTTGTGACTATTGTTCAATTTAGACAAGAAGAATGCAATGTCCACTCTCATCCACAAAGTTCAATTCAACTTCCCTTTATCCTTTATGCTACAACACCAAGGAGATATAAGGCTATCCAATTAACAAGGAGAGACACACTCTGACATATGGGATGTTGAACCAATAACAAATACAATGTATTTCTCTGGAAATGAGCAAGAACAAGCTTCCACTAAGACTTTTAACACGAGACAAATATCTCTCTCTCTCTCTCTCTCTCTCTCTCTCACACACACACACACACACACATTCTTCTCAAATAATGGAGTGATAGGAATCAATATTTCACTGGTAAATGCAATGTCCTCCAAGTTCCATGTACATAAACTCAAACCTGAACATAACCAATTGCATACATATATATAATGCCATTCAATTGGATTGGGATGGATTTATTCAAGGGTTACCTACACTTATATTCAAGATTTGATTCAATCTTAAAAAAAACTACTTTAAGCATGCATGTGATGGCTATTATATCCATAAGAAAAGTCTGCATGATGTCCGATCAATTGGAGGAAAGAGAAACTTAAGAACCTGATGATTTCATTAAATTATTAACAAACAAATTCCACCACTCAACACACAACACAATGCATCCCTGAGTTCACTTAGCCACCAATTGTATGACCTCAAGGAGATGAGAGGGGACCTTATTGAGCTACGTACAAACTATACGACCTACATATGGCCTTCATATCTCCCCCAATCACTACATATAACTCAGTGAAGACACCTATGTTGTTTCTGAATTCTAATTCTCCTTTAATCAGAGTATGTGATTGCGGGGAATAAGAATGTGTTGTGTATATATTGGGATTTTCCCCTGATAGTCATGAGACTAATTTTTGTTTTTATTTGTTATCCAATATAAAACCTAGCTATTAAATAAAACAATGAGTAATTTAGAGCTGTTGATATTCACAACAGACAAAAGAAAAATGATTTTCTGAGCATAGGCTTTCCAAATACAGTCAATTGATACCAACCATGAATCTTCAACCTTAGAGGAAAATGAGTAGTGGGTGATACATAGTTGTAGGTGTTCTTCATTTATTGATGGAGAATGAAACCATGAAGGAGTCTACAGAAACACATTTGAGAATGGATCCTCACACCATTAAAATAAACCCAAGCAACAATTTAAATATAGAGTAGCCATTACACTCACATACAAACTTAACACAAATTTACGCACAATAGTAAAATCAAACACACCATGAACATGGATATTTTACCCTGTAAATCCAAATGGGAAAACAAGCTTCGAATGGTTTGTCAGTTTTTGTTTCACCAATCTCTGGTTAACGTATGCAATTCATGGATCTATGACCATTCAACAATTCACATAGCTGCTTCTTCTTCGCATTCTCTCCTATTGGCCAAAAAGACCATTTGAGAGTGAAAGTAGAAGAAGAAATAGGGAGAGATGGGGTAATGGGAAGGCCAACAAACGCGACCTTTCATTTCCGATTCCTCAATGTTTCATCTCCAATTTTCATTTTCTATTATCTAATTCTTGTTTTTTCCCTTTATTTTGTCTCATTTACTTATACATTTGCATTGTCTTTAATAGTTTATCTAACATTCATTAATTACCGAATTATATTTGCAGGTACTGAGTCGTACAACCCTTCACTGGTTTGGATCCATTTCAGATCAGAGATGCATTTTATTGTTTATGTCGATGTGTAAAGTGTGTTACAAAATAATAAAATAGATATCAAGATAAAATTTAAAAATAAAAATAATAACAATAAAAATAATTTAATTTAAGGTCACACACTAACCATACACTATATTATTGTATGAAACCCTAAAATACATTATATTTTCAATATAATATATATTTAGAGTGAAAGAGTTTGATTTACACAAGTGAAGTTTTATTTTGTATAAGGTAGAGAGTTATATTAGATAAACATTATAAAAGAAGGGAGTGGTTCACAAAAAATATAATTAACACTAAGAGGGTTTGTGTATTTTCTCAAAGATTGATCTATATAGATCTTGTTTTCATTATCCATGCTCACATATTGGACTTATAAGGTCGATGGGTCAAGGAATTGAAGAAATTCCTTGGGTTGGTTAGGAGGAATTAAATACCAACAAGCGTTGGAGCGAGAGGTATAAGGAGTGAGTTAGGAGTAGTATATCCAATCTTGAAAATCTTCATTATGTCCTTGGGTATTCTTCTTGGTCATTTTTATGATTCTATATGTCAACAAGTTTAAGATTAAATACCTTTTTTTTTCTAGGTTACAAAGCCTAGGGAAAACCCTCGAGTACTTCCCCTCATTTTGAGGATGGTACCCAAGGTAAACCCTAGAATCTTCATGGCACAAGGTCGTTAAACAACAAGGCTCAAAGCCATTACAATAATATACTCGTTAAGAGCTCAACATGTCACTTTTGGGAATTAAACAACGGTGGTGAGGATACCAATCATTCCTTTCAACCACTTGAGCTAAACCCAATTGACATAAGCTTAAATATCTTGTATGCATTGTCAAATTCATTTTTTTTTATGACTTTATACACTGCATATGCATGATTAGATATGCAACTAAACTATGGTAAATAAATTAATTAGGAACCTTAGAGTCAATCCCTACACATGGTATCAAATAATAGTCTCATAAACCCGAGCCAAAGGGTCATGCAACTATTCTTGTGTTGTGTTAAAAACCTTGGTGAATGTTGATTGTTGCATTCTTTCTTTACATCTCAAAAAAGCTATTGTAATTCATGTTAAAACACAACTATATTTGTTGTTATTTGTTCATTTTTACAAATAATGGCATGCCTTATTTTTGACCTCATGCCCATGCCTGAAGAGGTTGGTCATGAGGAGCTCATGGGGAACCCTTTCACACACTACCTTAGTGGTAGTGACCTTCTGTTGGAATACCCATCCATGCTTTCCTATCCAACAACGGGTACCCACTTGAGCTCGATTAAAATTTTGATCCATTAACCAACCCAAGTCACAATAGCAAAATATAGTTTCTTCAAAAAGAAGGCCAATGTACTACAAATGCATGCTTGAGTGCAATATGAAATGAAACAAAATAATTCAAACATAGACTAATTGAAATAATGGTAAACTCATGCACATATTCATTCTTGTTCGCATCTACCAAAGAAGTTCTTGAGTGAAATACAATAAATGAGGGGATGTTATGCACTTGGATAAAAGAGTGATAGAAAAATAAAAACACACTCTTGATGTAGATAACACCAAGAAGGAGACCCCTACAAAGAAAAAAATGTATTAGTTATAAATATGTTGATATGGCACACAAATATTTCCCAATTGGATTGCCACCAAAGAATAAGATTGTCCATGAGATTGAATTGGTTCTAGGTGTGGCATTGTTGAATCAAGCTACACATAAAATGACACTGATGGAAAGTATATAGATAAATTGATAAGCAAGAAATTTGTAGTTGAAAGGATTGAACAAGCATAATTAGTCTATGTGTGGTTTCAACTTAACACCACCAAAGAAAGATGATTAATGGGGGATGTGTGCAAATTATAGCATTGAATAAGATTACAATTAGATACAAGTTTTACTTATCAAGAATGGATGATCTAATGGATGGTTTGAGTTGTATTAGATACTTTAATAATATAGATTTGATGAGTGGATATCACCAAATCAAATAGGGAGATGAATGAAATACAATATTTAAGATCAAGGATGATTTGCATGAGTGGGTAGTCATGCCTTTGGAATAACTAACACACCGAGAACATTCATGATATTAAAAATAGAATTTCCGAGGTCATGCATTGGTAAGTTTATGGTTGTATACTTGGATGGATTTTTTTTTTCAACAAAAGGATAGAGAAGCATATGAAAAATTTGAATCTGGTGTTTAAAGCATTGATAATGGACCTATTGCACATAAATTTGAATAAGTGTGACTTCTTCAAAGAAGAGTTGGTGCACCTTGTTTTTGTGCATAGATCCAAAGAAAGTGACATCAATTTTTGAATCGCCCACACCTTGTAATACTATAGAGGTAAGGAGTTGTCATGATATTGTGAATTTTATAGGGAGCTTAATAGAGGATTTAGTGGAATATGTGCATTGATGATACATTTTATCAAGACACTTGGATATTAGTGGATAGCATAAGTAAAAATTGTTTTTGGGTTGTTGAAGATAACGTTATCGAAGAACTCGTATTGACATCACTACATTTTAGTAAAGTATTTCAAGTTGATTGTGATGTGAGTAGGACAACTATTGGGGCAGTGTTGAGTCAACAAAGTAAATCGATAGCATATTTCAATGCAAAATTGAATGAGTTGAAGAACTATTTGACATATTTTTTGGTATTATGTGACTATACAAGCTCTAAAACATAGGAGGCATTATTTCTTACCAAATTAGTTTATTTTGTTTACAAATGATAAAGTATTGAAGTTTATAAAATCATCATGCGAAGTTGAATTGATGGCATGCAACATGGGTTTAATTCTTACAAAGATACACATTTTCATTGAAGCATAAACCAAGAAAGGAAAGTAAGGTTGTTGATACATCAAGTAGGATGTTGATGTTAACAACGATGAAGAATGAGATTTAACCAATTTCAAGTATACAAAGAAATTGCATTATGATTTAACCTATTTCAAGCATACAAAGGAATTGCATGAGGATGAGAGATATTTTACACAAATTGTAGAGGGATTTAAGCATCCAATAATGCATAAGTATATAATTAGTCTATTTCATTTAGAATGATAATTTGTTTAAAGGGAAATCATTGCATATACCAACTAGTTTATTGTGCAAGAATTTGATAAGAGAGATGCATATTGGTAGATTAGAATGACACTTTGAGCAAAATAAGATATAAAGTTTATTAGAGTAAAGTATTATTGGAAAAATTTAAAGAAGATGTATCAAATTTGTGGAGCAATGTCAAAATTTTCAAGTGGCAAAAAGAGTGAGCCAAAAATACAATATTGTATACATTTTACCAATACCAAGAATGCCTTGGGAAGATGTATATATGGACTTTGTACTTATAACTGCCAAGGATCCAATCAATTGGGTCTAGCCTGAATGGTTGTGGGATGGAGTGTTATCTTTGTTGATATTATGGTAGCTGCAGGAGGTATTAACTTCCACTTGTGACCTTTGATGAGATTAGAATATTCCAGAAAGCAAGAAGAACCCTAAAAGACTTGGACATAACCTTAAAAGTAAATTCGGCTACAGAGAATATTTTACATTGAGTATTTAGCCTCCAGAAAGATAAGTCGGCCTAGACATCCTAGAAAGAGAAGTATAAATATAAGTCACCAGAGCTCATTTGAGACACACAAGTCACAACTGCAGAAATCCAGTAGTGCGCAAGTTTGGGGAGCAGCTGCAGCTGTAGTTACTGCAACCTGTAATTTTGGTATTTTTGGGATGGAATTTCTGATCAATCTTGGTTATCTTTTCTTGGTGAATTATCCTTGGTTGGATATTGAATTTATACTAGAATTATTCTCTCTTTCAAGGTCAAGGTGCTCGGGGGTGGAATTCGTGCCTATGGTTGGGTGACAATATTGCTATATTGTCTATGGTTAAACGAGCACACCCACTTTTCTAACAGGTTATGGGCCCACACCTCCTTCATCCAGTATAATCGTTGGAAGGAAGCTAAACCATAAGGTTATCAAGCTCATTGAAGAACTACCTCTAGGGTTTCTAGCATGTGCAGTTACTGAAGCACTGCCGCTAGGGTTACTAGCAGGTGCAGTTGCAAAAACCCTAAAACTCTTGCCCAACACCTTATGATGGAACACCTTACTCAAGGAGAAGATACTCTAGTGTGCCTTAGTCCAACACACCTCTTGGCACTCTTAGAAGGAAAAAACGTCAAGGTTGATATTTTGGGTCAAAGTCAAAGTTTGACCAGTTATCAGTCAACAAAAATCATGAATGAAAAGATGGCTCATCTACACTATTCAACACTCACAGGAAATCTTGAAGATGACATGTGGATAATTGACAGTGGAGCTTCCAGGCATATGACAGGAGACCAAGTCAGAATCCCTAATCTAAATGAAAAGAGAACATCCTACAAGGTAGAAATTGGAGATAAGAACACCTATCTAGTCAAAGGAATTGGTCAAGCCTCCATCAAATTGAAAACATGGAACAATGTTCATTTGAGCAATTTCTTATATGTACCTAGTTTAGAAAAGAATCGTGTATCCATATCTTTCCTAGAAGACAATGGAAACATAATAGTCTTTGTAGATGGAAAAGTATTATCTTGGTCTAGAGACTCCAGCATAGAGAACGCTAGAGTTATTGGAACCCGTAAAGGAAGACTATACAAACTACTACAATGAAATGATGCAGCTCTTGGACATGATGAAGTCAATCCCAATGAACTTTGGCATAGAATTTATGCTCATATAAACTATAAAGCATTACCTTTCCTCGAAAATGGTTGAAGGAATACCAAAACTACAATCTACACATAAAGGAATTTGCAAAGGATGTGCGCTTCGTAAGAATGTTAAGAAACCATTCTCAAGCAACAATAATAGATCTAAGGAAATCCTAGATCTAATACATTCATATGTTTGCAGTCTGATGCCAGTCAAATCTATAGGAGGTTCTCTTTACTATGTAATCTTCATAGATGATTACTCAAGAAAGACTTGGTTATATCTCTTGAAGACAAAGGATGAATTTTTCAGCAAGTTTTAAGAATTCAAAGCAGAGATAAAGAAACTTACAAACAAGAAAATCAAGACCTTGAGAATAGATAATGGAGGAGAATACACATCCAAGGAATTTATTTCCTTTTGCAAATCGGCAGGGGTTAGGAGGGAGCTAACTGTTCCTCATAATCCTCAACAAAATGGTGTAGCAGAAAGGAAGAACAGATCTATTGAAGAAACTATGAAGGAACTAATGAACGATCAAGGTTTATCTATGTATTTGTGGGGAGAAGCAACCATGATAGCAATATATGTTCAGAACATAAGTCCCCACCACATAATGAAGGATATGACTCCAGAAGAAGCCTTCTCACGAAAGAAACCTAATGTGGAACACTTAAGAATCTTTGGATGCCCTGTTTACATTCACATCCCCAAGGATAAAAGGAAGAAATTAGAACCCTCAGGAAAGAAGGGCATATTTGTGGGATACAGTGAATCATCCAAATCCTATAGAATCTATATCCCAGAACAACATAAGGTTGAAGTCAACAGAGACGTAACCTTCAGTGAAAAGATGGCTTTCAATAAATCCATAGAAGAAACTATAGAAGAAGAAGAGTATGAAGAGCCTAAATAAGAAAGCACATGTCGTCCAGAAAGTCAGAATGAAGAAACAAAACAACTTGATCATTCGATGCAACCATGTGGACCTATTGAATCAGTCATTGTACCCAAAACCAAGAAACATCTAGCTTGGCTTGAACCTACTCTATAAGAAGCAGAAAGACTCAAAGCCCCAAGTGGCACCTTCAAAAAGGTAAAAAAACCAAAAGATTCTCCAACTATGCAACATGTATGACAAAGCTTCTAAATGAAGAACCCACCACATTTGAAGAGGCAGCTCAGAAGAAACAATGGAAACAAGCCATGATAGAAGAACACTAATCCATCATGAAAAATGATGTATGGGAAATTGTGCCTAGACCCAAAGAAAAATCAGTAGTAGCTTCAAAATGGGTCTATAAGATCAAACATGCAGTAGACAAAAGTGTGGACAAATACAAAGTAAGGTTCGTAGCTAGAGGGTTCTCCCAGAAGGAGGGAGAAGACTATGATGATACATTTGTTCTTGTTTCTAGATATACTTCTATTAGAGCCATTATGTCTCTTATTGCTTCCATGGGATGGATTTTACATCAGATGGATGTAAAGACAACTTTTCTCAATGGAGCAATCAAAGAAGATGTATACATTGAACAACCTCAAGGATTTGAAGTACACTCTAGAGACACTCATATTTTTATATTAAAGAAATCCCTATATGGAATCAAGCAAGCTCCAAGAGCTTGGTATGCTAGAATAGACAACTACTTAATAACACTTGGTTTCTCCAAGAGTCATGCAGATCGAAATATCTACTACAAAGTTGTGAACAATGAACTTGTGATTATACTACTATATGTCGACGATTTATTCTTGACAGGTGAAGAGTCTCTCATCACCCAGTGTAAGAAGGAAATAGCTTCTGAGTTCGATATGAAATATCTTTGTCTCATGCATTATTACTTGGGACTAGAAATATGACAAAAGCATGGTGAAGTATTTCTTGGACAAGGAGAGTATGGAGTGAAGATTCTTTAGAAGTTTGGAATGATGGATTGCAAGTCCATGGACACTCCTATGACTACAGATATAAGAAAAGTAAGAGAATCAGATTCTGATCCAGTAGACCCATCCCTATATCGACAATTGATTGGGTCATTGATGTATTTAGTGAATACTCGACCATATATTTGCTTTGTTGTAAACACCCTAAGCGAGTTCTAGGTGGAACCCAGACATGAGAATTGGATAGCTGCAAAGCATGTTCTAAGATATATTCGTGGGACGCTAAACTATGATTGAAGATATACCTCATCCAATGATATACAACTTCATGGATTCACAGATTTAGATTGGGCAGGGAGTGCAGAAGACAGAAGGAGCACTTCAGGGATGTGTTTCATCTTGGGCTCCGTTATGATATCTTGGGGCAGTAGGAAACAAAATCCTGTCACACTCAGCACAACCGAATCAAAATATATCACAACATGTGAGGCATGTACAAAAGCAGTATGGCCGAGAAAACAAATTTCTGGATTATTTGATCAGGTTCCAGATTCGACCATAATATACTGTGACAATCTGAGTTTTATAAGGCTATCCAAACACCCAATGTTTCATGAATGATCGAAACACATTGAGATCAAATACTACTTTATTCGAGATAAAGTCGAGGAAGGAGAAGTGAAGCTCCAATATATCTCCACAGATGAGAAGACAACATATATTTTGACAAAGCCTCTATCCAGGATAAATTTTGCATACTTACGAGACAAGTTGGGGATCGTGGAGATAACTCCCTTAACTGAAAGGGAAGAGATGGCTCTCTAGGTTGGGAGGGAGCATTGATATATCATTGATTTACAGGCAAACATTTTCTAGTTTGGAAAATGGTCCAGGATGGGCAGTTCCTTTCTAGTTCGGAAAGTGGTTTGAGATTTTCTGACGGACATGCATTTTCCGAGTTTGGAAAATGGTCCAGATTAGATAATCATTTTTGTAATGAAAATGATCTAATAGATTGCTGATGTACCATATACAATGATTCCCCTTTGTGGCCAGTCTGGGGGAATGGTCTAGGACAATCATTCTTCTTGGTAGTCACTTTCAGTAGTGGTCAAGTAGAATGGTCCGCCTCGTCGAACAATCATTCTTTCGAAGTTCAGAGTTGTGAGAAGTTTCGAAGAATGATCCATTTTGGAGGTTAGTGCAGGACATTCATTTCCTTAGGAAATGGGTTGGTGCAGGACATTCATTTCCTTAGGAAATGGTTCAGACAATCATTCCCTAGGGAAGACTCATTCTCTCCAGGTTGCACTTTGTTTAGTGCCGGAGGAATGGCCCAGTTAGGTGAATGGTCCAGGTTCAACAATCAGGGACATTCATTCCCTAGGGAAGAATAATTCTGTCCAAGTTGCAGTATGATTAGTGCCGAAGGAATGGCCCAGTTAGGTGAATGGTCCAGGCAAAAAAATCAATGACAATTATTCTTCCATGCTTGGGAAGAATAGTCCAGATAGCTCATGGTTGATGCTTTTACTGTATGAGGACAGATGCTCTTCCAGATCTCACAAATGTGAGTGGAAGAATGCCCCAGATGACTCAACTTGTATCATGATATTGTTTATGCAGGTTGATATCAGATGATATGACTGTTGTAGAGGTTGTATGTCTCTGGACAGTAGTTGTATACTACTGTGGTGGATGTGTTCCACTGATTGTGACTATGTGTCATTGGTTAGTAGCTGTGTGCTACTTGGTAGGGTTGTGTACCACTCGATAGTAGTTATGTACTACTATGGATAGACACAATTGAGTTCTATTATATGACATTGTATTGATTTTCATGGAGATTATCCAGTTGGATAATGTTGATGATGCTCGTGATTTGATCTTGAGATAGCCTGTGTGGCTATGATGATGCTACCAGTTGAATGGTATGTTTGTGCTCAAGGCCATTTCCTTTTATACCTCCCTAGATAGGAGGGAGTGTTGATATTATGGTAGCTACGGGAGGTATTAACCTCCACTTGTGACCTTTGATGAGATTAGAATATTCTAGGAAGCGAGAAGAACCCTAAATGACTTGGACATAACCCTAGAAGTAAAGTCGACTAAAGAGAATATTTTATATTGAGTCTTTAGCCTCTAGAAAGAGAAGTCGGCCTAGACAGCCTGGAAAGAGAAGTATAAATATAAGTCGCCAGAGCTCATTTCAGACACACAAGTCGCAACTGCAGAAATCCAGTAGTGCACAAGTCTGGGGAGAAACTACAACTGTAGTTACTGCAACCTGTAATTTCGGCCTTTCTGGGTTGGAATTTCTGATCAGTCTTGTTTATATTTGCTTGGTGCATTAGCCTTGGTTGGCTATTGAATTGCTACCATAATTATTCTCTCTGTCAAGGTCAAGGTGCTCGGGGGTGGCATTCGTGCCTATGGTTGGGTGACAATATTGCTATATTGTCTATGGTTAAACGAGCACACCCACTTTTCTAACAATCCTCCCCACCCAAGTTCTATTCACATTAGTGACACGTTGAATTCACATTGATTATATTGTTGTAATGGCTTGGAGCCCTGTTGTTGACCAACCTTGTGCCCTAAATATTCTAGGGTTTACCTTTGGTACCATCCTCGAAATGAGGGGAAGTACTTGATGGTTTTTCCTGGGTGATGTAACTTGGAAAAAAAAGACTACCAAGGATCCAATGAGGATTTGATATAATGTTTATTATGATTCATATGTTTTGAGTATATAATATTTCTTACTTTACATGAAGACTATTCATATAAGTTATTGTGTAGAGCTCCTTTTCAAGGAGATTGTAAGATTACATTGGTTGAAATGACATTCATATAAAACAACGATACATGATTCCTTCATCATTTTTGGAGGATAAAGTGGAAGAAACTATGAACAAAGTTGTAGTATAGATCAATGTATCATTATTAGAAGATGGATAGATAAAAGTGGTTAATAAAATCTTGGGAAATCTTCTAAGATGCATGTTTGGAGATTTGCTAAAATAGAGGAGTCGAGTTTTGGTACATGATATTTTTTTCTAATAGCGGGTCTATAGGATTTTCACCATTGGGTTAGTGCATGGGTGTAATCCAAGTTACAAAGTTGGTGGATTTACTTTAGAATGAAAATAAGTGACAACCGATAAGCATTTGTAAAACAAATGAAGAAGGTGTATACACAAGTTCAAGACTAGTTAAAGGAGAAAAGAATAGAGTATAAAAAAGTGCGTGGATGCATATAGGAGACACGAGTCTTTTGAAGTGAATAATTTAGTTATCGTTCATTTTAGGAAGGACTGTTACCCCAAGGGTATGTACAATAAGTTGAATGTGACAATGATTGGATCTTGTAGAATTACAATGAAGTTTGTAGAAACTACATATGATATTTAGTTGCTAGAAGAGATCAACATATCATCTATATTTAATGTGGGAAATTTATATGAATATGAATAATATGACACAATTACAAATAAATATGACAATGCAACAAAATAAAACATGGCATATGCCAAGGAATCAAATGAAGGAGATAGAGAAGCTTTTACAAGAGAATATATTCAAAATATGAGGTGTTATATATAAGAAATACTTGGTAAAGTGGAAAGATGAATTATATGAAGTGAATATGTGGATTATCTACTAAGAGTATAAATTTTTTACCAATGGGAATATGGTTGTAGATGGAGTAGAATATGATTGAATAACGAGAGGATGTGCATTATTTTATTCATGATGGAAATTTAATGTAGGGTCATTTATGAACATGCAAAGTGGAGTAGCACTTCAAACAAGTGAGAATTTGAGCTTATTGAAGAAGAGGGTATAATAAAAATGCAAGGAAATGATAATCACATGAAATGTACAAGGAATTGAGTGGAAGGGAAGTCAAAAATTCATAGAGAACATAAAAGAGTTAGGCACACACTTGAGTAAATAAGGAAATTGCAATATAGTAATAATGACAGTTAGTAATAGACAAGAGAGATCGAGAGTCAAAAGGAAGGAGATGAAGTGGAGTAATTTGAGCCAAAGGGATTAAAAAAGATAACAAAGAAGGATGATTGGGTTAGTTAAGGGAATTAGGAACCAAATTTTGGATTGGAGTCAACATAAGATTCATCCAAAGAAGGAGATTGGGGTTTTCAATAGAATTGGAAACCAAATCTTGGATTAGAGTCAACAAAAGATTCATCCAAAGAAGCAGGTGATGACTCATGAGACCATAAGAGAAAGAAGTCTTGGGAAAAGGATGAGAGTCATAAATGATAAAGTGTTGAGATACAAAATTATGGTGTATGTGCAATTATGTTAATGCTAATGAAAATGCATAAAGATGTCCCCTTATAGCTATGTAATTTGCTTACAATATTATCCCAAGTGTGTGTATCAATAATTTCTTGCATCCCATTTTAACTATTGATTGAAGAATGTTGTTTGTTGACCCCTTTAGGCCTTAATTAGAGATAAAATGGAATTTTGGTATGTCACGTGCTCACATATGCCAAAGAAATAGACCAAGATGGAAATAAAATCACCTCCATAAAAGAAAACAAGAATAAACAAAGTTAATAGAGATATCTTCAATGCAATCCTAGTGGTAATCCCATGGATGTTGGAACTCAAACTCAAGTATACAATCATACACTTCATGGTTTGGAAGTAAAATATAGGAAAAAACAACTAAAAATACAAAATAATTGATTAAATAAAATAGCCACAAGGAATATTATCTAACAAGTGAAATGAGCAATGTTGTCACTTATTCCCTACCTCTTCTTGTTGTTAAGAGGTGATTCATTGATGTGATTGGAAAACATAATACAATTGTGAGTATGTGTTAATCAAACATTAAATGTAATCATGTATGTTAGGCCTATAGAATAATTAATGCCTTTTTGAGTTGGGTAGATTGAATTTGATGCCAATAATGTATCCTCTATATTTAAGTCAGTGATGTATATAGCACACAACATTTACTATGATACCCAATATACATGGCAAGAGAAGGGAGTCTCATATTATACATATGGCATGTTGTAACCACCAAGAAAATGTATGCACACAAAATGGATGTGTTTCTCTACAAATATGCACCTCATCGACATGTTTGTACAATGCATTGACATGTAGTCATGAGTGTGCAAATTTGAGAGAACATAATTATTTCTATGTGGACCAATTTTCCCATTATTTATTTATCTTTAAGGAATAATTTGATCTTAAAACTACAAATTGTAGGAGAATAATGTTGCCCCATTAATGTCAATTTCACTGTCATGCAAAATAAAAAATGAAAAAAAGAAGGGATGAATGGCACTTTGATTCCCATGGAATCTTGCTTCCAATTTTTGTCATGGTTGGAATAGTAATAGAGACTTATTTCTTCTTGCTAGCATTTTTGTAAACTAGGGAAAATGATCTAGGAACTATTTGCTTTTAAGAGTTGAATAATAATGATCCAAATGTAGATTCTATATGGGAAACAAAAGACTGGTAAGGCATAAATCTTTGTAGGGACAAGAGCCTCTAATTTAAGAGTAGGTAATGTAGAATATAGTGATTGCTTATGTTTGGTAGGGAAATATTCCATTATGGTAATAAAATTGATCAATTTCAACTGATACTTTCACATTATAGACCCGCATATAGAAGATCTCGATCTCGATCCTTCCTATAGTCCACAACACATAAGGATGATTAACATGATGTTTTTTTCTAAGTAATAAATTCATATGTTCTATATTTCAAGTATAAATTAAAATATACATATTGATGTGTCTGTTTGACACTCCATCAGAGCTAAGTCACTTCACTGCTTTAAAAAAGAACAATAAAGACAATCTATCATAGGTCCATTGCCTTAAGTGAAACCATATATTACATTTTTAGTTGTTAGCCCATTCCAAATATAAAAAATTGTTCTCATTAACATCTTTAAATAAAAATATATTATTGATTTGCATTGTATGATTTTTATTCAATATATGAAAGATACCTCCACGAAGAGGCCCTCCTTCATTTGCTTCAATTGTTACTAGTAATCCGTCTTGTAATGATAATGCATCTTTAGATAATTGGTTCACATAATACATGAGGAAAAGTTAAGTTTTCAAAGGAACCTCTTACTTTCTCGATTTTTCCATCAAAGAAGGAGATATTGATTTTCCAACTTTGCCCAATTTATGACTAGCTTTCTATCTCCAAGAACTTGTATACTTGAAATCCCTTTATCAATTGCCAATTTTAATAATAACCATAGTGCACATAACTTTTCTTTATTATTGTTTCCTGGTTCAAAGAAAATTTTGAAGGTGATGTTGTGATTGTTGGATAAGGATAATATACCCCTTGAACCACACATAGTTGAGGATCCTTGATTAGCTTTGTAAAAATATCCTCAAGCTTTAGAATGATCAATGTCTAGTTGAATTAGAGTTCCCATTGGCTTCTCCTTCAATGATTTTCAAATACGATTGTAAGCATATCTCACTTGGTGAAAAACCTAAATAGGTAAGAAGATGGTGATAACATGAAACCCTATATTAATCCCCTTGAAGCATAAAAGAATCAAGGTAATCCACTTCACTACCTAGATACTCATTCACATATGTATCAAAATCAACCTAACATATATCCAATTAACTTTATTGAAAGCCTTGGCCAGGTCTAGTTTTATCACCATAACTAGAAGCTTCTTAAGTTCTATTGTGTGCAGACCCTTTGGGTTGTTTCCATAGCAAAATGAATCTTCATATTGTGCAAGAACCCAAAACAATCTTCTAATAGAACTTGAGATAGAATTCTTTTAAGCTTGTTTACCAAGATTTTTGAGATAATTTTATATATAGAATCACACAATGATATGGATTCATAATAACTAAATGTTTCTAGATCATTTTTCTTTGGGATGAGAGCCATGAATGTGGCATTCAGATATCCTAATACTTTTCCAATCAATCTTGATTCTTAAATTGCACTAAAGCAAGTCATCTTCTAGAAGATCATAAAATCCTAGGCACAATTTTGTTGTCTAACCATTGGGGCCTGTTATCGCACAATTTGTAGCTAGGATAAAGGGCTATAAGATAGAAGGCCAAATTAGCGTAACATGAACCAATCCCACCCAATGTCACCATAATGGAATGGTTATTTCTCTTTAGGGAGGTTAGGCCCAGGGGAGACGTCCTCGGTGACTTAGGGTTTTGAAGAGGCAAAAGGCTAATAAGACCAAGATAAGGTTTTCCCCCTTCGCAAGTCACCACCCATACAGATAGTCTGGCCAAAGGCCAATTTAAGAAGTAAAACTCCCAAAGAAGTGTACCTGCCTGGAACAAAGCAACAACAAACTGATAGTGCAAGCTATGTCTCAATGGGGTTAGTACTTCATATAATAGATGACTACCTGAATAACATATAAGCAACTTAACAATAAATGTTGACGAAGTCAATGTTTATCAATAGAAATGAAAATTACAACACTTCACCAATAAATATTGGAACAATGTAGCATTCAATATAACCAATCATTCAATTAATGCTTAAACCATCATTCAATTTCTCTTAAAATAAAACGTTGCTACATTAAATATGAAATAACCAATGATGATGTCAACAACTAAGGTTAGTAAGGTTAGCTCCTAGACTAGGGTTAGCTCCTAGACTAGGGTTAGTAGTTAGGGTTTGAAATTCAAAGTGTTTGAGAGTATTTATATCAAGTTCTAATTCAATGCTTGAGGTCTTAGGATCAGTGCCTTAGGGTTTAATGGAGTCAATAATGAAGGACACAAGAGTTGAAGGAAACAAAGACTAAGGATAAGAGGGAGAAGTTTTGAGGTGTTGTTAAGGAAAGGCCTCAAAATCAAAACCCTAGGGGAGAGAGGCTCACTCTAGTGTAGCTATAGCAAGGCCTCGTGCTCTGTCCTCCTTCCCTAGGTCAACTTGGAAAAATAGCTAGCTCAAATGAAGCACAAAATCAAGACAAGAAGGCTTAATGAGGGAGAGTGTTTCTACAACAAGGCCCTTTCATCAAACCCTAAAAGAAAAACGACCCTAAGTGTAGATAACATAGGCCTGGGATGTCTTCTTCCTCTTGAATTATAAATGGTATGACTAGCAAAGGAGAGGAAGAAAAAGGAGTGTAGCTACAACTAGGCTCTCTTTTTTCTTCTTCAATGGTTGAAAATTTCTCTATCAGGGGACATGAGACAAGGACCTACTTGTGTGCTTGTCACCTAGGGTTTTGATTCAACAAAATTCATAAAAATATGCAAGAAATTAGACTACAACCATTCATTCAAGAAGTTTTGCAGAAAAATACTTACAATTCATCAAGAAATTACCATGCAAACCCTAGTTGTAACACCTTCCTTCAAGAGAAATGCCAAAATATGCCAAAAAATGTCTTCCTTCAACAAGTGTGCCTCCTTAAATCATCCAATAAACCAATATAGGGCGCAAATTTCAGACCTCACCAAGTGGTGAGTGAGTGATGATGAAAAAATGAAGGTAAAAATCCCTCATTTATACCATTCCATGACCTAATTTTACTTTTTAGGTCATGTAAAAGGCCGACAAGGCTAAAATACTAAAATCATATTGTTTTTACATTAAATGTCAAATTAAGACCCTAATCAATCTCAAAAGAGATAAAAATACCCTCTAAGGGGGATGTTAGCCCTTTCTAGGGAAAATGAAGCATCCTGGAGCAAAACGTTAGCCCTCTTTGGGCTTCTCCAACCTGCCACACGTGCCACTGCTACCCAGTCTGCCTCCCAAGATGTCCAATAGGCTGGATGATGTCATGGTCATCAAGGGTGACATCCCAAGCCTTCCAAGGCCAACGTTCCACTGAAAACGGCTCAACCCCCCTAGGTCAAGATGTGCTGGGGTGCCTCTGGTAGAACATCCTCTTCTTCTCCGGTGCAAAGCCCCTGATCCATCTCTATCCTATATCTTCCCCCTGATGGGGTCTCAACATCCACCTGATGAGCTCTTTAGCCCCATGGAGGTTCGAATTGATCATCTCCCCATGTGTACCGGTCCAAAATGGTACCTGTCCGTCGGACATGGTCCTGCACCTCAAAGGCTACACCCTCCATGGGCTCATCAGTCAAAAAGATCATAGCAATGTCAATCACATCTCATCATCAATATTATTAAACATGTGCATAAAATCCCTAATACATCAGTTAACAACTCAAAGATGTTACACAAGCCTACAATACAAGTCTGGAGAAAAGGACAAGGCATCCTATTGGGCTAGTGTCCACAGATGAAGGAAAGTTCCCAGAAGAAAACTTCATCCAAGCCATGTAAGTGGGTGATGTGGTCAGGGGATGTCCAAACATGTGGGTGCAGTGTGGGCTAAGGATGCAAAAATGTTAACTGTGGGTGCCTTTGTAGAAGGCGAGCTGTACCTGTCATGGATGCATTTTTTCCAAGCCCATTCTTTTTCTTTTATTTGTTATTGTTTTTTGTTCAAGAGCTAATCAAGGGACACTGCCCTGGTGTGGTCACCAGTGGTGACAACGTTACCCACAAGTATTTTCACAGAAATGAGAAGGCTTTCTGGTGATGAGACCCCCTTTCCCTTGGCCATGCAACCAAGAGTAACTGCCCTGGAGTGGTGACTAGCTAATGGAAATTTCATACTGTTAGATACCCATGGACCTAATAGGTTGGCTCACTATGAGACCCCCTATCCTCTGGTTAGGCCTTGTTTCATTATTTTTCCGGGTCCCTCTTGTTTCTTGCTGAGAAGCTTTTTATTTCTTTCTCGGGGATCCCTGGGCGAAGCATATCGAGGTTTTATTTTTAGGCTTTTATCTTTTACCAACTTTCTTTTACCTTCTGGGCCTTTAGCCCCTTCTTCCCACGAGATAAGGTGCAATCCTGAAAATAGGTCAACCCAATGTCTGGACAAGTGGAATGGGATAGGTGAGCGGGAAACAAGATGGAAAAGTGATACTATGATGGGAGCGGATGATGGATTCTCAGAAATCCCCTCTAGTGGAAAACCAAAACCTACAGATACAGGCTTGGTAGGGCACCCTGTCAATTCCCCCAAACATGGACAAGTGGAAAGTGTAAGATCCAAGCAGTTGTTAGAAATAAAAGGAATCAGATGCATATATTTAATGGTTTTGATTATCAAAGTGACACATACCATGATACCCAGACTAATTACCTCATGGAGCAAGAACCTTCTCTGACACAGGACCAAGACGATGGTGGTGGATGATGTTGCGGCTGACAAGATAAAGGTTCCGGAAGAAAAAAAAGGTGGGCCCTCCAGGGCCATGCTAAAGTCAATCCTACTCTCGGTACTCCATGTCTAGGACCCGTGGGTCTCGAGACATGATCTCCTAGTTATCCCTGAAAGTGGGGGATAACAGGGCCTAGAATCTTAGCTTTCTTGAATGTTTGAATGGTATATTTTAATTATTCTTTTGTCGCCTTAGCTTCCAAAATCTAATCTTGTTGATCATATATCACTCTAGGTAAGTAAGAGGCTTCCTTTAGAGTGTCTTCTATGTTGCACCCAAATGGCTCCTGAAATAAGGATTTGAAGTGTTTTGTTCCATCTTCTTTAATCTCCTAAAATGTTTTAGCCTTAGAGAAATCATTCTTTCTAATATCTCATATTTTATTGATATTATTTTTATGTTTAGAATAATTTTTAAAAAAGACGTGTTCCAGTCTCCCTTATTGAACCGTATATCTTGGTTCTTTGACATTCATTTTGTTTCTTCATTCTCTACTAACTTTTTTTTTCTTCCATCTTTTTTAGATCATTTTTCTCAATTTATGTAAAGACACCTTCTGTTTTGTGATACATAAGTTTAAAATTTTCCTCAATTTCTATTAAGTCTTTTTGCACATTTTGAGTTTTCTTTTTTTCCCATTCCATTACCAATCTCTTAAATCTTTTTGGATTTGTTTCTAATTGAAACATTATTGTTTCTCCTGTATATGGGTCATTGTTTTCCCAACTTACAGTGACCAAGCTTATGAAATCCTCTTCTTCTAACCATGTGTAGTTGAATTTGAAAAGACACAAGGGATTTTGGCCATCCTTCTCTATTTGAAGCAATATTTGTAGATGGCCAAAGACTCCTCCTTCTCCAACGTAGGAATTTTTAACCTATTTTCTTCTTCTAGAACCCTTTCTTCCACCAAAGATCTATCTAAGCGCTCTAACACTCCTCCTCTTCTATTTATCAAGTTTGTTCAAGTTGAAGCCATATCAATGGGTTCCACATTGAGGCTAAGTTCTTGAAACAATTAGAAAAAATATCCAATGAGGGGATCTGTTCTGGCTCCTTCCCCCCAAGTTTTCCCTACCTTCATTGTTAAATTTAGGTCACCTCCCAATATTACATTATCCTCCCTGATTTTTTCCACTTCCTTAAAAATTTCCCAATTTTTTTTCTTATCATCATATTACCCATATAGTTTGATGAAACAAAATTCCTTCCCCAATTCTTTATACATTAAATCTGTCCTAATACCTACAATTAAGAAAGATGCATTAACAAGGATGGTAGGTGAGAGGGGGTTCATCCTAGATCCCAAGGGAAATCATGAAACAAGTTTTTCATGGGGAATTGAGATTGCAATGAATAATGCAGTAGAGATGTTGACACTCTATCAAGGATTGGCATTGACAAAGGATAGATGATTAAAATCTATCATAGTGATTGGTGATTCCACCATCATCATAAGACACATGCAGGCCAAAATAACCCTGTAAGACACTCTCATCACAAGGACTATATCTAGATCTCAATCTCTAGATGAATATTTTGAAGAAATTGAATTTTTCAAGTCTTTAGGAAACACAATCAAATCACTAATGCTAAAGAAAATGAGGGCATTGGATTATGGGAAAGAAAATGTAGAATAAATGAAAATGTAGAATAAATCAGGGGTGGGGGGGGGGGTGGTGGTGGTGGTGGTACAGTAGATTTCCCATTCTCATGATAGTATTTGTTTGCATTATAATTCATGCCATGGATCAATCTCATTAAGTGTCACCTTGTACATGTGACAATAGGATTGAAATTAAAGTCCTCATGCGTTTATGCTTCTCATTCATTCTTATAGGTGACGAGGAGGTTTTTCCTATTCAAGATAATTTA
>ML803097.1:21917-46941 GCA_009831015.1 Picea engelmannii
ATAAAATATATATTTAATCATTATTATACCTTCGAGAAAAAATATAATCATTATTATAAATATATATTTAGGGAGTGCTTCCCCACATTTGTGGATCCCTAGTAAATCTATTGACATAAACTAGTGCATCTAACCTAGGGGATCTAAACCAAACACATATTGACATGGAACTAGCAAAATGCCCAATAACATCGGTGACAGCTAGTTGAGTTAACCCCTTAAACTAATGAATGAAGTTAAATATTATATATGATATATATCTAGTCATTATTATACCTTTGGGGGGGGGGNGGGGATCTAATCATTATTATAAGTATATATTTCATTCATGCATATAAGTTAAATTTAAGCATGGTTTTGTTATATCCATACAAATATGTAGCAAGGCGATTGGATCCAAATGCATCAAGAGGATCTTGGATTCGCTAATAGATACAACTCCCCAAGTGTCAACCAATGGGTCATCGATGACTGCTCAATGGACTTAGACCAAATCAATTGTGAAGGTCAAACCTCTGAATGTAAAAATTGTGTAACATTATACATGCATAAAATTCATGTAATATAATTTATTATTGGACTTATTGTATTTGATTTTATACAAGAAAAAACATTGTCTTCATGATAGAGTGATGAGAGTCACACTTTTGATCTTGATTTAAACATGTATTTCCATAACAATACAACTTTGTTTGTCGTGACAAGGATCCTTTGTTGCAATAGAACTAAAAAAAGGAGGGGGCAAGCTATTGTCATCACACATTTGAGGGAATATTGGGTAACTGCACTCATCCAATATCATGATCCAAAGGTTTAGGCGATATACAATGTGGAATCTCATCCACTCCTATGAAAATTATAGGGTGTGTCCTATCAAAAGTCCTTACCCATCATCATCTATGTATTCCACAAATTAAGACATGTCTCAATGATAATTGTTTGAGAAATTCCCATGTATCATGTGTAACATACTTTTCAAGTGACACAAAAATATCATATCACATGATAAAAGATTGATAGTATTTTCATTATCAAATTCAATGAATTGCATTGATGCCATTAAAGTCACAAGGAGTCGCAATATGTAGATTATTTCATCAATACATATAAGCATGGATATCATAACCACATCCCTCAAACACATACATATTCACATACAAAATTATTGTTAAAAGAGAAGTGAGATACATTCTACAACCTAATCATGAACATCATAACCACATCCCTCAAACACATATATATCTACATATAAAATTATTGCACCAAGAGATGCGAGGTGCATTCTACAAGAGATTATAATGTTCATCCATGTCCTTAACACTAGCGTTTTTTTTAACCAAAATTGAACTTGTGTGTGTGTGTGTGTGTGTGTGTGTGTGTGTGTGAGAGAGAGAGAGAGAGAGAGAGAGAGAGAGAGATTTGTTGCACCAAGGCTAGCAGTGATTACCAAATAGAGAACAATTCTACATTTAAATCTAAAGACAAAAAGAGATGTACCAAACAAGGGTTCCAAGTATTCTTACAAGTTGTTTACCTAATGAAATGACCCAAAATGTATTTGACTCTAAAAGAAACTCAAATTGTACTACATTTACACGTTTCCCTAATCTTTCTGCTCCTCGCCAGAGTACTGGATGTTTACTCCTTCAATTTACATTGGGACTTGATTTTGAAACACTGTCTTAGCCTCAATTACCCCTCCATGGTTAGAGCTTTGAGTTCCGTAGTTATTTGACAGCAAGAAGAGGTTATCCATCCTCTATGAAACAACTAAATCTCACAACCTTCCACATTATGCTTTCAATTGTTAAAGTATTATGTAGTTGCGGAAGATATCCTTATTGTATTCGATCAAGTCAAAACCCTAAAAGAATAATGCTAAAGTATATTTGTAATGTCGACTTAGGAAAATTATTATTATTATATTATGTACTTGCAATATGAGAAGTCGGCCTTTCTTAAAAAATCAAAGTAAATTATATTTTCTAGAAAAGACAGGTCGGTGATCTAGGTGGATATTGGTGGCCACCCTTCTATTCCAACTGGCTCCTTCTGTCTATTTTTAGATCATCATGTTATTTTGTACTTCTTTGTAATTGTGGGCTCTACGCTTCTAGGGTTGTTTGAATCCTCACACATATTCTAGATGGATATTGGTGGCCTCTCACCTAATCCAACTGGATTATTTTGTATGTTTTCATGTCAGCACATCTTGTTGTACTTCTAAGGCCATTTTGGATCCCTAAACAGTTTTTTTGGATCACCATAGTCAAACTTTAGAAAGAGTCAGATTTTCATGGCGTAATGTGTAGTTATCTAAAAGACATATTCAACGAGCTATCATGCGCCTAAAACAAAGATCATATGCAAAATTTACGACCTTGGGAAGTTGAGGTACCAACTTACCCATAGGGGCCCACATGACTTTTGGCGTTTCACCTCCTAGGGTTAGTTTTTTGGATGTATAGGGTTTTGGAATTCATGAGTAATATCAAAAATACCTCTGGATCCTCATTGTAATCATTATACTCAAACGGATGCGCATAGTAGCCACATCTCTTCTCAGAGATAAATACCACCATTTGAGCAAGTGTTTTAGTTCTACAGTTTTACAGTTTCATCCTATTTCATTTATTCAATAGAATATATTGTTCATTGGATATCTATGTTGGTATTCATATCTCTATGTTTATTGTATTTAGTATGATAATCAGTTCATTATGCTCCTAAATCTGGATCAGTGGTATCAGAGTGGTATGCTCTTCATTTATTTTTCTTCGTGCATGTCCCCAACAAGATCTGGGTACAAGAAGTTGGGACTTGAACCAATCAAGTGGTTGCAATATCGGTTGTGTCAAGCCCGACAACAACCCATGGGGGACAAAAATAAATATAATGGAGCAAGAGATCATATTAAAATGTTGCTCAAGGAAGCCCTCACGCGACAAAGGAACAAAATTATGGAAAAATTCATGCAAATCCTTCGACGGATGCCCAAAGGAGAAGCATCTTCATCAAGTGGCCATGCAACCCCCTTCAAGGTGTTAGCAATTGGAAATTTATTTGGGTTGTATCAAAGAAAAAACCAAGGTAATTGTTTCAACCAACTTTAGATTGTATTATGACCTATACAACCATAGAGGGCTCTCTCAGATGTCTAATGACTGGTAATAACTCAAAGGATTCATCATTAAATGCACAGAGGTCAAATTCTGCAATAGAACAGGGTTTTTTTTTTTTTTTTTTGAAAGGGTTGGTAGGACCAACAAGGAAAAGGTACCATTGGGAAATGGAGTAAAGGCATGAATTCCAACGTTTTTACAGTCAACAACTGGTTGGTTCCTTTCTACAGATTTGAGCAAAAATAGGTGCTATGCTCAGCAAATAAATGATATGAAATGAGAGATGGAAAGGAGAATATATCCCACTAAACTACAGGCATCAATCAGTGGATGAATCTCCAATGCATCTTTAGAACAAAGGACACAAAGATTAATTACTAAACAGAGCATCAAATGAAGATGAATTATGTAAAAGTAACCCTTAACACATAACAAGCATCATCAGTGTGAAAGGAGCATCAAACATGGATGAATTCCTACCACCTAATCTCAGACAATTCTAACATAAAACATGATCATGGAAATGATATACAGGAAACACATATTGAACATAAACACTGTGATGAATCTCAAATTTCAGAAAGAGGAAACTTATGTATTAACTTCAAAGAAATAAACAAGTCTTCTCCCCAAGGTTCCAACAACTCTCTACTCTTGTACCATGAAATATATAGCACTATAGGTCCTTTCCAGCTCACCATTTTGAACTCCAACCCCCTTCCCAAAATAGAAACAGTTACAAACATAAAATGACACGTTTTAACTGATTTCCTGCTTTTCAGGAGGAAAATTTATGAAAAATAGGCTTCAAAACACCACTTGTAATTCTCAAACTGTAACATCTGAGAAATTTTTTTGTAGTTAATCTCGTTCTAAAAAAAACCTCTCTCGGTTTCTTGAAATTCATCTCCAGCTGGCCAGAATACGTGTCGCAAAAACATGTCTCAAACAGGAAATCGTGAAAATTGAAAAATAGGGCTCAAAGATTCCTTCGAATCTACCAAAATATGACACTTTTTTTAAATCTGAGAGGGGGTTTTTATTATTTGGTTTTCCCTCGACAAAAACCTCTCGGGGATTTTAGAAATTCCTCTCCAGTTGGTCATAAAGTCATCTTTAAGTTGACCACTAAACCAGTCATTTACACAGCATGCCCTGTAGCATGTGCGCAGTAAAACCCTTTGCACGGAAAAATCCTCTATGTGACAAAACCGTCTGCACGGAAAAATCGTCTGCGCGACAAAATCCCCTACGCAACAAAATCCTATGCACGACGCGCAACAAATGAAAGCAGGCAAATCCTTTGCGCAATGAGTATGCTTTTGAAGTTTGCAACGATACCAATGACATGGAGTGTCATGATTTTTCCTTCTCTAACTTCATGAAAGGTGATGATGAACCATAATACCTTTTGACATGATATTCACCCTAACCTATGACTCATCTAGAAATGCCTTGATTTTCCCAAGATCATGTCATGACTTTGAAAACTTTGGGAAAACCTCTAACTCTAGCTATGAAAATCACGGTGCTAACAGTTGGCTCCAATGGGGATACTATCCTCCCCGTGAGGTAGAAAAGAACTCGTAGACCCGGTGCCTATCCATTGGGTTGTTCCCAAGCCATATACTGTGATCTACAACCTGTAATTTGTTTCGCCACCAACCTATTTTGCAACTGAAATAAACCCAAACTGAAAATACAAAATGAAAAATGATGAAAGAAATGCTCGCCATGATGAGCTTATTCAAACTACTACCTACGCTAAGCTAAGCTCTGAGCTATTTGATTAGGTGAAATCAAAAATCCATTCAACCATGCAAGTTTATTGTCCATGGGTTGAATTCCTTGTGTATCTTTGATCAGTATTGAAAGGGAAAACCCTCTCAATGGAAACTCATCAAATTCAATATTGACCAAATTTAAAAACTAAGGTCCATTTGTTGTTTCCAAACATGCTACAAAAGGATCTTGAAAAGAAAGAAAACAGATTTTAGGATATTGCACAAGATTGTCATCTGGTATCATCCCTCCAACTACATTTCTGCTTCCATAAATCTCAAACTGATGGTTGTCATGAAAGGGATGAAGATATGTATTAAATTTTTGCAATGAAACCCTTGATGGCAAGAAGGACATGGTTGATTTGGACAACAACTCATCATCATCTACATTTTCAGATTCATCTTTGACCAATGGCTGCAATTTTGAACTGATAAAACCTTCCATATAACAAGCAACAGGGTCATTGAACACATGAGAAGATTGTTGCAATTTCTTGTCAATTTGTTCCAGTGAATCAATGTTGTTTTGCATCAGCACACATTCCTCTGCTTCAGTGATGATCTTAAAATTTTATTTCAACAATTTAAACGAAGAAAAGCATAAAGGTAAAGGATTTCCTTTAGTTGATTCGGTAATTTCTTCATATTCTTCGTTGTAACTGTGATATGTAGGTTGATTACTCTCATTACACTGCTGAAAAGGAACATTTGTCGATAGAGAACATGCAGTTGGTTGTTCTAGGAATTCAACATCATAATCATCATCATATTCATCATATATATTCAAATCAACAACATTTGCAATGTCATCTAACAGGAAAAAGCTTGGGACATCAACCTTCTCTTCAACAAGCTGATTTGCAAATTCATTTTCTTGACTGTCTACAAATGAATACATAAAACAATCAACCCTATGCTTATTATGAGATGGATCAGAAGATAAATTAGCACCTTCTTTTTCAATAAGTGGAATATAATCCTTTGCAAAATCATTAGCATTTAAAACTTCAAGAGAACATATGATATTATTAACCCTCTGGTCAAGATTCAAATCAACTTATTTTTGTTCATATTCATTGTCATGTTCTTTAGCATCCAAATCCTCATTTCGAATATGTTTACATGCTTGAATATTGTGTTGAATATCCTTAGAATCATTAAACATTTGTTGTAAGGACTTATATCTTATTTCCATCAGAAGGATAGACAAATCTGGATGAAAGGTTGTTGCATAATGGAGCATGGCAACAACTTTGGTGGGTTGAAATTCTTCGAGAAACTTGTAATAAATACTGGAAAACCTCCTATGAATATAGAAACAATTTCATTACTCTGCCTTTTCATGGTATATAACTCTATAAGATGATATCCAAAGATTTTCTCTTGCCCCAAAATTTCAAAAAGACGTTCTTCAATTCCTCCCATGAGCTAATTGTCTCTGGCTGCAAGTGTTTAAACCAGTCTTTGGTATCCCCTTTCAAAGATTGAGAGAAGTCTCTCATACAAACATCGCTATGATCAATCTCAAACAAATCTATAAAATGTTCAAAATCTTGGATGTGTTTTTCAGATTTTATGGTATTGGGTTCTCCATCAAACACACGTAGGTACTTATAGTGCTTTGGAGGAAAATTATGAAGGATGTGAGGTAATTTTAAAGTTTTGTATCTCTATTGAATCTTGGAGGGTGTTGGATCAAGTACAAGAGATGATATATCAGCCTTGATTTCATGATGCTCATCAACTTGGCTATGGTCAACACATGGCTCAGATGGAATATTTTGATCAAAATAAATGATACAATGAGGAGATATATGTACAACTTTAAGAGGAGGATATACAAGTGCAAGATTCTCATGATCATCATTTAAATGCAGCATGTAAAGAAAAATTTGTTTAGCATGTTCAGGAAAGGACAAAAGGTAATTAATAACAAAAAATATTATGTCTTGGAAAAAACTCAACTTTAGGTACTTGTTTTCTCCCATGATGTCCTTTCATACCTCTGTCAATGGATCTCGTCCTCCAGTGGAGTCTCTGAATCGCATTTGAAGTTTGATTGGAGTCGCTAGGTGGAAATGTACAACCTTCTTGTGTCTGACCTCTGTCCACCATCAGAAATCAGGTCTAAACTTTGTCGTTTCTCCCAGGGAAAATGCAACTTTCTTTCCCTAGCAGTGGCACCAAAATGTTAGCACTCATAAATTTATTTGGGTTGTATCAAAGAAAACCCCAAGGTAAATGCTTCAACCAACTTTAGATTATATTCTGACCCATACAACCAGAGAGGGATCTCTCATATGTCTAATGACTGGTAATAACTCAAAGGATTCATCAATAAATGCCCAGAGGTCATATTTTGCAATAGGACATGTTTTTAAAAGGGTTGGTTGGACAACAAGGAAAAGGTACAATTGGGAAATGGAGTCAAGGCATAAATTCCAATGTTTTTGTAGTAAACAACTAGTTGGTTCCTTTCTGCAAATTTGAGGCAAAATAGGTGCTATGCTCAGCAAATAAACGATATGACATGAGAGGTGGAAAGGAGAAGATATCCCACTTCACTACAGGCATCAATCAGTGGATGAATCTCTAGTGCAGCTTTAGAAGAAAGGACACAAAGATTAATTACTAAACAGAGCATCAAATGAAGATGAATTATGTAAAAGGAACCCTTAACACATAACAAGCATCATTAGTGTGAAAAGAGAATCTAACATGGTTGAATTCCTACCACTTACTCTTAGAAAATGCTAGCAGAAAAACATAATCATGGAAATGATATACAGGAAACACATACTGAACATAAACATCGTGATGAATCTCAAATTTCAGAAAGAGGAAACTTTTGTATTAACTTCGAAGAAATAAACAAGTCTTCTCCCCAAGGGTCCAACAACTCTCTACTCTTGTACCGTGAAATATATAGCACTATAGTTCCTTTCCATCTTACCATTTCTAACTCCAACCCCCTTCCCAAAATAGAAATTGTTACAAACAGAAAATGACACGTTTTAATTGATTTCCTGCTTTTCAGGAGGCGAAATTATGAAAAAATAGGCTTCAAAACGCCACTTTTAATTCTCAAATTGTAACGGTTTTTTTAGGTAAGCTCATTTTGAAGAAAAAACTCTCTTGGTTTCTTTAAAATCATCTCCAGCTAGACGAAATACGTGTCTCAAAAACATGTCTCAAACAAGAAATCATGAAAACTGAAAAATAGGGCTCAAATATTCCTTCTAATCTACCAAAATATGACACTTTTTGAAAATATGAGAGAGGTTTTTATTATTTGTTTTATCCTCAACAAAAACCTCTCAGGGATTTTCAAACTTCCTCTCCAGTTTCTCAGAAAGTGATCTTGAAGTTGACCACTAAACCAGTCATTTACGCAGCGTGCCATGTTGCATGTGTACAGTAAAACCCTCTGCGTGATGAAATCCTCTGCGCAGAAAAATCATTTGCACAACAAAATCCTCTACGCGAAAAAATCCTCTGCGCAACAAAACCCTCTGCGCGACAAAATCCTCTGCACGGAAAAATCCTCTGCACGACAAAATCCCTTGCGTGACAAAATCCTCTGCGCGACGTGCAACAAATGAAAGAAGCAAAAGCCTTTGCGCAGTGAAATTGCACAACAATTATGCTTTTGAAGTTTGCAACGATACCAATAACATGGAGTGTCATGATTGTTCCTTCTCTAACCTCTTGAAAGGTGATGATGAACCATAATACCCTTTGACATGATATTCACCCTAACCTATGACTCATCTAGAAATGCATTGATTTTCCCAAGATCATGTCATGACTTTGAAAACTTTGGGAAAACCCCTAACTCTAGCTATTAAAATCATGGTGCTAACACAAGATACTGGTAAATTTTGATATTTTATTATTTTAATGACTGATAGATACAGATGTTGTAGATAAATGGTTGAATTTGCTCGAAGGATATTTTTCGGTCCACAATTTTTTTGATAAGGAAAAGATTACTTTTGCACTCCTCAAGGTCGTCCCCCATCTTAAGGACTGGTGGGATAAATATTCTAAGCAAAGGGCCATAGAGGAATCTGAAATATTTTTGGTTTACCCTACATGGGATTCCTTCTGGGATGCCATTAAAGAACAGTACTACCCTGTTGGAAGCTATGAGGACCAGTACACCAGATGGACCACCTTGGGTCAAGAAAGGGACCAAACAGTACCAGATTTCATCAATGTTTTCCATACCTTGTGCACCAAATTGGGTATCAAAGACTCTTAGTGACATATAGTGCTCAAATACCATGGTTGTTTGCATAGATACATTCAAACAGAAATGGAGTTTATCCAAATCACCTCATTGGGTATGGATTATAGATACGCTATCAAGATCGAGTAGAAATTTAAGCAGAAGAGGCGAGAGTTCGGATATGAAAACTCCTCATAATCGAAGCAGGTAAAAGGTGGCCCCAACCCACACAGCAAGGGACGGAGCAAATATGGCCACTCCCAAGACAACCAGTCCAAGCCGCAACACAGGAAGGGCAATGAGAAGGAGAATAAGGACATGGGAAAATTGTGTGAGTACCATAAAATCCCTTGGCACAACACTGACGAATGTCTCTCCAAGCAGTCACTCGTAGTCGAGTTGAAGGCTTATGATTCAGAGGATGATTCTGATGTTGAATCAAATCCTGAAGAAGGGAAGAAGATTATCGATGTTGAACCCAATGCCATTGTCTCTACCACCAAAGTTCAACCAAGAGAACCAGAAGAACCAAAGGAAGGGGAATTCCTCTTTCACTCACAAATGTGGGTAAACGGGGCTCCGCTTCATTTCATTTTCGATGGGGAAAGTCCTAAGAACTTGATTTCAACAGAGGTCGCCAAGCGGCTAGACCTGCCAACGACACCACACCCGCATCCCTACACCATCGACTGGCTTCACCAAGAAAGAGATCTCTGTGTCAGCCAACAGTGTCGTCTACCCTACGGCATCAAGCCTTTCAAAGATGAGGTATTGTGTGAAATTTCTCCCCTTGAAGTTTGTGATGTTGTTTTAGGACAACCATATGTGTGGAAGCATCATGTTGTGTATGATTCTATACCCTACAGTGTTACTATTACTTTGGGTAGACAATTGTACATGATACCAGAGGTAGTGTCGCCTACCACTATTTCTTTAATCTTTGCTAAGCAATGCAGTAAGGTCATTTCACAAATCAGGAAGTTTGTCTTCTTTGTGATCCATGCTCACAGTAAGAAGAAGGTCATAATCACATTTGTGGCCTCTACATAGAGCCACTCTTTCCAGCAGAAGCAAGTGGATGGGATCGTGGAAGAATACAGAGACATTTTCTCCTCACTCACCGGGGTACCGATGCACTGCCAAGTCAAGCATCCAATTGATCTAACCCCCACTGCACCTCTACCTAATGGACCAATCTATCGTCGCTCGCTGATGGAAAATGACGAAATCAGGCGTCAGATCCAAGAGCTTCTTCAAAAGGGGCACATCAGACCCGTCTCCTCCCCTTGTGGAAGCCCAATTTTACTAGTGCAGAAGAAGGACAATGAGAAAATGAAGAAGGACATGGGAAAATGAGAAGACGAAGAAGGACACAGGAAAATGGTGTGAGTACCATAAAATCCCTTGGCACAACACTGAATAATGTCGCTCCAAGCAGTCACTTGTGGCCTAGGTGAAGGCTTCTGAGTCAGAGGTTGATTCTGATTCCAAATCAAATCCCGAAGGACAGAAATGGATTATCAATGTTGAACCCAGTGCCATTGTCACTACCACCAAAGTCCATCCAAGCGAACCAAAAGAACCAGAGGAAGGGGAATGCCTCTTTCACTCACAAATGTGGGTAAAGGGGGCTCCTCTTCATTTCATTGTCGATATCAGCAGTCATAAGAACCTGATTTCAGTAGAGGTCATCAAGCAGTTGGACCTGCCAACGACATCACACCCACAACCCTACACCATCAGCTGGCATCACCAAGGAAGAAATCTTTGTGTCAGCCAACAGTGTCATCTTCCCTACGGCATTAAGTCTTTCAAAGATGAGGTATTGTGTGATATTTCTCCCCTTGAAGTTTGTAATGTTATTTTAGAACAACCATATTTGTGGAAGCATCATGTCATGTATGAGTCTAGACCCCGCAATGTTATTATTACCTTGGGTAGATAATTGTAAAGGATACCAGAGTTAGCATCACATACTGTTATTTCTTTAATCTATGCTAAACAATGCAGTAAGGTCATTTCATAGACCCGTAACTTCATCTTCTTTGTGATCTCTGCTCACAGTAAGAAGAAGGTCATCACCACATTTGTGGCCTCTAAATAGAGCCTCTCTTTGTAGTAGAATCAAGTGGATGGGATCGTGGAAAAATACAGAGACATCTTCTCCTCACCCATCGGGGTACCGATGCACTGCCAAGTCAAGCATCCAATTGATATGACCCCCAGTGCACCTCTACCTAATATACCAATCTATCATCGCTCGTTGATGGAAAATGGAGAAATCAAGCATCATATCCAAGAGCTTCTTCAAAAAGAGAACATCAGACCCAGTTCCTCCCCTTGCGGAAGCCTGATTGTACTAGTGCAAAAGAAGGATGAGACTTAACAACTCTGCATCGATTACAAATCCTTAAACAAAATCACAGTCAGGAACTGGTACCTAATTCCCAAGATTGATGACGTTCTTGACCAAATCAAGGGGGAAAATTTATTCAGCAAGATAGACCTAAAGTCTGGCTACCACCAAGTTCCCATCAAACTAACTGATGTATGGAAGACAACCTTCAAATCTAAAGAAAGTCTCTTCGAATGGTTGGTAATTCCCTTTGGCTTAACAAATGCACCAGCCACTTTCATGAGGTTGATGGATGATGTATTGAGACCCTTCACCAAATAATTTGTGGTGGTATATTTGGATGACATCCTCATATTCAAAAGAACTTGGGAGGAGCACATGCGACACATTCAGCAGGTTTTGAGCACTTTGCGGTAACACAAGCTATATCTCAACTTGGAAAAATTCTATTTTGGCATGAACGGGTTCCAATACTTGGGCTACATAGTTTATGAGCATGGGGTACATGTTGATCCATCTAGGATCCAATTCATCAGTGACTGGCCCACCCCGACCACACTAACCAAGATTCAAAGCTTCTTGGGATTGGCCAACTTCTACCCACAGTTCGTGTTGGGATTCTCCCATATTGCATGGGCCCTCAGCTAGGTGACCAAGGGTGGTGGCAGGGAAAATTTTGTGTGGGGGAAGGAAAAACAACGAGCATTCGATGATATGAAGCATCGCTTGTGCTCACCTCCAGTACTCTCCTTACCCGATCTGCAGCGACTGTTTGAGATTGAGACTGATGCATCTGACTATGTTGTAGACATATTTCTCATTCAACATGGTCATATGGTGGCATACCATAGTGATAAACTCTCAGATACTGTCCAGAAATACCCCACCAATGACAAGGAAATGTATTCCATTGTACAAGCCTATCGTCAATGGAAACATTACATTCTGGTAAAGGAGACGATCATCCACACTGATCACAAGCCTCTGCAGTTCATACAGACACACGGGAAATTACCGAACGACCACCATCAAAAGTGGTCCACCTACTTGAAGCAGTTTCATCTCAACATCAAGTATAAGACAAGGATCTCAAATCATGGAATTGACTGCCTCAGTCCACCTCCCATGGATGCACTCATAGTTATGCTCCATTCTTGTGGACACGAGGCATCTAAGTGGCCCCAACCTTATCAGCAAGATCCGGACTTCGCCACCACCTATCAGCTCTTGGGTACAGGCGTGACTGTCACCAATTTTCACACTTAGGACAGAATATTATGCCATTTGGGCCATATATGTGTTCCTACAAGCGAGTGTGCAAAGTTGATTTTGGAATCCCACTACAGTCGTATGGAAGGACATTTTCGCATGGAGAAAATTGAGTTCATTCTTCAAAAACAGTTTTATTGGCCAAAACTCCGACAGGATGTCAGCAAGTATATCATATCTTGCACTGCCTATGTCATTACTAAGACATCCATCAAGAAGAAAGTCTTATACACCCCTCTTCCTACTCTCGATAAGCCTTGGGAATCCATCTCAATGGATTACATGTCTAGCCTTCCCTCAACCAAGCAAGGAAATGACTGTGTATTTTTGGTCGTTGATCGATTTTCGAAGATGGCCTTCCTCACGGCCTACAACAAGAATATCACAGCGACAGATACTACCAATATCTTCTTTGAACAAGTGTGGGTCCATTTTGGGATACCACATACCATCATCTCTGACTGGGACAACAGGTTCCTCAACACATTTTGGTCGAGTCTCTAGTCAATGTTGGACACCAAACTCACTAAATCCACTACTTTCCACCCCCAAACAGATGACCAAATAGAGGTCGTCAATCAAATGATTGTGCACATCCTACTCATTTACAACTCTAATCATCCTCGTACATCAGATGAGAGTCTACCCTATGTTCAACACACTTACAACAAGGATCTCCATAGCTCCATCGGCCATAGACCATTTCAGGTGGGGATGGGATTCCAACCCTTGGATTCCATCGATGTTGCACTACCTCTTGCCACCACACAAACAGACTCTTCCCATGTTTAGTCTGAGACTGACAAAGCCACCATATTCATTGAGCGGATTCATCACATCCGCCAACAGGTCCAAGAGATTTTGTAGAAATCTAATGCTAAGTACAAGTAGCCCCATGATCAACATAGGGTACCGCAACATTTTCAGGTTGGAGACAAAGTTTGGTTACATTTTCAGAAGGAGTGTCTCACAAGGCCCCATCAAAAGCTCTGTCCACTTCACTATGGGCCTTACACTATCACCAAGGATGTGGGTAGCAATGATTTTGAGCTCAACACTCCATCCTTCCTTGGCATGCACCCAGTGTTCAATGTGGACCTCCTTCGGCCATATTTTCCACCATTATTGGACACCTCAGAGATCGTAGAACAACTAACACCAATAGATCTCAACCATGACTGTATGGAACAAGAATCCACTGATCAAATAGTGGACACACAAGTCAAGGGTACTCGCCAGCATAGGATCCAGCTTTATCGAGATGTCAAGGTAGGGAATCTCCTACACCAAGGAAAGTGACTCACTTGGGGCCAAATCCATTAGAAATTTCCTCACCTGATGGGGGAAATTAATGCAATGGAGACCATTGCTTCCTAAGGAGGGAGGATTGATCCAGGTGGATATTGGTGGCCACCCACCTATTCCTACTGGCTCCTCTTGTCTATTTTTAGTTCAGCACGTTCTTCTGTACTTATTTGTAATTGTGGGTTATACACTTTTGGGGTTGTCTGAAGCCCTACACATCTTATGGGTGGATACAGGTGGCCTCTCACCTAATCCAACTGGCTTATTTTATATGTTTTCCTGTCAGCACATCTTGTTGTACTTCCAGGGCCATTTAGGATCCCTAAACAGTGTTTTTTTGGCTCTCAACAGTCAAACTATAGACGGAGTCAGCTTTTGACGACATAATATGTAGCTCTTTGAAATACCTTTCCAACGGGCTATCGCGTGCCTAAAATGGAGGTCGTATGCAAAAGTTACGATCCCAGGAAATTGAGGTACCAACTTACCCATAGGGGCCCACATGACTTTTGGTGTTTCACCTCCTAGGGTTAGGTTTTTGGATGTTTAATGTTTTGGAATTCATGAGTAATATTAAAAATGCCTTTGGAGCCTCATTGTAATCATTCATCTCATATGGATGCGCTTAGCAGCAGCATCTTTTCTCAGATATAGCTATCACCATTCGAGCAAGTGTTTTAGTTCTGCAGTTTTATAGTTTCAAAATATTTCATTTATTCAATAGAAGATATTGTTCATTGTATATCTATGTTTATTGTATTCAGTTTGTTAATCAGTTCATTCCACTCCTAAATCCAGATCAGTGGTATCATAGAGGTCTTCTCTTCATTTATCCTCGACAAGATATGGGTACAAGAAGTTGGGACTCGAACCAATCGATTCGTTGCAAGATCGGTCGCGCCAAGCCCAACAACAAGCCATTGGGGATGAAAAGAAAGATGATGGAGTAGGTGATCCTATTAAAATGTTACTCGAGGAAGCCCTCGCGTGAAAAAAGAACAAAATGATGGACAAGTTTGCACAAATCCTTCGACGGTATCCCACAGAAGAAGCATCTTCATCAAGCAGTCATGCAACCCCCTTCAAAGTATAGGTAAATTTTGATATTCCATTATTTGAAGGACTAATAAATGTGGATGCTATAGATAAATGGTTGAATTTGCTCGAAGGATATTTTTTGGTCCATAATTTTTCTGATAGGGAAAAGATTACTTTTGCACTCCTCAAAGTCGTCCCCCACGTTAAGGATTGGTGGGATACTTACACTGAGCAAAGGGTCGTAGAGGAATCTGCAATATTTGTGGTTTCCCCTACATGGGATTCCTTTCAGGGATCAATTAAAAAATAGTACTACCATGTTGGAAGCTATGAGGACCAATACACCAGATGGACCACCCAGTGTCAAAGGGACCAAACAGTACAAGATTTCGCCAATATTTTCCATACCCTGAGCACCAAATTAGGTATCAAAGACTCTGAGCAACATTTGGTGCTCAAATACCATGGATGTTTGCATAGATACATTCAAATAGAAATGGATTTTCTGGCATCACCTCATTGGGTATGGATTATAGATACACTGTCAAGATCGAGTAGAAATTTAAGCAGAAGAGGCGAGAGTTCGAATATACAAACTCCTCATAGTTGAAGCAGGACCAAGGCGGCCCCAACCCACACAACAAGGGACAGAGAAAAGATGGCCACTCTTAGGAAAACTAGTCCAAGCCGCAACACAAGAAAGGAAAGGAGAAGATGAACAAGGACACGGGAAAATGGTGTGAGTACCATAAAATCCCTTGGCACAACACTGAAGAATGTCGCTCCAAACAGTCACTCGTAGCTGAGATGAAGGATTTTGAGTCAGAGGTTGATTCTGATTTTGAATCAAATCCGAAAGGAGGAAAATGGATTATCGATGTTGAACCCAGTGCCACTGTCACTACCACCAAAGTCCGGTCGAGCGAACTAGAAGAACCAGAGGAAGGGGAACGCCTCTTTCACTCACAAATGTGGGTAAAGGGGGCTCTGCTTCATTTCATTGTCAATAGCGGCAGTCAGAAGAACCTAATTTCAGTAGAGGTCATCAAGTGGCTAGACATGCCAATGACATCGCACCTGCAACCCTACACCATTGTCTGGCTTCGCCAAGGAAGAGATCTATGTGTCAGCCAACAATGTCGTCTTCCCTACGACATCAAGCCTTTCAAAGATGAGGTATTGTGTGATATTTCTCCCCTTGAAGTTTGTGATGTTATTTTAGGACAAACATATTTGTGGAAGCATCATGTTGTGTATGAGTCTAGACCTCGCAGTGTTATTATTACTTTGGGTAGACAATTGTATAGGATACCAGAGGTAGTGTCGCCTACCTCTATTTCTTTAATCTCTGCTAAGAAATGAAGTAAGGTCATTTCACAGACTGATAATTTCGTCTTCTTTGTGATTCGTGCTCACTGTAAGCAGAAGGTCATCACCACATCTGTGGCCTCTACACAGAGCCTCTCTTTGTAGTAGAAGTAAGTGGATGGGATCGTGGAAGAATACAGAGACATCTTCTCCTCACCCACCGGGGTACCGATATACTGCCAAGTCAAGCATCCAATTGATATGACCCTCAGTGCACCACTACCGAATGGACCATTCTATCGCCGCTCGTTTATGGAAAATGATGAAATCATGCGTCAGATCCAAGAGCTTCTTCAAAAGGGGCACATCAGACCCAACTCCTCCCCTTGCGAAATCCCAATTGTACTGGTGCAGAAGAAGGACGGGACTTGGTGACTCTACATCGATTACAGATCCTTAAAAAAAATCATAGTCAAGAACCAGTACCCAATTCCTAGGATTGATGACCTTCTTGACCAACTCAAGGGGTAAAATTTCTTCAACAAGATTGACCTAAAGTCTGGCTACCACTAGGTTCCCATCAAACCAATTGATGTATGGAAGACAACCTTCAAATCTAAAGAAGGTCTCTTCGAATGGATGGTCATGCCCTTTGGATTATCAAATGCACCAGCCACTTTCATGAGGTTGATGGATGATGTATTGAGACCCTTCACCAACTCTTTTTTGGTGGTATATTTGGATGACATCCTCATCTTCATCAAAACTTGGGAGGAGCACATGCGGCACATTCAACAGGTTTTGAGCACTCTGCGGAAACACAAGCTATATGCCAACTTGGAAAAATGCTCTTTTGGCATGAATAGGGTCCAATACTTGGGCTACATTGTTGATGAGCATGGGGTACATGTTGATCCAACTAAGATCCAAGTCATTCGTGACTGGCCTGCCCCAACCACACTAATAGAGCTTCGGAGCTTCTTGGGACTAGTCACCTTCTATCGACGTTTCGTGTTGGGATTATCCCATATTGCATGGGCCCTCGACCAGGTGACCAAGGGCGGTGGGAGGGAAAATTTTGTTTGGGGGGAGGAACAACAAAGAGCATTCGATGATATGAAGCATCGCTTGTGCTCAACTCCAGTACTCTCCTTGCCCGATCTGCAACAACCATTCAAGATTGAGACTTATGCATCTGACTATGTTGTAGGAACAGTTCTCACTCAGCACGGTCATCTGGTGGCATACCATAGTGAGACACTCTCAGATACTATCCAGAAATACCCCACCTATGAAAAAATGTATTCCATTGTAAAATCATGTCATCAATGGAAACATTACATTCTGGGAAAGGAGACGATCATCCACATTGATCACAAGCCTCTGCAGTTCATACAGACACAAGGGGAATTGCAGAAGGACCGCCATCAGAAGTGGTCCACCTACCAGCAGTTGTTCCATATCAACATCAAGTATAATATAGGGATCACAAATTGTGTCGTGGACTGCCTCAATTGACCTCTCATGGCTGCACTCACCACCGTGCTCCATTCCTATGGACATGAGGCATCTGAGTGGCCCCAACATTATCAGCAAGATCTGGACTTCGCCACCACTGATCAGCTCTTGGGTACAGGTGTGGTTTTCATTGATTTACACATTTAGGATAGACTATTATGCCATCTAGGCCATCTTTGTGTTCCTACAAGCGAGTGTGCAAAGTTGATTTGGGAAGCCCACTACAGTCGAATGGCAAGACATTTTGGCATGGAGAAAACTATGACCATCCTTCAGAAACATTGTTATTGGCCAAAACTTCGATAGGACGTCGGCAAGTATATCAGATCTTTCATTGCATATGTCATTGCCAAGCCAGCCATCAAGAAGAAAGGCTTATACACCCCTCTTCCTACTCCCGAGAAGCCTTGGGAATCCATCTCAATGGATTACATGTCTCGCCTTCCATCCACCAAGCAAGGCAATGACTACGTATTTTTGGTCATTGATCAGTTTTTTAGGATGGCCATCCTCTAGCCTGCAAGAAGAATATCACAGCGGCAGATATTGCCAAGGTATTCTTCAAATGAGTGTGGGTCCATTTTGGGATACCACATACCATAATCTCTGACCGTGACAGTAGATTCCTCAACACATTTTGGTCGAGTCTCTGGTCAATGTTGGACACCAAGCTCACTAAATCCACTGCTTTCCACCCCCAAACAAACGGCTAAAAAGAGGTCATCAATTGGATGATTGTGCACATATTTCACATGTACAACTCTAAGCATCCACGTACATGGGATGAGAGTCTCCTCTATGTTTAGCACAGTTACAACAGGGCTATCTATAGCTCCACTGGACATAGCCCATTTCAGGTGGGGTTGGGATTCCAATCCTTGGGTCCCATTGATGTTGCACTACCTCTTTCCACCACACAGACAGACTCTTCCCATGTTCAGCCTGAGACCAACAAAGCCACCAGATTCATTTAGCGGTTTCAGCACATCCGCCAACAAGTCTATCATATTTTACAGAAATTCAATGCTAAGTACAAGTAGTGCCATGATCAACACAGGGTATCGCACAAGTTTTAGGTTGGAGACAAATTCTGGTTACATTTGCAGAAGGAGTGTCTCACTGGGCCCCATCAGAAGCTCCACCTACTTTTCTATGGGCCTTACACTATCACCAAGGTTGTGGGTAGTAATTCTTTTGAGCTCAACACTCCACCCTTCCTTGGCCTACACCCAGTGTTCAATGTGGACCTCTTTCGGCCATATTTTCCACTATTATTGGACACCTCAGAGATCACAAAACAATTTACACCTTAAGAGCTCAACCCTGACTGCATGGAACAAGCATCCACTGATCAAATAGTGTACACATGGATCAAGGGCACTCACCAGCAGAAGATCCAACTTTAAGCATAAAGGGGCTTCCGCAGTGCAAGATATTAGATATTATTTTCGGGATTAACTGCATAGTGTAAGTCATTAATCTATGACCCATATCCATGAGTATTAGTCACAACTGACCAATAATTCTCATGATTTGAATAGTCCACTTAGCACTCATTGCATCGGGTGATGCTCACAGGGGTGAAGAAATGGGATTGAAACCAACGAAATGAATCAGGTTGTCAAGGCAAGGTAGCTCTTACACCAAGGAAAGTGTCTCACCCGGGGCCAAATCTAGCAGAAGTTTCTTCACATGATGGGGGAACTCAATGCAATGGAGACTATTGCTTCCTAAGGGGGAAGGATTGATCCAGGTGGATATTGGTGGCCACCCACCTATTCCAACTTTCTTCTCTTGTCTATTTTTAGTTTAGCACGTTCATCTGTACTTATTTGTAATTGTGGGTTCTACACTTCTGGGGTTGTCTGAATTCCTAAACATATTCTAGGTCGATACTAGTGGCCTCTCACCTAATCCAACTGGCTTATTTTGTATGTTTTCATGTCATCACATCTTGTTGTACTTACAGGGCCGTTTTGGAGCCCTAAACAGTGATTTTTTGGCTCGCCTTAGTCAAATTGTGGACAGAGTTAGAGTTTGACAGCTTAATGTGTATTTCTCTGAAAAACCTTTCCAACGGGCTATAACGCGCCTAAAACGGAGGTTGTATGAAAAATTTACGACCCCGGGAAGTTGAGGTACCAACTTACCCATAGGAACCCACATGACTTTTGGTGTTTCACCTCCTAGGGTTAGGTTTTTGGATGTCTATGGTTTTGGCATTCATGAGCAATATCAGAAATGCCTCTAAAGCCTCATTGTAATCATTAGGCTCAGACGAATGCACGTAGAAGCCATATCTCTTCTCAGAGATAGCTACCACCATTCGAGCAAGTGTTTCAGTTCTACAGTTTTACAGTTTCATCCTATTTCATGTATTCAATAGAAGATATTGTTCACTAGATATTTGTGTTGTTCTTTGTATCTCTGTGTTTATTGTATTCAATCATTTAATCAATCCATTCCGCTCCTAAATCCGTATTAGTCGGCCCTGTGGGAAAAGTTCACTGGCAGAATAAGTATAAATAAGGTGACACCTTACTCATTTGGTGAACACAACTCACTCAGCTATAGCGCAAGTTTGGTGAAGAGTTGCAGTTGCACCTGCAGCTACAGGAGGTAGGATAAGGTACATCTCTTGGTCTTGGTTGGTCTCTCTCATGTGCCACCTTGCTAGGGTAATGCGCTAGGGTTTGGATTGTGCCTTGGTGTATATCTTGGTGTATTTCTTTGTATAATACTTGGTGTATCCTCTGGTGACAAGGCGGAAGTCTAGTAGTTTGGTTTCCCTTTTAAGTAAAAGGGTTATCTGGGATATTTCTCTCTAAGAGAGCATTTTACTGACATTGTACTTGGTTGATGAATCTATACTAAAGAATTTCTTATGGGTTTTCTTCCCCAGGAGGGTTTCCCGGGATAGATCTTTGTGTGTTGTGCTTGGGAGTGACACATATAGGTGCCTATGGTTGGGTGAAGATGATGTAGCATCATCTATGGAAAAACGATCACGTAAAAGTAGTTAAGTTGCTATGGTAAATCTAACCCTAACTAGTTTTAGGAAAATTTCAACACCAATGAATCTATCTAATACATTTGAGTGAGAAGAAGGCTTGAAAGGTTGGCACTTTGAGTTGCAAAAGAGTGTTCCAATGCTTCCACCTTGGAGGAAAGAACCAATATTGTGTTGTTGTTAGACTGGGTATTCTCCTCATAATTGTGTAGAACCTGCTTAAGCTCGCGGAGGTTGTCACTTGCCATGTTTGACCAATTGGCCCTCAATGTGTGCTCTTCTCTGTAAGAAAGGGACCTAACACTCTGCTCTCTGAGCCATGAGGCCGGTTAAAGATAAACCCCTCAATTCCTCTTCTACGGATGGCTAGAAATTCCACCTCGCTTGATAATAGACCCACAGGAAAGAAAATTAAGAACATAATGAAAACTTCCACCACATTACAGCAACAAGTCAACGAGGAGACCACAGTTTTCTCGCTTCCCCTATCCACAGTCGAACATCGTCAGTAAAGTATAGAGCACACCATTTCCTAAACCATGTGCTAGTGCACCTTTCCTTGTCCCTCTGAACAAATCCTTCCCTCCACCAAACCACCCCTTTGGAGCTGAGATTTAGTATATCTCTCTTAGGAATAATCCCATCTTGATTAACCCTTCCCATGCCTATACATTGATAATTCATGAGCGAATCCATCGAGAGTAAATGAGAGCAAGGGCTCACTCGTTCTTGTTGCCTCACCTCCATCTGCTTGGCTTGTGTGGCCTCGTGGATCACCCTTTTGAGTTAACACTACAAGGAAAAGACCCTCTAGTGGAGGTTATAGCCGAGATTTTTAGTGTTACAAAATTGGCAAAAATTGTCAAAAAAAACTCTGTGAAAACATTTGTCGGTAGCGGATGTTTTTGCGGAGATTATAATGGAACTTCATTATAACTAAAAAAAAATGGGTGGGCGAAGGTTGTAGCGGATGTTTTTCTAGTCAGTGTGCTTCATGGTCTATACGCACTTGTGTGTTCCAAAACATTAAGCATCGATGCCTGCATTACACCGAAAGCACCAGGCGAGTCCTAAAATATTGGGGCACCGGTGCATTTATACAAAATAACGCCTCGATTCTTTAATAACAACAACACATCGGTCGAATATATGATACCAAGCACCGATGCGTTCTCTAACTTAAAGCATCGATGCTTACATTTACAAGAAAGCACCGAGGTTGTACAAAAAATATTGGGGCATCGGTGCTCTTATAAGTAATAACGCATCGATGCCTTAATAGTAATAAGGCACCGGGAAAATATATGATACCATCACCGGTGCATTAAAAAACAAACCCTACTAGTGCATGATATTCATAACACACCAAGGCGAAAGTGTGATACAGAAGCATTGGTGCATTTACTAATTAAATGCATGGTGTGTTTATTAATTAAACTCACCGATAAAGGTTTTTTATTATTATAATTGTTGGTAAAATTAGTATTAAGATCAGTGTTGGTTCCTTGTATATCAACACTAGTACAAATTTAATTATGGCACCGGTGCGTTTTATCTTGAAACGCACTGGTGTTTTTTATCATTAAATGCATCGGTGTTGTTTATCATTAAACGCACCAATTGTCATTTTCTCTTTTTAGAAACATCGACCTGTGACAGTGCACAATTATTGTTATTTTTTAATTCCATTGTTCATTAAAAAATTGACATATATATTATAATAGTATTCATATAAATTAAATTTTGATTAGTGCATTTGGATATGATGTTTGGATTAATTTGTTATATCATAAGATTTTACATCTCTTCATTATAATATTTAATCATCCATATATTTAATCAGCGATGTAACATTTCACAGCAACATTGGACAACACAATAGAATAAAATAAAACATATTTTATTATATATGAATAATAGGCTCTTTGTCATACAAAATTGATCGACACTTATTGGTAACCCATTGTCTTTCAATTGGGACACTATGTCCATTACATTAAACAAAATGTTTGATTTTCACAAACAATTATTTCAAAAAATACAATAGCTTGCATTGATATACAAATATATTGATCGTCATTCTTCGCTGGAAGTATTATCAGTGCTCAAGCTTTGGTCGAATGTTTTGTTGATTGTCTCGGTTGTTTTCCTCTTCTTCAAATGATTCCATCTACAAAAATAAAAATAAAGTGTAATGAGTGTATCTACATTGGTGAGAATAATGAAAATTGAAAAAATAATATACATGAATGTAAATTGAAAAGCGACATACCATAGCAAGAATTGAGTCATGAATGATACACATTTTTTCAAAACCAAATCTCATGCCTTCTATCAACAACTCTTATGTTGGCACATTTCCATACTTTGTTTCCTGCATGTTTTATACCCCATATTAAATCATAGATTTAATATAATAATAAAAAATTGTTCCATTAATTATAAAATGAGAGAAGTAAAACAACATAAGATACTTACAAATTCCACAATTAATTTTTGATATGCTAACATATACTCACAACCCTTACTTAACCCAATGTCAATCAATTCTTGTGATGGCTCTTCTTTGTATGTTAGCACCTGTTTGAATACATTCAAGGATGGTTGTTGTAAAACAAATTAAAGTATACAAAAATGAAATCTTAAGTTAATGTTATAAGGAAATCACAATTACTCACAAACTTTGCTATCAACCATTTTCTTCCTTGTCGTCATGTTTTACGTGTTGAATGGGTTCCATTTTGTTTTCTTTTCTACAAGAAAATACTTGAAAATTAATATTTAATGATAAATTATTTATTTATATGTACCTAATAGAAAATTTCAATGATTTCATACATTTGAAGCACATTGTTGTTGAGATGGCTTCTCTTGTGATGTAATTATGTCCATTTCTTTTACCATCTCCTTGTACACTTTTTTTGACATTTCTACTGACATATTTTGGATATCAGCTCGTTGATCCTTTGGGATTTTCATAATCTGCCTGAAAAAAAGTAACATGACGATAAACTATTTGTATATTGATATATGAAAACTAAATATAACAAAATTGATATTAATAAAGGAATGGTTTGTAGTAATATATACATATTTTAGAAAAGCATTTTTAGGAATATTACTTTTTGAATGATTATTTTTTGTTGTTGTATGTTTTTGCTATTGCAAATCTGACAAGTCTCATTAACCATTGCTCCAGAAACACTTCATGTAGTTTATATATAACCTAGTTCTTGGAATCATTGGATTGTTTTTTGTATTGTAAGTGGAAAGTACGTCTATACGTTCGTTCCACTATATCCCTCATAGTTTTGTAAAATCTTTCCCCCCTTTCATTAACCTCTAGCACCACTCCAGATGAGTTAAGGACCAATTTATCATCATTTACATCTTCTATAATTTTTATTTTCTTAGGACGACATTTTGTTCCTTCATTGTTGGTCCCTGTAGAAGATTAAACATATGTGAATTAATAGATTGTTTGAAATACGTTATCTAATATTTTTAAGTATATTATTAATGAAAATTCAAAAAAGAAATCATGTTGAATAGAAATTTTTCATTCACCTGATTCTTCCTTTTGCAATTTTTCCATCAAGCTTTTACGCTCTTATGCACTTAGATCACAAAGAATCTTATCAAGCTTCCTCATTTTATGGATCTACGGGACACTCACTAACCAATACATATTAGTTAATCTTACATATAGATCAAACATAGTTAAACTTACATATAGCTCAAACAAATTAATTTTTTGTAGAATTTACGAAGAACTTGTTTTTTTAACATATTAATTTTGTATATAATTTACAAAGAACTTGTCTTTTTAACATATTAATTTTGTATAGGATTTACAAAGAACTTGACTTTTTTGTCTTTTTTGGATGTGTTATCATTGTGTCGATCATAATTTTTGTTACTTGAACTATTCTCGCACATTTTGTATCAATATATATCTTGTACCATTCAATACACAAGCTATTAAATATATTTTATAAATAAATCACATAATTTTCTACAAAAAAAAGTTCATGGTGTGCTTTCATAATATAAAAGCACCGCTGCGTTTCATATATGAAATGC
>ML803097.1:47111-82939 GCA_009831015.1 Picea engelmannii
ATAAATTACAACAGTGTGATATGTATCGTTATAAGCACCACTCCAATAAAGAAAAAATAAAAATGAAAAAATATCATGAACAAATAAAACTACAAATCGATGAATGATTTTTTTTAATTATGTTGCAGCATTACTGATGTGTTTTATTCGAAATCACATTGGTGTGTTAGATTCAATCAGGTGCACCGATTACCTAAAACAATTTTTTTTTAAAACATGACAGGGTCGAGAGGGTTTGGATCTGATGCATCACATGTCAAACACCTTTTATATGGAAACATAAACCCATTAAATCTAAAATGTCTAAAATGAAAAGTTGTAATTATGAAGTGATAGAGGGAGTTAAACCCTAAGGTGAAATTTTGTAGTCACGTAAGCAAGAATAAGCAAGGGTTTAAGGTAAGTATGATTTATTTTTTTCTGAATTTTAATTAAATCTAAATAGAGATACAAATTGTAAAAACAATTATTATTAAAAACAATAATAAAATTTAAAATTTTTACTATGCAGAGTTTTGAGTGAATCACAAAACCCTTCAAATTCTAATTTTCTGAATATTTTTGTTGTTCCAAAAGGGTTTTGAATGAATTACCATACCCTTCAAATTCGGATCATCTAAATAAGTCTCATGTTACAAAGTATTGATCTGTTGCTCCACGGTGCTCCCCTGTATGTCTATCTTGCAAATATTTCCCCTGTAAATTTTGGCAAAATAATAAAATACTGAATATCTTAATACTCGGGAAAGATTTTGTGAAAAGGGTTTTAAATGAATCACCATAACCTTCAAATTCTGATCTTCTGAATAATCTTGTTGTTCAAAGTATTTTGTTGCTCCACTGTGCTCTCCGGTATGGCTCTCTTGCAAATCTCTCCACTACAAATTTTGGTAAAATAATGAAAAAATGAATAGTTTTTTACTATTTAAATGACTTTATGAAATTAGATTTTAAATTCCCACTCATTTTTCAATTGTAAAAAAACAAAGTCGCATTTTTTTTAAGTTTTTTGAAACCTCGGTGTGTCTATTAATATAACGCACCGGTGTGTTTGTGTATCAAACGCACCTGTGCACTGAAAAGTTTTGGAGCACCAATATCAAATAATTATTTTTTATTTATTTATGAACTGGTGTGACTCGTAAATAAACACCCGGGAGCTTTATATTGTTATATACGCACTGGTGTGTGTTGTTTAAATAAGTGCATCATTTTGCTTTCAAAGTTATCTGAATTTTTATTTGCACACAAAATAGTATAATTATCTTTTAGGATGCATCCACATGACTTACAGTACTCCATAGTATACATTTTCTTCTTAAAGTCGCCTTATTCTTAAAAATTTATTGTTGATTTTACTCAAATGCAGGGAGAAAATATTTTAATATCAAATGGTCAATTCTTCAAATTCTAGCCCGTTCCATATTGCTCAAAGTCCATTGCGGAGTTCTCCCTTTCCATCTCCAATAAGTTCATATTTTATTTATATTTCGATTATCTAATTGAAATTTTTTTTATCCTTGTCAATCTGAATAAAAATGTATCCAAATTTGCAGGATTCTGGTTAATAATCAAGTTCAGATGCAGATAATATTCGACCAAATCAAAAACGTTGGAAGCTCTTATCAGGAGAAACATACCACAAGTAGTTAGTAGATGAAAATGGACAACTGCTTTATGTTGTCAATAGTAACATGCCATCTTCCAGTCGCAATCTTGGGTCAGCGACGCTAATAATTAATGTTGGGCATAATGTGATTTGAACAAACCAATTGCATTGTGCTTACTAATATCATCGATGTACGAATGTTCAATATTTTTGAAATTGGGATTCTGAAGATGAACGACCTGCCTATCATCTTCTGTTTCACCCCACTACAATGTCAAATCGAGAGAAAGTTGCAATAAGAGCACAACTTAGAGACGAAGCATACCAAGAATGGTTGAATCAACCACCTATTCAATTACCACTATGTCGAGATTCACCAATTATGAATGACTACAACAATAGTAGTTCTTCACAAGTTGGCAATGGAGTCAACGAAATAGAGTTTGGTATGGATGATTATTTACGGGATACAACTGCCATGGAGACAATGTTGTTAGATGCATTCTAGAACGATGATCGAGGGGATGATGTTCATATCACTGCTACCTTATTCGAAAGTCTGAAATATTCTTCCACCACCCCTCTCTTTGGACCTAGCCGGTCAAAGTCTACCCATCTGGGGACAACAATGTTACTGTACAACTTGAAAGAAAAGTTTGGCATGTCAAACACATGTTTCTCGGCAATATTGAGGTAACTGACCATCATTCAATCCCTTATAATTAGAGAAATATTGTCACACAATCAACATTAAAAATGATCGATTTTATGAACTTTAAATGACACTGTACATTTCTATTTCCCACTAACTGCAATTTATTCAAAGATAAGGTTATTTTGAGTGATAATGTCTTGCCCGGTAGCTGTGAAGAGGCAAAGCAGATGTTGAAAATATTGGGTGTTGAGTACATATCATATCATGCATGTCTGAATGATTGTATTCTATATAGAGGAGAATATGCATACAAAGAGATATGTTTGAAATGTGGGTATGACAAATATCATAAATCGAATAAAAAGGGTAAATCACATGGTCCTCCTTGTAAGATATTGAGTCACATGCCTATAATCCCAAGGATTCAAAGGCTCTTTCACTGCAAAGAATTAGCTATGGTGTAGGGATGGCACGCCTTGCATAGAATTGAGTCGGGAGTTATGTGAATCCGAATAGATTCAATAGACATGAAGCATATAGAGGATACATGGCCCGAAAAATTCAAGGATGAAGTATGAATTCTATGACTCGGCATAACCATGAATAGCATCAACCCATATTCCCTCCAAAACACCAACTATTATGTTTGGCCTATAGTAGTGATCAATAACAATATACCCCCATGGTTTTCCATGAAGAATGAACATCCTGTGTTGGCTCTTATAGTCCCTGGTAGAAGACAAGTGAATAAAATGGATTTATGCCTACAACCATTGGTAGATGAATTGAAGGAATTATGGGAAGGGATACATGTATACGATGTATCAAGACCCATCGCAAGACAAAGGAGTTTTACATTGTATGGCATATGTGTTTACACCACACATGATTATCTAGGATTAGGAGTTTTCTCTGGTAAATTACATGTTTATTGATTTGTTTATATATGTAACAATATGTTTTGGCATATTTAATTTGTCGTGTTTGTTTTGATCTTCGACGCTAACATGCTTCGTATACATTAATAATTTCGCAGGTCTTGTAACAAAAGGATAGCATGAATGTAAATGTTGTGGACCTTCTCTGAAGGCTAGGTGGTCCAACCACCTAAGAAATCTAGTGTACGACTGCTCCAGGGTATTCCTCCCAGAACAACACCCTTACAGAAGAGCAACATCCACTTTCAATGGTAAACCATAGAGAACCTAAAGGCCTGCAATAATGATACCAATAGAATGGCTTAGAGAATATGAGAGAGAGAAGGAGAAAGATATTACAGAAATGTTCGATTCAAATGGGAATCCTATGTCCAATGATCTAGAATTCTTCGACACCTATGTTGAGAAATTTACCATTGGGATAAAAAGGAAATCTGTCTTTTATGAGCTCCTGTATTGGGAGCATCTTAAGATTGCCCACTTACTAGATCCCATGCATATATTTAAAAATGTCTCATCTTCTTTATGGAGGCACATATCATCAAAATAAAGTGACACATTGGTTGTTAGGAGAGATCTTGTTTCTTCAAAAAGTAAAAAGAAACATTGGCCAAGAAAAGAAAGTAGAGGATAGGTTGGTCCCTCTTGGTCTTTCAATCAAGGTGATGTCTCATGGATATTGAAGAAAGTTGATCTTTCTTTGGAAAACGAAGTTATATTGGGTGTGAAGGTGCCTTCTTTATATGGGTCTTCACTACAGCACAACTTCACTTTGGAAGACCATTTGTCGAGGTTAAAATCACGTGACCATTTGAACCTTCTAAGAGTACGTATGTCAAAAACATGATTTTATTATTTGTTTTATAAATTCATTCCATGGGATAAAACATAATTAATTGTGTATGTGTTTACTTTGTAGTGTCATTATCCTCTACTTGTGCATGGGTGTGTGAACCATGACTTCCCCCAGGACCTACGACATTCCATATCTAAATTATCTTCATTTGTACGTTGGATCACATCAAAGGAGATTCATATGGTTAGCATTCCATGGTGGCGTCAAGAGATGGCTGAGATTGTTTGTATGTTTGAGAAGGAACTGTCGACGAGTTTCATGGACTTGCAAGTTCATCTTCTAATTCACCTAGTAGATGAGGTTGAACTAGTCAGAGTGATCTACTGTCGTTGGATGTTTTTATTAGAGAGGTACATGAAGAAATTGAAAGGATTTGTTCGACAAAGGGAAAATTCAGAGGGGTCTATGGCATAGGGGTACATATCATATGAATTTTTCTATTATGTTAGTGAGTACATCAAGCAGATCGACAACACACCAGGTGCAATTATTTGGGACGACGAAAGGGATGAAGACAAAAGAGAATGGGAGATTCTCCAAACGAATGGAAAAAGGCACTTGATAAAGAGTAAGTGACTTATTGTTTGTCAAATTTCTACACAGTAACTATTCACACTGAACTTCATAATGTATATTTTGATTTGATACATACTATATGTCGGTTTGATTTCATGAATATATGTGTGTATGTGTGTATGTGTGTATGTGTGTGTGTACACACACACACACACACACACACCAACGAATTCAGAAATTGATGCCATCAATAAATTCATTATTTACCATTCGGAGGAAACAGGGTCGTGGATCGCATTGTACGAACAGAAGAGGAGGAAATGGGACAGTGACAGGAAAGAATTTAGACAGTTGAATGGTAGAAGCATGCCTTATCTTGATCATTTAAAAGAAAATATGCCAATGATATGCCCCAAGAATTGGGTTGTTGATCAAGTCAGAGAGAAATATGATGCATTCAGTCGTTACCCGCGTGCTGAAGAGGATGCACTAAACATAGGGATTGGGTGCAGAAACTTGTACAATTTTAACTTCATAATGCACCTTTGAATTGTAACATCTATATTTTATATTTTATTGGTCGGCTTATTAGACAGATGACACTGTGATTTTTTCACTTTTTTATAGGTGCATTTGTTCCCATCTATGTGGTAATATGGACATCATTTTCACACAGAGGATGTCAATGATGGACGCATTACACAAGACTGTGGAGTGGAATTCAAGTTCGACCAATCTAGTCGTGCTAGCCACCACGATCAAAACCTAATACAAGGGATGTTAGGTTATGTTTGAAAGATACAAGAGATCATTCAAGTGGACTTCTTTTCTTTCCAATGTGTTATTTTTAGGTGCAAGTGGTGGGACACCTTTGATCAGAATAATGTAAAGGAAGATCATGATAGTGGGATGATATGTGTCAACTCTAGAAAGATGTGGGATGAAGCTAAGGAGCCTTATGTTTTCCCAAAACACTGCAACCAAGTGTTTTTTTACCCAGGTGTGTTGGATAGGGATTGGTGGTTCGTATTAAGACACGACCCTAGATCAAAACATATTTTTTAGAAAAGCAGTGTTATCATGCCAAGCGAGGAAAATAATGTGGGTGATGACAACAAAGAGTTATATGTACATGTTTTATTTCATCATTAATATTGTTGTTGTATCTTTTTGTTATCTTTATTTCGCTAATTATATTGTTTTTTATTCATCTTGTGACAGAGGAAATGTTAAGTTAATTATAACAAATCTTTGAACAATTTGAGTTGGTTAACAGTCACTTTGATGTGTAATGTGTTTGTATTTCAAATTATTTGTGATTGCATGGAACGATTAATTGAAATAAATTTTATATTGTTATTTGAACATATTTATATGTCGTTGTGTGTTTAATTATATAAAATTTTAAGAATTATTATCATGATAAAGTCGTAACAATTATTATCATGTTCAAAAAGACCCCAAGATGTTATATGTTTGACCCTTTACCAACATGTTATAGAAGCATTGAGACTTAAAAAAGAGCATAGTAGCAATGGTGTACTTAGAATTATGATGTGTATAGAAGGTAACATTTGTCCATTTATTAACAATCCTCTTACCCGTGGGCACACTCAAGCACTTGTATAAAGCACTTTTGTTAGTAATATGACTTTGGTCCTTATATCTCTTAGGGAAATAATTTTAATATTTGCATTGTAATTCCTTGCTTGAGCATTTGAGTTGTGAATATTTTAAACCATGCATGAGTTTTATATATATATATATATATATATATATATATATATATATATATATATATATGCAACGACATATAATATTTTATAGTTGGCAACATGTTTAGATATTGAATGGTAATATTTTAATTTACATAGTTTTTTATTTATTCTAATAATCTATGTTGATATTAGAAGTAATAATGTGGTTGATATGCATGTTTAATAGTACAATATTTTTTATGATATGTTAACATGATGATTCAAAAACTGAGTTTATGTTCATGTATTTTGTAGATTTAAAAGTAAGATATTTAACAAATAATGTGGTTTATAATTTAAAAAATAAATTTCTAACATGATTTTGTAATAATTTGGTTTTTAACTAAAGTGTTTGTTAGTTTACATACTTTTATCATTGATTTTGGAAATATTTATAAAATTATGCCCCCAATGTTGTAAAATCACAATTAATGAAGTAATTTAAACTTTGATAGCAATCAACTTACAAATAATGACAAAAATAACAATAGGAAGATTAATTTGCATCCATAAAAATTTAGGGCCAATAGAATGTTTATCATTGGAGATCATAACTTTTTATATTAACAATTTTTAGTGTAGAGGAGTCTATTAAAAAAAAGTAAAAAAGAGTAATTAGTACAATGGAAAATAGCATTTATTCATATGTAATTTGTTTTTTGAAAATGAATTTAGTTAGAATGAATATATATGAACTATCTATGCAATAGAAAAATGTTCATGGTAATTTTACAATTATAGTTTCAATCATATTGAACTTTGTAATTTATAAAAATATCTTTGCATTTTTCATTTAAATTAAGTCTTTATATTTCATATATATAATTTTGATATAAGTTCACCAATACATAATCTATAATAAATATCATTTAATAAAAATAAACATCATGATGATAACCATCTAACAAACATAAACATCATCTAAAATACACATTTAAATTCGCTAACATCATCTAATTAATTATATATACCTCTAGCACATATAAACCTCATTAATTAGCTAGCACACAAATCTAATAATCTAACAAGGTATCATCATTGTGATCACATCTAACAAAACACAAGCATTGTCTAACATCATCATCACAAACATCTAACAAACATCATTTAACATAAACATCTATCAAGCACATTTAACAAACATGTCTAACATGGCCTAAAAATGTACACATCAACATCAACATATAAATTAATTAAGTACATAATCATGATCAACGGGGAAAATGCACATCTGATGAACATTGTTATAACATACACATCTATCAAGCACATTTAACAAACATATATAACATGACCTAACAATATACACATCAACATCAACATATAAATTAAGTACATCAACATGAACATAAAAAATGCACCATATATATATATATATCATGAACAAGTCAAATAATTGCTATAACATATTTGGTCCAGCCGATGGGATAATCTACATATCTAAAAGAGTAGTGGAGGCATGGTTTGTAGTAGAAGATGATGGATGGTCAGGAGGAAGTGGTTGGTCGACTGTCTGACCAAAATAAGCGATGGAGGAATAGGTCTTTCCTGCTCATCTAGGTGAGGTGAAAGATGAGGATGAGAAATAGGTCATGCCTGCTCATCTAGGTGAGGTGAAAGAGGAGGAGGAGGAATATGTGTTTTTTTCTCATGATCTGGGTGAGGTGAAGGAGGAGGAGGAGGATGTGGGAAAGTATAATGGTCACCCTCAGCAATCGATGGGGTACTAGATGAATGAGTTGTACTGGAAGGGGAGTTGTGCCTATCATCGGGAGCCCTCGTTGTTGCTAGTAGCATGGTATCACCAACGATATGACGCATAAGAGGCATCAAATCACACTACATCTCCCTCCAAAGCTCCAAGAGTGTGGGATATGCCCCAATGTCTCACATTAGAGCATGGTGAACTCCCACCTCAATCAAAAGTGCACAGAGTCATTCACTCAAATCCAACCTAAATCTAGTATCTGGCCTACAACGCATGTTGTCAGGTATCTGCACCTGAGGACCCTAACTCGTCATGGCCTCAAGAATCATCTCCTCATCGTCATCTATTGAGGGAGGAGGTACATCCCCACTGAAAGTACCAATATCTACAAAAGATATAGTACACAACAATAATTACACAATTTTATTAAACAAGTTAATAAAACAAGTTAAAGAACATGTTAGAATAAATTGTATTCTAATTAAGTAAGACAATAAAATGAAACTAGATTAATTTAAAAAAAACATTAATATTACCTTTATCATTTGGTGTGAAGAGGATATTCAGACATCCTCGCCAATTCAAACCCGCGTAAGGACATGGCACCATGACGAACATGTGATCTGCCTCACTAGCTAATAGCCCCATTGCGTCTGGGGAAATCCTGGTCGGAAACTCCGGCTGGCCCCTCTTGGGAATCATCTCCCCCCACATGTGCATCTGCACATGAGTCCTAAGCCTAGTAGTATGACGGGAAAAAGTAGGCCTCATCTCCGGAAACCTCTCAAAAAATAAGAAAAACAGCTTCGAAGCAAAGGGGAAGTTCTACCTCCCACGTATCATAGCACGACATATATCTAACGCGATACAAAAGTGCTGCAAAAAAATGGCAAACCATCTAATACATTGTGGCCTCTGTACAAACGAATCAACATAATACAAAAGAGGGCAACTAATGTGTTGCCCATCACTTGTAAAATGTGTTATGGTCGTCATTAATAATGAGAGGCACCTAACCTCCTATGCATTGAAAGAAGCAATATGTAGTTGTCCACCAAACACCTAAAAATCAACTTGGGAAAGTACATCAACCCCAATATATCGTTGACAATACATGAGTTGACTCTCTGCTGCAACATCTACTAGGACATCTGGGAACTGGGGAAAATCCGCCCCTTTCCTGGATAGACCAATGATAAAGTAAATATCCTCGTCAATGGGATGGTACCATTGATTTGGACCCACATGAAAATCATGTCGATGGACATCCCATCGATGGATTAGATACACCAACAACCTGAAGTGCCCCTTTGATACGGAAAGATCTAGAGAACATCTCAGAAGTTTCAAAAATGTCCCAAGAGGCTCAGAATGGCCTCAGTAGCCAAAGAAAGGGCACAAATTCAAAGTCCTCAAAGCTCGAAAATATCAACATCATCGCGAAGAGCGCATCGTAATATTTCCAACGGTGTAAACGGTTCGTCAAACGGAGTTACGAATCGAAAGATATTAACAGTCAAAGTTTTGGTCAACCTAGCTCAGTCGACAGGGATGAGTTAGCATCCGTACTGCTAATGTTAGCATCAGTACGGATGACATAACCATCTGTACAGGGTACGTGGCACACGCAAGAGGTGACACATGTCATGTTGATGTCAATATGGTGATGTGGTAGCACCAGAGGCTGCCACGTGTCACTCATTTTTGGATTTTTCAGGTCGACATGTGGACCAATGAGAAAGTTCCACGTGGCAGTCTGTACAGCCATGTGGCATCTGTACAACCACATGGAAGGTGATGTGGAATCCGTATAGACATGTGGCAGGTGACTGTGCATTCCTTACATCCACGTGGAAAACCGTATAGACATGTAGCAGAGACGTCAGCACGTTGGCATGGCCCAATGATAGCATGCCACGAGGCATGATGATTTGGCATTTTGGCTGCCAAATGGACCAATGAAATTGTGCTACGTGGCACCTCCAAGAGACGCCACGTGGTACCACCCAGGAGACACCACGTGGTAGGTACAGTCAGCAGGAACAGGTAGGTACAATCAACAGGTAAGTGGAAGGTACAATCGATAGGTATGTGGTAGGTATGATCAATAGGTAAAGCTCCGCTAATGGGTCACTGCCACATGGCCCAGTCATGGGCTATCACGTGGCAGTAGGCAGATGCCCAGTGAGGGTGCATGAAAAAAATTTGAATTTCAGTTGGCGCCCCCTCCGCCAAATCTGGCAGGGATCCACCAGATTTGGCAGGACGTCGGGAAATGTGCCAAAAGGGAAGCCAACGGATTTGACCTAGTGACCTCCCCTAAACAAGCACCTAATTTAGCCTCTGCCAACCAATTTGGCCAAACGGCCTCATGGGTAAGTCTGCCCTTCTTTTTATTTAAATGTTGAACTCTGCCAATACACAAAAGGGTGCACCCAGGTCGTACCTTGGCACGCATTCAGTGCATTAAATGCCAAGAATTGCATGTGGATCGAGACAGGAGGTCCAGAAAGGGCCTGGAAGTGACAGTGTTTGATTGAGATGATTTGATAGTCGATTTTGGGTAATTCGACGACATGAATCTGATGGTGAGGTCTGTTTCAACAGTAGAGACTCCGATCATAAGGCTCAATTCTGAAGAAGCCAATGTAAGCATGCTTTTCATTATGTTGTTTTGTCATTAAATGTTGCAGCATAGTATGCTTGATACAAGTCTGAAGGAGCATGGAGAGTCTGTAGCAAGACAACAAGATCAACTTATTCCTTCTATTTATTTCCTTCTTCTCTTCTTACACATAAAACCAATCAGCTATATGTGACAGAGAATTTGTGGCACTTGGATGATAAGTAGCCAACGAAGCAGTCAGGACTCTCGTAGTTTCGGGATCTTTGTATGGGTTGAATATATGCTTGGATCTGAGCAGCAGATCTAAGACACTCTATAGCTCCATGATGATGGGGGTCATTTCTTATTCTTCCTCTTTTTCTGTATTGAGTATGTGGGAATGATGTCCATGTCAGCATCATGGATGCCTCATGAGCATGAGAACTTGTGAAGCTTGTAAACATTCCTGATCACATTCTGATCTCTTATTGTCGTCACCAAAAAGGGACTTTGGCTTTACAACTTGTAAAGGAGAGACATCATTACAATGAGGAGAATAAAGCAATCAAGCTTTGGAGCGAGACCCGGAGACGTAGCCCACATCGGGTGAACTTCGTTATCAAGGGAAGTGTCATATCTATTATGTGTATTATGTTCTTATGTTGTTTTTCCATGAATTTCCGCACACAGAATATTAAATGCAAGCATGACATATAACACATAAGGAAGTTAAAGAGGTTTTTATTCACTTTGGATTAGGGCCTACAAAGACTTCAACTACACATTTACTTGCAAATCACTCATGTAAAACGATCTATATCTGACCCTTTGAAGGAGTGACAGGATCAAACAATTATTGGAAACTAATCACCCCCCGGGTTCAGATCACCCTTTAGGGATGTAGCTTCCTCATAGTACTTAAGGAGGCGTACATTCCTCAAGAGAACATGAGTCATTGCAGTAATATGGTGAGTGTAAAAATCCCTCTCCCTCGCCTACCATTCTCGTACAATATTGTACATGTCCACCCTCTGCTCATGTTGTTGTTGTTGCTCTCTCTGCTCACGTCTCTTCATGATTAACATATGAAATACATCAACCTCACTCATACATAAAACATAAAAAAAATCTACTAAATGATAAATTTATTTATAAATACGAAAAAATAACTTCCTTCAAAAAAAAGTAAATTTCATAATTGGTGTGCCTGAAAACAGTCAAGCACCGCCCGCGGTGCGTACATAAATTGTGAGCACCGCCCATGATGCACCAGTGTAAACTAACGCACTGTATAAAATTTGTTATATTATGTTATGTGGCGTGTTGTATAACCTTACCGCACTGGTGTGATCAGGTAAACCCACACATCTATGCATTATAGTTATCCTATGCATCGCTTAAAATAAAAACAAATTAAAATCTTAACACACCATAAAACAATTTTTTAAAAATTAGTTAAGGTGATGCGTATACATTCCTTATATGCATTGGTGCATTTAAGTAACAAAGATGCATGCCCCACCAATTTTTTAAAATTGACGAGTACAGAACTTTGCAATTTTTTATCTAATTGTTTCGAGCGGTGTGTTCAACTTGTTCAGCTTGCACCGCTAGTGATGCACATAGAGAATTTACAGGGCGCACCGCGACCAAATGCCAATTTTTTTGGTGGTGCATAGGTAAACAGGAACACACCAATGCACACTCTTTCTAACGTACCGCGTAAAATAATATATCTGATTCACGTGATGCATCATGTACCGTAACGGACCAGTGCATTAGAGGTACTTTGACGCACTATTGAATAGCTATATAATTTTACGTGGTGCGTCGATAAATGGACACACTGGTGTGTTATTGTTTACCTACACACCATCGAGGAACTTAACATTATGTTGCAGTGCGCCCTATAAATTTATAGGGTGCACCAGTCGTGGTGCAAGACGAATGTCTCGAACGCACCACGTAGAAAAATAAATAAATAAAACAGCGAAAAATTAACTCAATTTTAAATTTAATCCACTGAAAACTTAAGTTATAAAAAAACAAAGATATTACTTGGACATTTTGTCATGGGAGGCATGGTTTCCACGTAGTCAAAAAAACCAAATTTTCCCATTGTTTCACAAAATTTGAAATCCACGCATAGAGAAATAGACAGAAAGAAGGCAAGCAAGGGAAGCATCGATGGCAGGGCACTTCAAGGAGGCAAAAGTTGCACCGATACTTTTGAGCTCTATAGAAATGAAAATGGTAAAAATGAATTTTACAGCCGATAATTTTTTTTTATTAAACCTTGTTCTGGTGCACTCGATGACTAAACGCACCGGTGCTAAAATATTTACGTAGCGCACCGGCTAATATTTTTTTCAAATAACCCAAACACAACGCGTAGGTTACTATGGAGTGCACCAACGTATATATTTTTTGAAAAACATCCCACAATGGTGCGTAATTTTTTTATTTAACCCTATCACGGTGCAGTCGATTATTCGATGCACTGGTGCGTCTAGTGTTACATAGGGCATCAGTTATTTAAATAAAAAAATAACCCTAACACAATGCTCCCTTTGGAGCAATGGTGCACACCGATGCGTACAAATACTATGGAGCGCATCGACGTATATTTTTTGAAATAATCCTACAATGGTGCGTAAATGTTTTTATTTAACCATGTCACGGTGCGCTCTATTATTAGCGGCACCGAAGCATCTGGTTTCAACAAGCACACCGGATTATATTTTTTTTGTAAATAACCCTATCACGGTGCATTCGTTTAGAGCTCGTGTGTTGACTGGTGCGTCAATATACCACGAAGTGCACCGAAGTATATTTTTCGAAATAATCCTACGATGGTGCATATTTTTTTTGTTTAATCATGTCACGGTGAGGTTATTAATGCAACACCCTATTACGTTGGAGTGTTATAGATGCACCGGTTTGGATTCATTTAAATATACGCACCGTTATGCTTTAAAAGTTATCAAAATTTGTATTTGCCAGTAATATAGATTAGAATTTTTCTAGACTGAGCATGTTGTAGACTCAAGGATTTGGCAAACTCCCAAATATATTATAAATGGGCAATGATTATAGTTTAGGATTTTAAGAGACAGTTATGATCATTGATGGCAATATCAAGATTATGATCATTGACAGCGAGATCACACAAGTTATGATCATTGACGGCGAGATCACGCAGGTTATGATCATTGACAGTGAGATCACGTATTTTATGATCATTAATGACAATATCACGCAAGTTATGATCATTGACGGCGAGATCATGCAGGTTATGATCATTAACGATCATGCAATCTAGTTATGATCATTGACTGCGAGATCACACAAGGTTATAATCATTGACGATCATGATGGCGATGTGGGAAGGGTGATCCACATGGTAGTAGGTACCCATGGAGCAAGATTCCCATCATAGACATCATGGTCATAAGAACTCAAATTGTCATCATAATCACACACAATTGTGAATTAGCAACTAATATAGATTAGAATTTTGCTAGACAACATGTTAGTTGGTGAGACGAATAAAGTTCGTTCACACAAGAATTATCCAAAATAATTGGAATATAACAAAGTAATCCATGTAGGACTGTAAATAATATATGAATAGATAAGATGATATACAATTGAGAATGAGGGCTCGCTTATATACCCATGCAGGAGTGTCCTTAACCAATAGACATGTCATTTGAGACATGTCCTTTCATTATTAATAATTACTATTTATTAATTAATTATTATGTTATGAATATCTACTTATATGTATATTTATGTTCATAACATTGCCTTCCCCTTAAAAAATGCTTTGTCCTCAAAGCATACTTTATGGAAGACTTATCTCTTGCTCCAGCTTGTAATTATTGTCTCATGATTCTTCATTCTTGAGTTAGTAATCGTTGAGGACCTGGGACGATAGGATCTTCTAAGCACTAAAAAGAACTGTCGAATTGTAAAGGAATATGCCCATCCTAATTTGATCTTCTACATGGGGCGTTTATAGGGTTCTTAGAAAGAACTTGATGTATTTTGACTCCCATGATAACTTCTACTTTGAGCATCACTTGTAGTGGAAGTAATATTCTTCGACATACTGGTCATTTGTTTCTGTTGATGCAAGGATTGGCTAAAGTATCGATTTTTGTAATTAGGATGTCAATAAGACATCCTCGCAACTTGATATTTACTTCGTATACTTGTAGCTTTTTCTTGATTAATTTTTGGAATTGAGTTTTCTTCATATCTCTGGCTTGTTTATACCTCGACATTTGAAAACTTCTTTACATCAGCTGGATTTGCCTCCTTTTGAGTTGTAAGGTTGATTGGGTCCATTATCATTTCCTTATCGATTAATGATGTTTTGTGATCTAGCTTTTCTTGTAAAATCTTCTTATCATGCTTCAACTTTTTAATATGAATTAATAAATCTTGATTATGAACCCTTAGGCGTGAAATTTCTTCATCTTCTGATTTATCGACTTTATTTATAATATTTCAATTCTCTGGCTTTTCATCTTTTATCTTTTTAATTTGTTCAAGCAATTTTTTATTAAGGTTCTTCAAACGAGAAGCTTCTTCATCCTTTCCTGATAATTTTTTCGTGAGGTCTTGATTCTCTTGCTCCAACTCCTGAACACGTCGTTTTGTATCCCTTGACTTCTTAATTTGAGTAAGAAGTTTTTCACTATGATTTTTTAGTCGTAATATTTCTTCATCTCGTTCTAGTAAGTCTTGATCCATTTTTTGTCTTTCAGTATTTAGTTATTCATTTTGTGCAATGAGTTCTCGAATACGCTCTTTGAAGTTGCGATTATCTTTCTATGTTAATCCATTAAAATATTTTTCCTTCTCAATTTCAAACTGTAATTTTTTATTGCTCGCTTTATAATGTCCTAGTTCTCCTTCCAATATTCGTGATTGTATTTCTAAGTTACCTTGATATCCTTCCATAATAAATGATTTTTAAATGTTTCTTCAATCCTTTTTAGAAAATTTCTTTTTCCTTATACTCCTTTCACTTTATAAATAAATATCTTATATAAAATACATTTTTTAATAGTTTTTTCACCTTATAATTACACCTTAATAATAAAGTATAAAAGTACTTTTCTTTTTAATATTTGTATTAAAAGTGCTTTCTTTTTAATATTTGAAATGTCTTCTTCTTCTTTTTTTACTTTTTCAAAAGCAATTTTACTTTTTCATCAAATAATATGTATTTGATTTCTTTATATCTCCATAAATAATCCAATATAATCCCTTTATATATATATATAAACAATTAATATATTTTTTGAACATTCTTTTTTTTTTCCTTTTTTTCTATATTTTTTTGTCTCTTTTTTTAACTTCTTTGCTCCTTATAATCTTTTTTTTTAATAAAATGTAAAAGTACTTCCACTCAATAATAAAACTTATAATCACCCCTTTAATAACTTTGTACTTTATAAAATGTATTAATAACTTTATACCTATAATATTCTTATCCTCTTTTTCTTAACCTTCTCACTTTACTTGATATGCTTTGATATATACTTACTATTTTACTTGGCCACACTTTTTTTTTTATATAGTATCTTAAAAGTTATGTTTATAACTTAAAATACAATCTCTTTTCTTTTATATTAGGGAGCCAACTCACGAACAACCCCTTCCACTTTATATTACCTAGGTATCAATGCTTCTTATATTAAAGACTCTCTTTTTTTCCACTGTAATTGTAATTATAACAAGAATATTTAAAAACTAATATGGATTTCACTTTTAATATATATAAAAATATTATTCACTTTCGTCCACAATAATAATTTGTAATATTTTTTCAACGTATGCGTTTGTATTCTCTAATATCCGAATTATAATATCCGACTTGGTAATACGGTATGTCTCTATTTAATTGTTAACCAATCATTGCCAATTGGATGGTAGCTTTTTGGATGCGACCGTACGGGTGGTACGGCGATTGGACTGTTGAGAACAGATTTACACCAGCGATTAGGATTAGTGCAGGCAGAAGCTGTTGTACGAACAGGTGAAGGCGGCTTGCAACTGGTATGACGAATGGTACAGACGCAACAGTACTTAGGGCAATTATTTTATTTAGCCGATGCATGCACACCTGAAACACTATGGATTGTAAAAAAAAAAAAAGTCAATTATACAATTGCATATAAAATCAAGTGATTTGGCGGCTGGTTACTCGATTTGTATGGTGATTGTATGGATAAAGAATGATTTTTTTTATTTTTATTTTTACTTTTTTTATTCGCTTTTAATAATTCTATGTTGTTCAACTTCTTTCTCTTTTTCTTTTTTTCTCTGTTTTTTTTATTTATGGTTTAATCTTCCTTTAGTTTCTTGTTGCAACAGAATTTTCTGCATTTATATACATATGTATTTATTATATGGCAACATAACATTTTTCTTCAATAGATTTTCAAATGGTCAAAAGTCGGTGTGGTCAAGGACCAGATTTAGAGAAACTCTAAAAAAAATTGTGTATGGATAAAAGCCGATTCAGACAAAGTCTGCAAGGAGAGTGGCCACAGGCTATGATCAGAAAAACGAAGCTCTGATACCAAATGAGACGAACAAAGTTCGCTCACACAAGAATTATCCAAAATAATTGGAATATAACAAAGTAATCCATGTAGGACTGTAAATAATATATGAATAGATAAGATGATATACAATTGAGAATGAGGGCTCGCTTATATACCCACGTAGGGGTGCCCTTAACCAATAGAAATGTCATTTGAGACATGTCCTTTCATTATTAATAATATGTCCTTTCATTATTAATAATAATTATTTATTAATTAATTATTATGTTATGAATATCTATTTATATGTATATTTATGTTAATAACAGTTGGGAGCTCACCAAATACTTGAGTCTACAACATGCTTCAGATTATTATAGATTAGAATTTTGAGATACTACCCATACTTTAGACTCAAGTATTTACAGTTGAAATGCATATACTTTAGACTCAAGTCTTTACAGCTGAAATGCAGACAGAAAAATTCACATAAATGCCCAGGAAACAAATCCCTATCCCTCTCCCTTGCCTCCCAATCCCGTACAACATTGTACAGGCCAACCCTCTGCTCCTGTTGTTTTCTCTCTCTCGGTTGATGTCTTAGCATTATTAAGAATATGGTCGGTAATTTCTTTTTAATTTAACCCTTTTACGGTGCACTGAATAATTAGTCGCACCAGTGCATCGTTATTTACGTAGGGCATCGGACTATTTTTTTCGAAAACCTTACCAAGGTGCGCCATTGTTTGGGAGAAATCGTCTACACCAGTGCAATTTTTTAAGTAGTGCACTATCGTATATAAAAAATTTAAAAATAACACTGCCACAGTGCACAATTTTTAAGAGCAACAGTGTGCCCAGGTGCGTCATTATTTATGTAGCGCACCAGAGTATTTTTTTTGTTTGAAATAACCCTACTATGGTGCGTTAGTTTTGCGGGCACCAATGCGTTAGTTGTATAAAACGCATCGGTGTGTTATATATTTATAAACGCACTATACAAAAAAATCTGCTCGCTCACCTCTACTAGTATCCTCTGTTATAAATGGATTTTTAGGCTATTTTAATAGGGGCATCCGCAAAAACCTCCACTAGAGGGTCTTTTCCTTGTAGTGAAACGTGCATTAATGATCATTGATCGATGGATTTGATTTATGGCACTATCCATAGACAATAATAAAGTTAGGGTAGTGTAGCTTGGAAGTATTCCTCGTTTTCCATAATAACTTTGAGATTTAACAATGTGGAAAAAAAACTCCCCACACATCCACTTCACCATTCAATGTTCTTCTAATGTGGAAAAGTTCAACCTTGTCAAACTGAGACAAGACCTGTATGATTCATGCAACAATGTCTTGAAGCTTTATTCCTCTAGGATTAGACTGGGTTATCACTGCTTTGATAATGATCATTGAGTCTCTAAAGACAAATAATTTTTTGATTCCAATTTTCCTAGCTATGATGAGCTCATGCCACAACAAGTATGCTTCAATGGGGTTGTTTGACACTTTCCCTAGCCCCTCTAGGCATAGTGCACAATATTATTCCCCCTGGGATCATGAAGACTCCCACCCGCACATGTTGTTGGGTAAATTATATGTGATTATTTTACGTTTCATTTTAATGCAACCCGAGGCTCATAAGCTTAGAGGTGCAAGCATGGGAAATGCAAGACTAAAGCTCTAATCTATCCTACTTTGGCGACAATCCAAATAAACAAAGAAAATTAAAGCAAGGCAAGCTGCAAGAAATTCATGTGAGGAATATATCACTGAGATGTAAGAAAATAAGTGTTATAAGGGTTTAGTGTTACAATCTTTCATATATGTATGTTCATGTAAATTCACATGTGCAGCTTACTAATATGTCTTAATCGTTCAATGATTCTTTTTGTAGTAACTTCTTTTGTTGTGGGAAATGAAGGAAAGCAAATGAAAATTAACACTAAATTAATTGTCACTGGGTTTTGGAACAACTAATACTTTAAAGGTTCTGAGTTGCAATATTTCACACAAAGGTGTTCATGCAATTTTGTAGGAGTAGCTTATTAGTGTCTTTAACCTTCAATGATATTCCTGTAGTGGATCCATGCTTATGCTACAAGGAAACAAATTAAAGCAATGCAATGTAAAGACTTCAAAGGAAACACACTTCAGAGATTTGTCCTCGAGAAGAGATACACCCAAAGAGGGAAGAATGTGTTGGTATGAGATTAATTTTGTCCTATGTTATTTATATAGACAAGATCACCTTGAAACAATAATTTATCTAACACCGCATAACAACATAACACAATAATAATTTATAACATATACATATCTATAACAAAATAAGGAATCACTATATAAACAATAAACTAAAACAATAAAAAAAAATAACATAACAATTTATAACAATATGTATGCCATATGATACAACAAATTGATATACAAGTAGTTAAAATAATAAACTAATATAATATCACAAACAAAACAATATAAAACAAGGGTTGCATGGCAGCTTAGTCCTTGCCAAGTAGATTTGGAAATGGAGATGATAGTTGACACCCTATAATTATTGATGATGACAATTATTGTGAAACATGAACAATATGTTAACTAGGGGCTAGTTTCATAGTCTTAAAAGAAATCAATTTGTAAAGATTTTAAATGAAAAAAAATAAAATTGATAACTATATTGTCAAAAAGATTAGAATTCAAAGAATTCGACCTAAACTCACAAGAAATGGAGGAAGACGTGTTGCTCCATGACACTTAGTTTATAGATTTGTCATATGCCATATTCGCCGGGATCTTTGGCCACATTTTTACTTTAATGTGGATGTTGTATAGTTTTGGGATTAACCTAAATTTTCTTCCAATTAAGTTAAGCTAGCCAAATGCAAATTGCATTTTAAAAATTTTAAATCTTTCTTTTTGAAAATAAACCTTTCAAATTTAATAATATATATTTTTATATAATATTTATTATATTACATAATAAATATAATCTAAATAATATATTAGATAATATAAATAATATAAATATAATAATGCATAATAATAAATGGATAGTACAACTTTTTGTATTTAGATGTGGTGATTGATGAAATTCATTGATTATGTAATTAATTATACATATTGAAAGACTTGAAGGGAGCAATAACATTTCAATTCTATCAACCAATTAAAAATGAGAAACACAAAAAAAATTATTATATCCAAAAATATATATTTGTTTTCCTATGTTAAACATTACATTGCATACACAATTTATGGTAAAAAGCAAATCGATGTCACATCAATGTCACATCAAAAGCAAACTCATTGAGGGACTAATAATAACAATATATACAATATGACAAACAAAACAATTTATTAAACAATATGAAAAAAAAAAACACTTTATTAAACAATATATACAATATGACAAACAATATGAATTGTGCATGCAACAATACAAACAAAATAATGTAAACAATAACATTAACATTTGACAACATGACAATATAAACAATAAAATTATCAATTCAACATGTAGAAATAAATGCCCAAAGGGGTTGGATCCAATGGTGGAAAGCGAGGAGTTTTTCACCGTTGGGCAAGGTTCAATTCTCGTGAGGGCTTTACCTGGAGCCATGGGGACACCTTGAGGTAGTGGTCGAACGTGTGGTTGCACCCAGAGATACTATAATAAATGGTATCGTGACCCGTGCACACATAAGTGGATCAAAGCCCACTCCCATGTCCTTCAACTTTTTAAAGTCCCCGAGGTGTAGGACAATCGGTGACGGAGTGTGTTGTTAAGCCACTCCGTGATGTTAAAGTCACCGGTTCGAAACCTGCAGGGACAAAAAATCCAACCATGTTAAGGGTTGGTGTGGCTCAGGCCAAGTGCAATCCCCGGGTGATTTTAACGGCTTAGATGCCCCTGAGTCGCGGTTTCTCAAGCCACAGGTTAATCGCGTAGCCAACAGGTCCTGCACAAATTAACAAACAAAAAAAAACATGTAGAAATAAATATATATGACGTGAAACCCAACGAAACTCTCATATAATACAAACAATCCAATGCATAATAGAACACATAATAGTGAATAGAAATGTAATGATTAACAATACATTATGTAGTGTTAAATGGCAGAGAAATATAACGTTCTTTTGCAGAGAAGAGAGTAGATGAACGTGATGGGCGAAATCATATAAAATGTAGATGTGCTAGAAGAAGAGTGTTGTAAAGACAACATCCAGTGTGGAGAAGAAAAGGCGCCAGGCAGAGAAGAGGACAGAAGTCGTAGATGCTCTCAACCTGAGGATTAATCTCATGAATTCATAAAATAATGCAAAACATAAATTAAATGTAAGTGAAAATAGTACACAAACTGAAATAAAATTAAATGTAAGTGAAAATAGTACACAAACTGAAATAAAATTAAATTCAATAACAATCTAAACTAATAATATGAAAAGCCAAGACGTTACCCAAATCGAGCGACCCTTCCCTACGTGGACAATGCGCTTGGAGAAATTAACTCAAAACGAAATGGTCGCTCAGAATCTTCGCAATAATCAATTCTTCATTAAAACAAAATCAACTTACAAATAGATGCTCAGCTTCATTACAACAATTCTTATGAAAAATAAATATCTTCTTAATAATCTCCTCCTCCACACTATCACTCCCTATTGAATTTATATCATGCCAATCGAACTAATTCCCGTGAATAGTTTATTTGGCATTTAATGCATATGATTCTTCTTATTTATTTTTGTTGAGTTTAAAACAACATCGGGAAGACATTCTCCAAGATTAATAATTAATAATATAATTACTAATTATTAATAATATTATTAATATATAATAATAATAATAATAAATAGTTACTATAATTATTAGAGACGCATCCTTTCATGGATGGTCACCATATGTGTCTTTAGGTTCTTTATATATTTGGCACATTCATCATCGTAATACCAAACGAATTATGAATCTCACATACATCATATAGAATCAATCATAACATCGCATATACAATATTATCTCATATATCATCTCATATAGAAAAAACATGGTATCAGAGCGTGACTGGGCTTGACTCCCATGAATTATGGAGGAACAATTTAACAAAGTCAAATACTATGTGGATGGAATATAACCAAATTAATCTTTGGGTAGTTACAAGAGGTATTCTCCAACTATTTTTAAGAAAGAAAATTTAATTTAAATTTAAATTTAATTTTCAAAAGGACGTGTCTCTTTGGATCAATTTAATATTACTATAAAAAAAGACACTTGAAAGACACAACAATAGACACATGTATTTTCTCTCTCTCACACGTGGGAAGTGATCTAAGGAAGAGACCGGAGTTTCTAAGTAGTTGAAATTTTATGAGTATAATTACTTAGTGATGTTCTAGAGTTTACTAAAGAGATGTTTTTTGTTGTTCTTGTTTCTTGTTTCTTGTTCCAGACAGGTCACAAGTAATAGCTCTGAGAAGGAGCCATACTGATGGTCCCAGGAAGCAACATGAAGCAAGACTATCCAAACATAGAGTTGTGCACATCCATGTAATGAAGAAGAAGAGGCCAGCACATGCAGAGGGAGAAAATGAATCCGAAGACTATATAGCCTCAAAGGGAGACAGGCTTCAGAGGGAGCATGCAAACTCAGCGTGGGCCTTATCTAAGAGAGTCAATTACTTAGAGACTTTCATTCAGAAAGGATTCCTCTTAAAATTCAGAGTCATATGGGAGAGACGTCCTCCAGGACTGACAAACATGAGGCTAGACCTTGAGGAGATATGAGACCCCCTGGAGAGGATTCCCTTGTTTCAATGAAGGAATCCAGTTAGAAGGATTGGGATGTGGACCTTTTAACCTTGATTCTGAGACATGATGCAGAAGGGAGATATGAAGCTCCAATACACATCCACATATGAGTAGCATCGGGCAAACATTCTCCCAGAGTGGTCATGATGATTTGACTAAGGAGAATGATACATTCACTCGCAGGATTAGCCATGCTGATTTGGCTAAGTGGTGAATGGCCCAGGCATAGTCTTTCTCCTTAGTCATGTTGATTTGACAAGGAGTGGAAAAGACTCGAGGTGTTGATGTTTCTCCAGGTGGTTGCATCGCGCAGACATTCTCCCAGAGTGGTCATGCTAATTTGACAGAGGATAATGATACATTCACTCACAGGATTATCCATGTTGATTTGGCTAGTGGTGAATGGCCCAGGGAATTGATGTTCTCCAACTATTAGCATCGAGCAGACATCCTCCCAGAAGGGCCATGCTAAATTGGCAGAGGAGGATGATAAATTCACTCACAGGATTAGCCATGTTAATTTGTCTAGTGGTGAATGGCCCAGGGTGTTGATGTTCTTTGTGTATTAGCATCGAGCATTCTTCTCAGATGGTCATGCTGACTTGGATAAGAATAATAACCCAAGTGTGGTATTTATCCTTGATCATGTGACTTGACAAGGACCGTTGGATACTCGAGGTGCTATGTGGGAGAATCATACATCAACTGGGTGATATGTGGGAGAAGTATACATCAACTGGGTGCATGTCAGAGATGATTACATCAACAAAGGATCATTGACAAGTGTAAAAGGGAGTTGGCCTTAGAGTTCGAAATCAAGAATCTTGGTGTGATGCAGAATGTCTCCCTAGATGAGGAGTGTCAAAGTTAGAAGCATCGGGCAGACATTCTCTAGAGTGGTCATGTTGATTTGACTGAGAAGAATGGCCCAAGCGCAGTCTTATGGACTCGAGGTGCTTGAGGTGCATAATGTCTCCCTCATTGAGAGGAAGTGTTGATGTTTGGACAACATCGGGAAGACATTCTCCCAGATTAATAATTAATAATATAATTAATAATAATAATAATAAATAGTTATTCTAATTATTAGAGACGGATCCTTTCATGGATGGTCACCATATGTGCCTTTAGGTTCTTTATATATTTGGCACATTCATCATCATAATATTGAACCATTTATGAATCACATATACATCATATAGAATCAATCATATCATCTCATATACAATATTATCTCATATATCATCTCATATAGAAAAATCAACAATTTTTTGGAAGATTATGGTTAATTTGAATAGTTCGATAACTATATACAAAACTATTACCAAATATAAAAAACTAATTTATTGCCATCTTATACAATTTAGTTATATGGGCGTTGAAGAACCGAACATAACTCTCGAACCGTGTCTTTGTTTGAAAAACAGACCAGTCGGTGTTCAATTTGTCAAACTGGGAGAAAAACCCATGTTTTAGAATATTCTAATTCATCTTCATTTGCATGCAAATTGAGGCGGAAATATGTTGTTTGAAAATCATTGCCAAAAAAATCTAATCAAAGCCAAATTAGAAAATCGCAAATATCTCCTTGACCCTTCTGGAAAAAACCCATGTTCCTGATTTCTAAGACTCGATGTCATCGCCTTGGAAATTGTGTCTGAAGGTCGTTGTTGTTGATGGTACAGGAACTTGCACAAACCATCATTAGTTAAATGTGTTCAAGGCAATCTAGATAATTCATTAAAGACTTAGAAAATTAATTAAATTAGTATATTTTATCTCTTTAAGCTTAAAAGGAATTTTGGGAATATAAATGAGGTGGATAAATGGACATGAGTAATTAATAATAAAGTGAATACAAAGAATAATCTTGGTCTCATGAATATAAATGTAGTGAAAAATGATAAAAATTGGCATGAGTAATTAATGGTAAAATGAATGGTAATTATAGATAGGTGTAAGATTTGGTTATGGGTAATGGAAAGCATAATCATAAGAAAGGAGTGTAAGCTTAAGAGTAATTATACTTAGTGATTTTCTCTTGTCTTTAATAAATTAAGAAGATGCCAAAAACAAATTTTTACCTCAATTTTGTTTACCCTTTCATACTTACAATTATGGCATGTGCATGAGCTTGTATACAAGAAATGGATCTTGACAAGGACCACTGCAAATGTAAGAACGACACTTGATCTGTAGGAACCATCGTCAACAAAACTATGATATAATCCTCTTTAATCACTAAAAATATAGAAAAATGATGTATTAACCACATTGGATATATAATGACAAATGATGGCATTTAATGAGGGTTTATGGTGTGTATTAATAATGAAATGCGGGAAGCCCGCAGGGGTGTAGACCGATTGGCAAGTGCCGTGTAAATGGAAGGAACTATGTAAAATGAGGTCTCAAGGTCGATTCTCACCCCGATTTACTCGGAGGGCGTKCTTGYDRGCTGTGCGTTTCTCCCTAGGGTTTAATTCGACCCCGTGTCACGCGAGTACGATACGTGCGTTTCTCCCTAGGGTTTATAAGGCAGCCGGCAGGATTCGACCCCGTGTCACGCGAGTACGATACTGCCGTTGTTACCGATTCCCCTAGTATAAAAAAAAAATAATGAAATGCGGGAAATGGTTTAAGAATAATGGCTTTTGGGGGGAAGAAACATGACAAAAGTGGAGCCCAACACCTGCCACCCCAACGTTGACGCTAATACATGTAGGCCCAATATAATATGTTATAAAAAACTAAAAATATGGTAATGATAAATATAATGTGAGTAAAATAATAATCATTCACAAATCTATACATATATAAAAATAACACTATAAAAGTGAAATCATATTAACTATTATAAGAATATTTTTTTTATCAACTCACGTTATTTTTTTTAAGCTAAAACATAGTCATATATTTATATTAGATGCAAAAAAGAGTACAAACATCCTTGGTGGAGGCCTGCCACAAGGGAAACTAGGAGCGAGTTGTTGATGTTTTGGTAGCTGTAGGAGGATCTTTCCCTCCTATATGAACTTTCTTAGATGCAGAGAATATTCTAGATGCAAGAGATCCATTAGACAGATGTTGAAATACCCTAGAAGAGAAATCGGCCCATAAGAATAAAGTATAAGGAAAAGACACCTTCCCATAAGAGAATTTGGCCCAGCTAGAAGGACAATAAGACTAGAAATAAGGAGGTACCTTAGCACATTTTTTCTCTCACTCTCTCTCTCTCTCTCCTAGCTACATAGAAGCAAGGTGCAATTTTAGAAGAGGTGACGTAGAAGCTGCAGTTGCACATTTTATTCTTGCTCAGTCTTTTGGTATCTCTCTCTTGTGCGCTACTCCTTGAGGAAATGTGTTACCTTTGTATGGTGTTGTTGTTGCAACTGGGGTGGTATTTTTGGTTAACCTAGCACTTGTGCTAGGGTTTATCTGATTGGACTTGCTTTGTGAACAAAATCTATCTAAGAAAGGTTGTTGGGTTTTTCCCCCATTTGGGGTTTTCCCAGGATAAATATCTTGTGTTCTTTTTTGTCTCTTTTTTATGTTGCTATTTCTCAGTACATGATATATATGTTTATGGTAATGAAGTAAAATAACACTAGTAACACTAATTCTTTGTAAATTATAAGGAAAATCTAACATGGTATCAGAGTTGGTTACCTTTAGAACAGTTTGACCAATGGAAGGAAGATCGCTACAGCAGCGCCTTGTAGCTGCAATACTTTGTCAAGATCGTTGAGCACTATCCCAAGGATGTTGGGAATAATTCCTTCATAGAGCAGTGCACCCTAACCTAGCGCAACCCATGAAACCCTCAACGTTCAATTTGGTGAAGTTTGAAAAATCGAGGTTTTTCAGTGCTAGGGCTTCTACTAGCGAAAATGTCAACCAGTATGAGAGTTGAGGATAGATTGGATGGAGCAGATAACTTCAGATCCTAGAAGCATAGAATACAACTCATTTTAGAAGAAAATGAATTATTGGATCACGTCAAGAATATGCTTCTAGAACCCGAAGACAGAGAAGCAAAGGCAAAGTTCAAGAAGAATGAGGTCAAGCCCAAGAGGATCCTGGCAGACTCAATCAAAGATCACCTGATACCCAATGTATCAGAAATAAAGACTGCAAAGGAGATGTTTGATTCCCTAACCAGACTCTATGAAATAAATAACACCAGTCAGAAGCTTACCCTATGACATCAACTCAGAAATGTGACTATGAACAAGTCAGAGACGAAAGCTAACTTCTTTACAAGGATATCACAAATCAAAGACCAGTTAGCAGTCAATGGAGATCGAGTAGAAGATGTTGAACTAGTAACCACTATGTTAAATGGTTTCCCTCCCTCTTGGGACCCAGTTGTCCAAGGAATTTGTGCAAGAAGGAAGTTACCAAAGTTTGACAAGTTATGGGAAATTTCTCTCAAGAGGAATCTAGATTGATGTCCAAGAAACAAAAGGTAGATGATGAGGAAAACAAAGCACTTGCATCACAAGTGAAGAAGAGAAAGGAAAGAGAAGAAGGTAGTCCAAGGAGGTCTAAGAAGCCACCTCGTAAGAGGGATGTGTCAAAGTTTCAATGCTTCAATTGCAGGAAGATGGGACATTATGCCGCACAATGTCCTCACAAACATGAGAAAGAAAAGGAGAAGAAGAAACACCATGCACATACAGCAAAAGCTGAAGAGCACTCAAAGGCATCAAAGGATGAAGAATTTTTCTTTTAGACAATGGTATTTTCATATGAATTATAGAAGGAAACTCAAGCATGACAACAACACCAAATTCTAGGTTTTCATATCAGGTTTGATATTTTATATTGTTGTTGCTTAAGAAAGTATTGTACCTAGTATAGCAGTCTTTATAGCTTTATTATTTGCTATTGTTATCAAATGTTTAGGTACACCTGAATACTATCGGTACGATTACCATTAAGAAAATGCTCATTGTTAATGATATAATTGTCTGGAAGATGAAATTGATCTCCTCTAGGAGATGTTCTTGATTACTAACCATTCCATGGAGGTTACCATGGAAATGTTGTTCTTGTCTCTTGTTCCGAGCAGGTCACGTGTGATAACTCTGAGAAGGAGTTATGATGACGATTACAGGAGGCAACTATGTGAAGTAAAAGACAAAGAAGAGTATATGTTATGGAGATTGACTGTGAGGAGAAGAAGGCTCCAAATATGACCATATAGTCCATTTAACCACTCTTCAAATCATCAGGAAGAGTCAGTAGTGCCAGAAGGGCCTACCTAGAAATGATGCAGTAAACAAGCATGTTCTCATACAGATACATAACATTAATAAGCCATACTATGAAGATAAGTAGATGACTCCACTAGTGGTGAGGCAGGTGGCCCCACCAAGTACCAGCTTAGAAGGAGATAGATTTTAGAGGGAGTCAACCCTTAGGATCCAGTAGGTAGGAGAAACCTCCCAGCAGAGTCCATAGGAGATCAAACTTCAGAAGAAGTCAACAGATGTAGCGGAAGCAGGTGGCTCCAGAGATCGTATAGACTCAGAGGGAGTCAAGCTTCATAGAGAGCATGCAGATTCAGAGCGAACCTGATCAGAGAGAGAGTCAGTGGCTTAGAGACTTTCATTCAGAAAGTATTCATTCTCATATTCAGATAGGAGACAAAGGCATCTTCTAGGACTAAAAAACATGTTCCATGAGTTGAGGAGGCTAGATCGACGCTTCATAGGCTTCTAGGAGATGTGAGATATCCTGGGAGGATTCCCTTGTCTCGATAGACCTTGTTGCAGTTACAGAGGAGACAGCCAGTCAAAAGGACTAGGATATAGATTTTTCCTCAGTTCCAGAAACCACACATGTTTTCCATCTTTGTGGCACTGATGAGCAGCATCATTGATTCAAATCCTTCCACCATTGAAGAAGTTGTTGAGAAGCAGTAATGGAAGGATGCCATGATAGAGGAGTATCATTCCATCATGAAGAATGATGTGTGAGAGGTGGTTTTGAGACTAGAAGGGAAGTCGGTAGTGACTTTCAAGTTGATATACAAGATCAAGCATGTTGCAGATGGCAACTTAGAAATGTACAAATCTTGATTTGTGGCCTGAGGATTCTCCTAGCTTGAGGGAGAATATTATGATGAGACACTTGCTTTGGTAGCCAGAAGAAGTGTACATAGAGAAACCACAAGACACATGAGAAGGAGTCTCATGTCTGGAGATTGCAGAAGGCTTTGTATGGGCCAAACCAAGCACCCAAGGCATGATATGCCAGATCAAATAGTTATTTGATGGTTTCCCATTGATCCTACATGTGGATGACCTATTTCAAACAAGAGATGAGCATCTCATATTTGGGTGTAAGAGGGAGCTCACTTCAGAGTTCGAGATGAAGGATCTAGGTCTTATGCATCACTTCTTGGGATTGGAAGTATGGTAGAGATCAGATGAGATTTTCCTTAGCCAAGGAAAATATACTATTGAGATTCTACTGAGATTCGGGATGATGGACTGCAAGTCCATCACCACACCCATGATGATAAATTTGAATCTCTTGAGTGACAAATATTCATATTTGGTGGATCCCATGATGTACATACAGTTGATTGGATCCTTGATGTACCTGGTTAACACCAAGCCAGACATATGCTTTGTAATGAATACCTTGAATCAACACATGGTTTAACCTAGACAGGTACATTGTATGGCAGCAAAGCATATGTTGAGGTACCTTCCTGGTATGGTTGGATATGGATTGAGATATGCCTCAAGTGGAGATGTGAAGCTGCAGGGATATACAAATTATGACTGGGCAGGGAGTGCAGTGGATCAGAAGAGTACTTATGGATGTTGTTTTAGTATGGGATTAGGAATGATCTAATGGTTGAGCAGGAAGCAGACATCAGTGGCACTCAGTACATTAGAAGCATAGTATATCGCAACAAGTGTGGCGAGTCATGAAGCAGTGTGGCTCCGGAAGTTGTTAGCTAGGATATTTGATCTATAATTGGATCCAACTTTGATACATTGTGACAATCAAAGTTCTATGAAGCTTACCGAGAACCTTGTATTCCATGATAGGTCTAACCATATAGATATCAAATATCATTACATCTGGGACATGGTGTAGAGAGGAGTTGTGGAGCTCCAGTACATATCCACGGACGAGCAAATAGCAGACATTCTCACCAAGCCCTTGTCAAGAGTGAAGTATGAGTACTTCAGGGACAATCTTGGAGTGTTGTCGAATGTCCACCCTCGTTGAGAGGGAGGTGTGTTGTTTCTTCTCATGCCGTCTAACCCCTCTAGCAAAGGGTTCCCTGAATCAATCATGTGAGGTGACTGAGGGGATAATGCATTGTCAGACATGCTGAGAGAAGAAACATCACACGCATAGTCTTAATACTATGGTGGAGAATGTGTGACTCTGGATAGTAGTTGTGTGCTACTTTGGTGGATGTGTTCCACTAGCGGAGGCTGTGTGACTCTGGATAGTAGTTGTGTGCTACTTTAGTGGATGTGTTCAACTGGCGGAGGCTGTGTGACTCCAGACAGTAGTTGTGTGCTACTTCGATGGATGTGTTCCATTGGTGGAGGTTGTGTGACTCTACATAATAGTTGTGTGCTACTTCGGTGGATGTGTTCCACTGGCAGACGTTGTGTGAATCCGGACAGTAGTTGTGTGCTACTTCAGTGGATGTGTTCCACTGGCGTAGGTTGTGTGACTCTAAACAATAGCTTAGTGCTACTTTGGTGGATGTGTTCCACTGGTGGAGGTTGTGTGACTCCAGACAATAGTTGTTTGCTACTACAGTGGATGTGTTCCACTAGCAATGACTGTGTGTCACTTGAAAGTAGTTGTGTACTACTTGGCAGTAATTGTGATCTATTGGATGATATTGTAGTAGTTGTGTGCTACTAGTTGATTGTCATGGAGATTACCAAATCGTTTAGATGTAGTTGTGTGTGCTACCGTTTGATCACATAGACTATTCTTGATGATTCAAGATACCAAAGGCATTGTAGCAGTTGTGTGCCTGCTAGCAGATTGTAGAGTAGTCAATGGACTACCAGATGAAGACATCGTGAAAGATGCCTCCCTAGCTAAGAGGGAGTGTTGATGTTTTGGTATTTGTGGGAGTATCTTTCCCTCCTAGATGACCTTTCTTATATGTGGAGAAGCTTTTGGAAGCAAGAGATCCATTAGATAGATGTTGAAATATCCTAGAAGAGAAGTCGGCCTAGAAGAATAAAGTATAATGAAAAGACACCTTCCCAGAAAAGAAGTCGGCCCAACTAGAAGGACAAGAAGACTATAAATAAGGAGGCACCTTAGCTCATTTTTTCACTCACTCTCTCTCTCCCAGCTACACAGAAGCAAGGTGCAAGTTTGGAGGAGGTGGCGCAGTAGCTGCAACTGCACAAGTTATTCTTGCTCAGTCTTTTGGTATCTCTCTCTTGTGTACTACTCCTTGAGGAGTCGCACTACCTTTGTATGGTGTTGTTGGGGTGGTATTTCTGGTTCAGCTAGCACTTGTGCTAGTTTTTATCTTATTGGAATTTCTTTGTGAACGAAATCTATCTGAGAAAGGTTGATGGGTTTTTCCCCCATTTGGGGTTTTCCCAGGATAAATCTCTTGTGTTCTTTTATGTCTCTTTTTTTATGTCGCTACTGCTTAGTACATGATATATATGTTAATGATAACAAATTAAAAGAACATTAGTAACATTAATGCTATGTAAATAAGGAAAATCTAACACGAGTCGCGAGTTGAAAAAGGGCATAACAATCCATTACAATTTGACTTATTAGGATATTGTCTTGTGCACAAAAAGAAATAACCATCCTTGCTAACAACCTACAACATGGCATAAGATCTAGATGAAATGAAAATAGTCCCATATTAAGTAGGAGGATGCAATAAAATTTCTTCCATTGGCTAACCATCTTGTTTCTTGGTTTGCATGGGTACCTCTTGAGTTGCACCAAAAGGTTGGGGTTCCTCTCCTATAAAAATAGGATTGGACTAGATGTGCCTATAAATCTAGGGGAATCCTATTTTAATGCCATGGTGTTAGTGTTTCCATATTGAACCCGAGAAACTGCAATTTCAACCCCAAACACTGCTACAAATTTTCCATCTAGCAATTCAAATATGTGGAGGATAGCCTGCTATTGTAGGGTTATTTCCTCAATAACTTGGGAAATAAGTGTCTTGATCAACCAGTACGTCTCAGTGATTCTAAAAAACTTAGTATCCCATGTTCTTGAGAATCCAGGATCCTAAACCCAACCTTCAAACTCATCTTGAATCTATTCATTGGAAAATTTATGTCTTTTCTCTTTGATGGTTCCTTCCATCTCCTCTAATTTGGCCTTAACTAATTCAAGGAACCTGGTATGGTAAAAATTGACCACTATATGGGCTTCTTTTTCAACCCTTCTGACACTACGGGGATCTTTATGGATAGGGGATTTCATGGTGCAAGCTCTAACCTTTCTTTCGGCCTTGTTTTCCCCTTTTTTCATTTGCCAAGAGATTGTTTCCTTTAGTCATTGTTTGTATGTTAAGTCTGGAATGGAAGAAAGGAAGAATGATAGGAAATATATTGAAATGTTCAACAAAGTTGTCTATAGGGCACTAGGAGGCAGTGGGGAATCTATTGAGACACTTTTGGAAAGTCATACCCTCTACTCATATCCTAGGGGAGCGCCAATGTCTCCCAGACCTTTGCAAGTTGAATTCCCAGAGAACCCACCTGAAAATTCTTGAAAGCAAGGTGTCCAAAGATAAGAACAAAACAATAATTATACAAAGGAGGGTACCTCGGTGATGAGTTTTGTTATCCATTGTTGCATTATGGAGGTTGAGACCTTAGGTGGCTTCCTCCACTCCTCTAGACAAGCCTAAATTCTTATCCTTTGCAACTAGCATCCTTGAATGGTTAAAATTTTGCGCCGATTGATAACCCAACACCCTTCAATCTTCCATGATGTGAAGTATCATGTCTCCAATTGGTTACCTGAACTTCATATGCCGACGAGACTGGCCAATTCTCCCATGATCAAACTGGAACTCACCTCCCATGTGCTTTCATTACTACCTTCTGTATGGATTTTCATGTTAGCGGGCAGGTGACACGTGTGGGATGTTGTGGCTCCAACCTCAAATCACCCCATTTGGGAATTATCAACTCACATTATTAACTATATATATATACTCTTAATTTTTAAGAATAGAGAGATTTCAATTTTTTTTAATCTCTTAATTTTTAAGAATAGAGAGATTTCAATTTTTTTTAATCTCTTAATTTTTAAGAATAGAGAGATTTCAATTTTTTTTAATCTCTTTAAAATTTAAAGTTAAAATGAATTTACACTAATATATAAAACTCTAAATTATATACATATATGTTATCATTTAAAATATACATACTTAAATATAATATCAAATAACTTTAATGTTAAATATCTCACATCACATAGGGGAGGCAGGTGCGGGAGGGGTTTTGTACATCCCTGGAGGAAAAAGAATTCTAAACTACTCCTGGAATCTCGGTGTAACCACCAACAACATGACAGAGGCCTATGCCATGTATCAAGGAGTGCTCCTAGCTCAGGAACAAAAACTCAACAACATCATCGTAATAGGGGAGTCAAAAAACATAATTTGGCACTTCGTCAAAGAGACTGGCCCAAAGAACTCCAAGCTGAAAAGAATCATTGAGAGGATCAGAACAATCTTGTCCTCATTTCAAACCTCCTTTTATCATGTCCCTCGCGCTAACAACACAAAAGTGGATGAACAAGCGAATTTAGCAATTGGAAAGGCCCCATGTCATATGGAAATGCTAGGCAGGCACCTTTTTTCATCCCCTCCCTAATGAATCAACCCCCTCTCATTGTTGCTCCACCTGGTGTCAGTCTCCCCGCGACGCAACAACGGGTTGAGGCATGTAGTAATTTGATCGTCATTCATGGAGAGGAGATGTACTTCCGTATCACCTGGCCCATGGGAACCTGCATTCAACAAGATGACAGTATGGATATTTCGGGACACTATGTGTTCCTCCTCCGTGGGCACTCGCCATATCTGACCCTCCATGCTCGCATAGTAGCCCGCAACATCAACTCCGCCATAACTTCACCTAAGGTGAGGGTAATTGAAGGGAACTCCATCATGATTCAGTGCAAGGGAAAGCAGGCAGTACATGTCACTCCAATGCTTAAAATACATTCAAATCATGAGATTGCACAGCCTTAGTGGAATTCATGCATCAATATTTTAGCCAGCGGAGGTAAATTGGAAGGCAAGCTCTCGACCCACTGCCACAACCAACCTCATTGGAATTCTGCAAATTGGAATTCCATAAGGAAAGGGGAATTATAGCGCCTAATCAGTATAGGAGTATGCAACCGCGCAAGAATAAGAGGGATATCCCAAGGTAAAGTCTTGAGCGCCATCAACAAAGGAGGAAACATCGACAGAGGCAGCTTTGACAGAGGCAACACCAAAGGCAGTACTAGAGGCAACTTTGATAGAGGCAGCATCGACAGAGGCAATATTGACAAAGGCAGCACGAGAGGCAACATCTGCAGAGGAAGCACTAGAGGCAGCATCAACGACAGAGGTAGCATCAGAGACAACATCAACGATTGTATTGGAGGTAAATTCCTAGCAATCTCAGTCAATCTAATTGAAGGAATGGCTCATCATTCAACTCATGAAAGATCGGAGGAAGAGTTGGTGGACAATAATTTCTCCACCACCCAACAACTAGCACTTTGTCTTGACTCCCACGATTCCACTCCCACCTTCACAGTGGACACTCTAGCCCAACACCACACATTAATAAATCAATTATAGGATGAAGTAGAATTTCTTAGATGTCAAGGGGAGAACATGGAAGCAAAGTTGGAAGCCAGACCACCAAATTTGCCATCACAAAGCCAGAATGAGGAAACAGGAAGCAAAGCAAACCCCACATTTCCTGACCTGAACGTAGCGCTAGAGCCCCCTCCAGAGGAAAACCGAGTCTAAAGAAGATCAGTAAGACACTCCTTGGTTTTGTAAAAATGGCATAATTAAATCTCTCGTAAGATAGTTTTAGGACAAGAAATGAAAAGCTTTGTTTTCAGTGAAGTAGAACTAAATCTAGACTCAGTTATGTAAGGCTTTTTGCGGAAATTTTGCAGCTGGTTTCTCTTTCACCAACACCCTCCTCTATAATATTCAACCTCGGTCATGCCTTTTATATATAAAAAAAAATCAGTTTCTGTTAAAAAAAAAAACATATCTCACATCACATGGTTTGGTATAATATAAGTAAAAAATAATCACGCAATTAAATTAAATGGTCTCATAAATACGAATACTTAAATTAACAATTAATTAATTTGAGCTATGATAAAAGAATAATCAATACATTCTAATGCTTGAATTTTTTGGAAATAAATTGTGTAATAGTTTTTTAGTTCTCCAATTTTTTAAGTGGACACTTTATCCATTGTCGAGGAAAATGATAATAGAAAAGAGTGTTAAAATGAATATTTTTAGAGTGAAAATAATGAATACCATCATAAATAAAGGTTATGAAAAAGAGTAATATAATCTAAAAATCCTTATGAAACATGATTAAAATAGTAAAAAAAAATGATGAAAAATTAATTAAAATAATAAAAAAACAATAATAAAAAATAAAATATAAAAACATAAATATACAAGAAAGGTAAGAAGATTTGTTAAATTTGTAACCATCTTCATAATCAATATACTCATTTCAATATAATAAAAACACAAACAATTAAAAATCTCCAAGTTTA
>ML803097.1:94093-131491 GCA_009831015.1 Picea engelmannii
TATATTGCATCAAGAGATATAAGGTGGTTTTTTTTTTTCAAATAAAAAGTGATATTACTTGATTAAACGTTTGTTATTGTACAAAACTTATCAGTTTCACAGGCTTGCCATCTATTCCGCCAAACTAGTGGAAACCGAAACATGTGGCATCATTTTATACTTGTAGCCAAAAGTAGAAGTCGCCACTTGCTCCGCCATATAGTTGGAAACTAGAGCAAGTGGCAGCAGAGAGTTATGATAGTGCTTTTTAGACATGTATCCAAAAATTGATTATTCAAGCTAAACAAAAATCCTAAGGAGGAAGACAAGAAAAAAACCCCATTGCCATGCAAATAGAGTGCAAAGGGCTGAGAAACTTTAAACATTAGAAGGGTTTTTTGAACAGTGGAACCTGTCATCCGAAGAGTCGTCGTGAGGAGTGAATACAAAGGGTTGCGCACAAGTCATGCATCTTTGTTTGACCAGCGTGCTCGAGAAGGCGTCAAACAACATGTCAATTCTGCTACTAAGGAGGGTGTGCCGGTGGATTTTCTCCATCATATATCTCCTCATCTCAAAGATGAGCTCCAAGTGATCCAGAGTAAGAAAGTTTGGTGAGCTCTGGTCTCGTCTCGTGTCTGTGGTGGGCAAAGGAGGCTCAACTGGGCAGTCCATCCAGGGGATTTCCTCTTTGAAAATGCAAGTAGTCCCCTCCATTGTTGCCTCTGTATCCATTGTTGTAAGGCTAGTGTTGGGTCTATCCCAGAGGTCCGGGACTGTGTAGAGGAGGGAGTCTAATGGAACCTGAATTGGTTCCTTCGGGATTTCCTCCTCCACATAGATCATTGGAGGTGTCTTCAGCTCCTTGGTTCTCTGAATCAAAGCTGTCAAGGAATCTCTCTCTAATGCACGAAGGCATCTCTTCCTTGCGATGTAACAGTACCAAGAGGGTCCCCTCTTGGGCTTCCCTCGCTCACGTGGCATGAAAAAATCGGGAGGCCTGAGAAAACTGAGAATGAGGGCGCACAGAGACGGATAGTTGAGCATAGTGGAGCTTCGATGCAGCAAAGAAACAAAATGAAACATGCCATGGCCAACCTGGAGTATTATCTGAGAAGCTGATATGATCGGGCAACCTCCTCCCGTACCTGTCATCATCCCCCTGCCATGGATCATTGAGGGCGTCATTAAACCTGCTCGAGGGAGTTGTCCCTCCATCCTTTGAGTGCGTTTAAGTCCGTCCTCCATCCAAGAATGAGGCTTGGGGTGGCGGTTGGCCTTATTAATGGTTGGGATTGCATGGGGGTTGCGTGACATCCCCTTGCACCCCATCCGAGGGGGGACACTCTCTTCGGGCTATATCGAGACATCTGATCAGTGTCCCGAGGGGTGGGGAGATTCGAGCATCCAATTGGATCAAATCCTCTTTTGACTCTACTCCCTCATTGGCTAGGCAATCTGCAATCTTATTGGCATCTCTTTTCACATGTGAGGGGATGAGCGTGAGATGGGGTTGAAGGAGGGACCCGAAGTCTTCCAACAGTCCTGGTAATCTTCGGCTTGGGGAAATTTTCAAGGGTTGTGAGCCATGGATGATTTTGGAGATAATCCGGATGATTACCAGTGAGTCCCCTTCTAGTATGAGCTAAAAGAAGGTGACTAATTGCCAAATTGATCCCCTTAAGGAGGCTCCAAAGTTTTGTTGCATTATTTGTGTTGAATCCTAGATAACCTGTTGTGATGTGTAGAATTCTCCCCTCACTGTCTCGGAGTACAACCCCAAAACCCGTTGGCCTCGGGTTACCCTTCGATGAGCCATCAAAGTTTAGTTTGACAAAGCCTGGAGGGGAAGGGGACCAAGAGTTCGGATTGTCGACGATCTTGGTTGGACGAGTGATGATCTCTTGGGGACACCCAGATAGGTTTAGTTGTTAAGCCAAGAAGATGTGACTTTCAGAGGAATTGCATTTCAAGTCATCCTGAGTCCATTGCTCAGCTCTAACTGTTTCTTGAGCCAGGTTGAGGATTTTTTCCCAAGTAGAGTGGGGAGGGGAGGAGGTGGAGTGGAAAATTCTTTTGTTTCTCTCTTTCCATATTTTCCAGACTATGAATCCCGATAGCAGTTGCTAGATGCCAACTAGGACTGGGTTTTGATAGGTGATGGAGTCCCAATTTCCGATGGTGCTTATGATGTTGGCTCTATTCATGTTAGAGCGATGCATTAATTGCACTGCCATATCTCAAATGACTTCACTATGGTCACATTGATTTAAGATGTGCTCCATTGTCTCTTCATGTTGCCGGTAGAGGAGGTGGATTGAAGGTCCCACAAATCCTCGTTTCCTAAGGTTATCCCAAGTGAGGATGCGGTTCTGAACAATTAGCCAGAGGAATAGGGAGACTTTCGGCCAGAGTTTCGAGTTCCATATTTTTCCCCATATGTGCTCTTTTGGTTGCATGTGATAGTTTTCTTGGAGATGATAAGCCTCTTTGACTGAGAAGTTACCTGTTGGTGAGTGGCCCCATCTGAGGATGTTTGGATCGTCACCGATCTGAATCTTTCATTGATTTGCACAATCCCTCTAGGCCTGCATATTGATTCCATCATGTATGCTTAGTTCATGGGGTTGGGTTTTCCATATGCGCCAGGGGTGTTGCAACAAGTTTTCCTTCCAAAGATCTTTTACATGCAGAGTATCCCTTTATTGCATTTGCTGATGAAGGGGGTGGATTTATTCTATTGAGTACAATGGTGGTTGTTGTTGCCAAGAGTCTTGCCAAAATAAGGACTTATCTCCATTACGTATCTCCCAAAACACATGTTTATGTATGAGAGGTCTATTACTCCAGGCTGTGTTCCAGATGTTGGATCCTTGGATCGGGTCATTGAGTCTGATGAGAAGGTCCTCACTGGTGTTGGGCGCATATTTGAGTTTCTAGAGTCTTTCCCATAGCTCCGTGGGATGTTTAAGTCAACGCCACCAAATTTTTACCCCCATTATATGATTGATTTTGCCTGGGTCCCTAAGACCCAAACCACCCAGCGATTTAGACCAATAGATTTTATCCCAACCTACAAGAGTCCACTTCTTGTTCGAATGATGACCGTGCCAAAGGAACTTTCATTGGAGGTTTCTTATAGCTCTGATGGATCTGGTGACTGAATGTGGTGTCACCAAGGCAGTGAAGAGGTAGGTCAACAGGGCCTGAAGCACGAACTTTAGAAGGACCAGTCGAGTAGCAAAGTTTAGAGATCAAAAGGTCCAGTTACTTATGAACTGTTTAGGAACTCTTGGGTTCCATATTTTTCCCCATATGTGCTCTTTTGGTTGCAAGTGATAGTTTTCCTGGAGATGATAAGCCTCCTTGACTGAGAAGTTACCTGTTGGCGAGTGCCCCCATTTGAGGATGTCTAGATCATCACTAATGTGGATCTTTCGTTGATTTGCACAGTCCCTCCAGGCCTGCGTATTGATTCCATCATGTATGCTTAGTTCATGGGGTTGGGTTTTCCATATGCGCTAGGGGTGTTGCAACAAGTTTTCCTTCCAAATATGTTTTACATGCAGAGTATCCCTTGATTGCATTTGTTGATGAAGGGGGTGGAGTTATTCTATTAAGTACAGTGGCGGTTGTTGCCGCCAAGAGTCTTGCCAAAATAAGGACTTCTCTCCATTATGTATCTCCCAAAACACATGTTTCTGTATGAGAGGTCTATTTCTCTAGGCTATGTTCCAGTTGTTGGATCCTTGGATCGGGTCATTGAGTCTAATGAGAAGGTCCTCACTGGTGTTGGGCGCATATTTGAGTTTCCAAAGTCTTTCCCATAGCTCTGTGGGATGTTTGAGTTAACGCCACCAAAGTTTTACCCCCATTATATGATTGATTTTTCCTAGGTCCCTAAGACCCAAACCACCCAGCGATTTAGGCTAACAGATTTTATCCCAGCCTACAAGAGCCCACTTCTTGTTTGAATGATGATCGTTCCAAAGGAACATTCATTGGAGGTTTTTGATGGCTCTAATGACTGACTGTGGTGTCGCCAAGGCAGTGAAAAGGTAGGTCAGCAGGGCCTAAAGCACCGACTTTAGAAGGGCCAGTCGAGCAACAAAGTTTAGAGATCGGAAGGTCCAATTACTTAGTCGGTTAGAGATGGATAGCAAAAGGCTATCCCAAGAGATGTTGTGGGTGGTTTCCCCCGTGAGGGGGACACCAAGATAATTGGACGAAAGGGATACCCATTAGTATAGAGATGTGATTTTGGATTGCCATTGGGGTGTTGAAGAAGTAAATTTGTGACTTGTCAAGGTTTAGGGAGGTTCCCAAAGCTTCTGCAAAGTCTGTGAGAATGATTTTGAGCTTGTTAGCCTCCCGATTTGTGGGGGTATTCATCAGCAAGGTATCATTTACAAATTGACTATGGGAGGGAGCTGGTTGTAGATTGTGAAGAGGTAATCCTTTGAGGGATCCATCCTCAACTGAGGCATTGATGTAATGCCCAAGGCCCTCAACTATTATTACAAAGAGGAAAGGAGACAGGGGGTCCCCCTGTCGAATGCCCCTGGTGGGAGAAAAGGTCTGGGAGGGAACTCCATTAATAAGAATGGAAAAGAAGGTTGAAGAAGTGAGTTGCATGATCCAAGCTACCCAAGTGGTCTCAAATCCAAAGGCTTCGAGGAGGGAGCGCATATATTGCCAGCTTATTCGATCAAAATATTTAGAGAGGTCAAGTTTGATGAGCATACATGGGGTGCAATTTGACTTGAGCGAGTGAATGACCTCATGTGCCACAATGACATTGTCCATGATTTGTCATCCCTCCACATAGCTTGATTTCTCTTTGGATATGATGAAGGGCAAGACCGGTTTGAGTCATAGAGAAATTACCTTCGTGATGATTTTGTAGATCACGTTGTAGAGGGCTATGGGCCGAAACTGCTTAGGATGGCTTATTCGTTCTTCCTTTGGGATTAAAGTAACGAAGGTGGCATTGAAAGCTGAAAGAACTTGCCCAAAAGTTATGGATTCCTCAACTACTTGCCAGACTTCTTCCATGATCAACGACCTACAATAGTGAAAGAAATATGTTGTAAAGCCATCCGGCCTTGGGGATTTACCTAGAGGCATATCTTTAACCGCTTGATCAACTTCCTCTTGCGTGATTGGTCGCATCATTGTTTCATTTTGTTCTTTTGTGATCAGGGATGGGATGTGCCTAGTTATGTTGCATATGGCCGATGTTCGATCCCTTATGGGTTCAATGAGAAGGTCTTTGTAGTAGTTTGCCAGTTCCTCTTCTATACTTGCATGATTCAGGATGAGGTTACCCTAGTTGTCTTCAAGTTGAGTGATTTTGTTGACATATCGTATGTGCACCATGGAGTGGTGAAAGAACTTGGTGTTCTTTCCCCCTTTCTTGAGCCATTGTAATCTGGATTTATGTCTCCAAAGTATCTCCTCTTGCTTATGGCACTCCTCTAATGTTGCTTGTAATTGAACTTCCTCCTTTTCCGAGTCTGTTGTTCTTCCCCCCTCAATAAATTACTGTTGCAGTTCCTCTAGGTGTTGCACTATCTCCTGCTTCTTCTGGAGGATATTACCAAACACATTTTTATTCCAGCTCTTTAGCTACCACTTGAAATTTTCTAGTCTTTGCTGGAATTTATACATGCATGTGCCATGGTCTATTTCTGCCTGCCTCCACCACATTTTGGAGAGTTCTTGAAAGTCAGGGTGAGTGAGCCAGAATTTTTTGAATCTAAAGGGCTTGAGTTTGGGTGTAGCACCTGTGTCTAACCAGAGAGAAACTGGCCAGTGATCGGAGCCATCTTTTGGGAGGATGTTGGCTTCTAGGACTAGATCATCCAACAATAAGGATTCAGAGATAAGGAATCGATCTAATCTACTAGCAAACATGTTGGTGCCCAAATCTCCGGTTGGACCAAGTGAAGATTCCATTTCTAGTTTCTATGTCTATCAAGATGAGTTGGTCTATTAGAGTTACGAACTTACTTTTGTCCTAATCCAACCTCTTTGTGCCTCCAGTCTTTTCCTCCAATGTAAGAATAATGTTGAAGTCACCCCCTATTATCTAGTGTATCGATCCCAACAACGATCTGACTGTAGATATTATGCGCAAGAATAGTTCCTTGTCCTGGGCACTTTGTGATCCATAAGCATTTGTAATCATTCCATCTTTGTTAGAGCCTAGGGACCTGAAGTAGACTGTGAGTGTACCCACTGTGGAGAAAGGATGATATATGATAACTGTGGCAGGGTTCCATAAGATAGCTAAGCCCCCTGCAACCCCGTTTGAATCTGTGTGAATGGAGTTACCATTCCTCCAACATCGCTAGAAAATTTCCTCCACGACTTCTCTAGCACATTTTGTTTCTCGTAAGAGGAGAATGTTCATATTTTCTACATGAATGTTGTCTTGAAGGGTCCTTTGTTTGGACCTTCCATTAAGCCCTCTAATATTCCAGGTGATGATCTTCATCATGATGAGTTGGGTGGTGGATAGAGGTATGTTATCAGACTAATCGGTAGGTGCGGACACTAACAGATCTCCCTAGATCCACCTGGATCTAGAACAAAACAGGACAAGACATGACTCTTTCCCTAAGTTACGACCATTGAATAAGCTAGTAAGGAGAAACAAGTGACATACCTTTGTATCGCTTCCTCAGGTCTTTGTTGCTCCCACTTCGCTCCGATGCTCTCGTGAGGTCAAGACCAAGACAACACAAACCAACCAAAGTGAAGATAGAAAAACGTATTCAATCGTCAACTTATGTATATGATCAAGGAATTACATAATAAAGTAAGAATGACTTTATGGGAAAAGGACATGTCGTTGTATCATATTAATTGAAAGTAGAAGATACAACCTGATCGCCTTGATGTCGCAAGCTTCCTTTCGATGACTCTTGGTTCCAACACACACACTTGCTCTGTCCTTGCATGAAGAAGATCCAATTCCTCTAGATAGACCTATTAGAGTCTCCAAGCTTCTGTTCAAGCAGGGCTCTTCACACAATTCCTTCACCAATTCTTCAATTAATCTTGCTTAACCTTTTCCATGAGAATCCTTTCAATATATAGGAGAGGGTGAGATGGTTACATGGATGAGAATGATCCCACCAAATCAGGGAAACTAGTAAAATGACAACCATACGAATGCCAACCCATTTTCTAGAAGATTCCCTTCTAGAACTCTCAAGACTTCATCTCTTTTCCAAGCTTAAAAACAAGTTCGCACCCTATGTATAGAGCAACCTGCGAGAAGTTTGCACCCTAGATGAAGGTGGCCTGCGAGAATGGGTCATTCTCGCACCCTAGGCCATAGGTGCCTGCAAACTCACTTTGAAAATATGTTTTTTAGAAGGAGATAAATGCCACTTTTCTCAGGAGAAAGTTCTTGTTGGGAGCCTGAGTACACCATTGTTAATACATCACCAAGATGACCAAAATCATGTGTAATAGAATGCCCCCCAAAGTATGAGGCCGGAATCAGTGACAGCCGAAATACTTTGTAAACTGCGTGTGTGTGTCGGAAACCAGGAGCGCACCTAATCGAAAACCTGCAAACAACCAAGCATCTGCAGAATATCATACTAGTTCTGAGGTAGGCATTCCCATACTCAGATCATAGACAGATGACATCATAAACATAGGTCATGGCCACCAATCATACACCATGGATCCATGCCGTCAAAATATCGCATAACCACCAAGAACACACTGTGGATCCATGCAAGAAAATTCAAATTAAGACGACATAGCCATGAGACATACAAAGTGGATCTATGTGTCAGCAAATTATACATATTCCATCGCAACCTGGATCAAAGAGATGAGATCGAGGGTCTTCAATCCTGTCACTTGAAAGTACGAATCTAACCATGTGATTACATGTGTTGAAGTTGAACATGGTAGAAACCACTTGATTATCGGTCATTGATGAAACCATTAACAAGTGCAAGGGAAATCACCATTAATGTCAATGACTCCCAAGGTACACTAGTACAATCCACCAAATGTGAATAAATGAGTTGAGGTCGAGCATTCGACTGAATCTCTTGATCAGGGGTCAATGATGAAAACCCACTATCGAAAGCGAGGAAACCTGCCATTGAGGCATGCAAGTTCCAAGGTACCAAATAATTTCTAAGCCTTGTTTCCGGATAATGAGCTGGAGTCGACGGAACAAAACTCGTCAAAGGAGGGCCTTGATGTATCCCTCATCAATGACACGAAATGAGTAACAGATTTTGAAGGCGGAACAGAGTATGATGTAAGTTGAACTAGACACAGGGAAGGCCGATACAGAGAGAATGGACAACTGCAGATGGCCGACTTAATAGAGGTTTCGGATGGACTTCTCTTGAACATATGAATGACACGACCAATGATTTGGCAGCACTGACTCAGAGATGACTCAGGATATGACATTGTAGCAAATCGAATGAGAGACAAACGGATTGCCCAAACCGGCTTCAGATAATGAATAAGGGGGTGTCATGTTCAAGAGCGGCACTTACTGCCAATAATATGAATACAAAAACAAATCCCTTTCCTAAATTTTCCCCCGCCATTTATGGCGAGTACCTCTTTATTTTTACGCAAGCTTGAGGAGGATAACATATGCTTGTTGATGTAAGTTCATCCTTTGGATGAGTCCTTCGGAGTATGTTTAATGAACCCTAGGAAGGAGTGGTTCGGTCCCATTACAGGTCTTTCGATGTTTGTTTAACGAGTCCAAAGATAGAAAACTCGAAGGTTTTTCATGATTATAGAGTCTGGAAAAACACTCAAAAGAGAACTCTCTCAGTTCCTTTTTCATAAAATAGTCTGATGAGACCGAAAAAGAGATAAATTATCGCTCAACAGACGCTTTCTTCAAATACTTTAACGAGCGTGAAAATATCAAGGTCGCTCGGCAATCTTTTCATGTTTAGAGAGTTTGAAAAGAGCTTAAAGAGGACTCCAGGGGGGTCCTTTTTCGTATAACCTTGTTGAGCCCTAAAAAGTGATAAAAGTGTGCTCGATTACGTTCTCATGTATTTTCGAGCGTGAGAACGAACAAAGACCAAACTCAAGGTTTTGTGCAAAAAGCCATAAAAAACAATTCAAACATGCGGTGAAAAAGAGAAAAAATATCTGTATCCTTGCGTATGGACATCGAAGTCGTCATGTCTGCAAAAAGTTGCACTCATAGGGGTATTAGGCATTAGGTTTGATAAATAAAACAATTATAAAAACCAATCAAAATGGTAAAAAGTAAATATAAGTGGGTAAAAGTTCTTTTTACCATAGTCATTGTAACTTTGCCAAGATTTTAGCCCAAAACCCCTCTTTTGCCCTTGAATTTCGGCGCTCAATTGTGGAAGGTACGAAAAACCATTTGGCGAACCGTCTCTGGAAGTGAGGTAAGCTCCTTGTCTTCTATCTTTTCATGGTTCAATTTTTAATTTTCATTGGTAAATTTCAAGTTTTTGAGCTTGTTTTAGGGCTCAAATTTGCGCTCAGGCATTCTCGCAGGCTAGCCACACGAGACCTGCGAGAATGCGTCATTTTCGCAGGTGGCCCCAAAGGCACCTGCGAGAACCTCGCACTGTGCCAAAGGGGCACCTGCGAGAACCGCAAAGTGAAAATTTTGTTTGATGTTTGCCCAATGAAAAATGTATCAATGGTTGAAGAGAGTTGTTAACCTTCTTCTTATGGTTCTTGTGCAGGCATTTGGCCATCACCATGGTTCTGGAATGGCGTGAAAGAGAGCATGAAGAAGATGATGCTATTTCTGGGAATAACCCGGGCACCGTTTCCGCTTTGCGAGACTGTGGTCTCCTGAAATTCTTTCGGATCCCGGGTATGAGGGCCCAAGTCAGGCTGTTGGAGTACCTCGTTCATATGTGGGATGTGGACCAACAAGTATTCCACGTAGGGGTCCACACATTGTCCTTGGATATCGAGGACATTTATTTCTTGACAGGACTGTCACGGCGTGGGTACCATGCTAGCTTGACTGGTAGCCGAGGTGGTGGGCTGCCTATGAGTGAATACTGCCGTCAGTACTGTGTTCCAGAGGTGGAAAGGAGCAAAGGAAAAGTGGCCATTTGGGGGGTCCAGGATTTGACCCTTCACACTATTTTGTTCACCATTGCTCGTATGGATGGGAGTGCTGCTCCACACATGGCTCTCCAGAGCTACTTTCAGTATGCCATACAGTGTACTGAGCCTCAGGTCTTTAACTGGTCAGACGCAGTTCTTCGTAGCGTGAAGAGGCAGTTGACTAAATGCAGGAGAGGCGACCTGAAGCAATTCAGGTACGGGTCATTGTTGGTGTCCTTATTTCTTGAGAGGGTTCCCTTGCTGAGATTGCAGGTTGAGTGGGGTTTACCGACTCCAGAGGATCCGAGGATGTTGAGGTGGTGTAACCTCATGGTCCGGCATGTAGCTGGACCAATCATCAAATACAATGATTTCTTCTTTGACTGGTTGCGACCACAGATGTTGATGGTCGATGATTATGCCTATGCCGGGTTGGACTTCTGAGGGGATATGGACTTGGCCCTGCCCGAGGGTGCTCAGTGGGGAGATCTCGGTAAGAAGTACACATTTTTTACTTTTTAAATGTTTTTTGTGAATTTTATCATATGCAAATGTTTTTATGTTTGTCCAAGGTCTAATTACAAAAATTCTTTTTTGATGACACAGACATGGGGCCTTATCGACCTCTGGGTACTTCTCTTATTCAGGGACGAGGAGAGGTGCCTCCAGTGCCACGATGGGACGCTGAAGATTATGAGGCAGTGGAACAAAACTTAGAGGGTTTGACTGCAGACATTCCAGACATGCCTCTTGGAGAGGTCCCACGACGTTATCAACGTCATACGGTGGGGGTGTCAGAGTCTGTTGGCCAACTACTTCGTAGGGTAACCCGAGCAGTCGTGTGTTACCGTGAACGTCATCCATGACGTCACTTTGTAGAAGCTATGAGCTTCAAATTTTGAAATTTTGGTCCTTGGACAGAACTTTTTTGTAAAAAACTTTTTGATCGTTATATATACATACGACATCTACCGGCTTATCTTGTGTTGTGTGATACTCGTGATGTGATTGATTTATAAATGACCCAAATGTCTGTCTAATACATAGTTAGCTAATGCATCAGTTAATGTATTTAGACATCTAGGAATATGTTGATACTCAATATAATCAAAATAACGTTCCAAGAGGCGAATTCGCAAATATACCCGTAACAAAGTAGGACTTTGAATAGCATAGACATTACTTAACTGTAGTACTACGAGCTGCGAATCAAGTCGCACAACCAAGTGACGAATATCGAGCGAGATAACATCAATCAACAATTTGATAACGACGCTATACTCTGCAATATTGTTGGTCACACGGCCAAGGCACACACCTCGTAGAGTGATAAGTTCGTTTGTAGGGGCGTAAATTGCCCACGCAGCAGAAGCAAGGTTCTGAGTACTACAACAAGCGCCATCAGCGAAGCCAATGTGGGGTAGCGAAGACTCCGACATCTAGAAACTAAACACAATGTAACATAAGGGCAGAGACCAGATAACGAAAAAAACATACTACAGTAACACACGAGAAGTATGATACAATAAAATACAAGTACTCGTGCACAGGTGATCATATGCATAGTACTTCTTTAAGTACAACCCATTTCTGGGTTCACTCAAAGGGATACCATTGTAATCTACTAACTCGTAAGATCCTTTCTCCAAAACTCGTCTAACGATATAAGGACCTCACCACATGGCTTCAAATTTTCCAGCTCCTAGCATATCTCGATCTTGTTCGTAGAGGAGAACCAGATCTCCTTCGGAGAAAACGCGAGGCTTGACATGTTTGTCGTATTGGGCCTTGACAAGTTTCTTCTGGGCTTCTATGACTAGGGTAGCGTCACGTCGAGTTTCGTCTAATCGCATGAGATACAACATATGTTCTTCTTCTGCAGAAGTGTTTGGTAGGAGTTCGACGGCTAGTTTTAAAGAGGGTATCTCGCATTCAATCGGGAGGATGGCTTCTAGACCATAGACTAATCGGAAAGGTGTAAACCCAGTAGCGGACTTAACGGATGTCCTGTAAGACCATAATGTTGAAAACAACATTGTGTGCCAACTTGTTTTGTGAATCCCTATCATTCGTCGAAGCATGGTTATGAGAACTTTATTAATCGCTTCGACTTGGCTGTTGGCTTGTGGGTAATAGGGCGTTGAGTTTTCATGGCAAAGACCCAACTTTTCAGTGAGTTCAGACATCATGAAGTTTCTAAAGTGGCTACCATGATCAGTGACGATAGCCTGGGGAACACCAAAGCGAGCTATGATGTGATTGAAAATGAATAATGTTGCGGTCTTTCCAATATTGTCAAATGTTGGCATCGCCTAGGCCCATTTCGTAAAATAATCTACGGCTACAATAATGTATCCATGCCCCCCGACCGAGTGGGGGTGACATGTCATGAAATCGATACCCCATTTTGTAAAGGGACCAACGAAGACCACAGGGTGAAGAGGAGTCAGATGTGATCGCATCTTATGATTATAGGTCTGGCAAGCGTGGCATTTTTGGACGACGATTATGCAATCATTAAATAAAGAAGGCCAAAAATACCCTGTTCGTAAGATCTTCTGGGCAGTATCATACCCGAACATATGACCACCACAGGCTCTAGAATGGCAATCATTTAAGGCTTTCTCGGCTTCGTCGAACGTGAGGCAGTGTCAAAAAACTGAGTCAATCCCACGGTGATAAAGAGTATCCCCGAGGATAATATATTGACGGGCTTGATAGCGTATTCGATGCCGGTCAGTACTAGACAAATTGGGCCGGAAAATCTGGGTTTGGAGATATATGATGATATCGTCGTACCAAAGATCATCGGAACTAATTAGGAAAAGGGATTCGTCAGGTAATGAATCAGCTGCTACATTTTCCGTTTCAGAGTAGGGAAAGTCGCATATCAACTCGGCAAACACTAAGGACTTCTTAGACTTAGCTCGTTCGAATTCCAAGTCAAACTCTTGGAGTATGACGATCCATTTGGAGTATTTCCCCCCTAGCAATTGATGCGTGAGAATGTGTTGCATAGGGTTGCAGTTAGAAATTACCGTAGTCTTGTGAGAGAGGATATAGTGCCGGAAACGTTGAACTGCTTGGACGGCTGCCAAGACTAGTTTTTCGACATGTAAATACTTGGTTTCGATAGGCGTTAGACTTCGACTCAAGTAATAGATAACATGTTCGTCATGAGAATCATCCTCTTGGACAAGAACCATAGCGATGGTGTAATCCGAGGCTGCGAGGTAGAGGAAATAATCGTGACTGTAATCAGGGGGAAGAGAAGCGGAGCACGTGTCAGGGATAGTTTCAAAGCTTCGAAGGATTTGTTTGCGATGGTATCCCATACAAACTCAGACCCCTTTTTGAGGAGTCGCGTAAATCCAAGAATTATCTCGGCGTAGTTCAAGATGAAACGACAAAGAAAGTTTGCTTTCCCTTGCAAACTTTGTAACTGGCAAAGTGTAGAATGCGGAGGGAGATTGAGAATCGCCTCAACCTTTAAAGGATCTACCCTGATCCCTTGATGTGAAACAATAAAGCCTAGAAGTCGACCGGATTCTACGCAGAAAACGCATTTGTGAGGATTCAAGCGTATATGGTAAAACCGACAATCGATGAAAATGGCTCGGAGGTGAATTGGATGATCGACTTGACACATGGAATGAGCGGGTAAGTCATCAAGATATGGTTGCACGATGTGCTTGATATCATGGAAGGCATAAGACATAGCGCGTTGAAAAGTTGCGCTAGCGTTCTTTAGACCGAAAGGAAGTTTCCGATAGGCGAAAGTGCCCCAAGGAAAAATGAAAGCAGTTTTGTGTTGATCCTCAGGAACGATATTGATTTGATTATATCTGGAGAAACCATCCATCAGAGAGAAGATTTCGCTTCCGGCGCAATCGTCGACAATTTGATCGACGAAGGGGGTAGGAAAGTTGTATTTAGGACAAGCTTTGTTAATATCCCTATAATCAACGCATACGCGGATTATGCCTTGTTTCTTGTCGATCAGGACAAGATTGGAAACCCAATTAGTGAGGGCCACCGGGTAAATAAAGCCAGCTTTGAGAAGTTTCTCGACTTCAAGCTTGATAGAAGCGTCTTTACGTGGGTGAACTAGACAAAGGTGTTGCCGGATGGGTTTAGCATCTGGGTATGTATTAATCTCATGTATCACAATGTCGAAGTCGATGCCTGGCATTTCTTCATAGCTCCAGGCGAAGACGTCACGAAATTCTTTGAAAATCGATTTGTAGGTGACGATTTCATCAGGGGAACACGAAGCTCCGATATGCACATTTTCAACAATTTCAGGTTTGATGGATATGTCGAGGGGAATAGTGGGTGAGATATTGTTTAAGTTCCCTTCGGAAAACACATCGTGTGTGGACTCGGGAATGGTTGAAATGACAACAACGGTCGACGAGGTCGAGATCCGTTGGTAGCTCTCGATGGTGTGTTGTTCCAGGAAGAGGATGGAACGGTGATGGCCATCATTCCAGGGGGTGTCTTCCATGACAGACATAATCATCTCATCCATGGGAAAAATGACGCGGAAAGGATCTGGAGATAAATCACCAAGAGAGGGGGTAGAAGGGGTTGTCGATTGAATGGCCTGATAGGCGGATTCGACCGGACTTAAAGGCATTTCGTCACCGTAACAAAGATGATCGTCGGGGTCGGGTACCATCCATGGGTCATGAGATGCAGGGGTTCCGTGAATCGAGGTGGAGATCATGTTGATTGAAGCGACAAACGAGTGTGGAACATCGGGTGGTGGAATGGGGAAGGTACCCATTAACGAAGAGTATTTGAGAAGACCTACACCGACATTCTCATAACCCAGTGGGGTTTTGGTGATGAACAGTATGTTGCCAGTACGCGTATCCGAGTTAAAGAAGGCTAATTGGTCGATGGTAATTACCTTTCCTTGATGTGGGAAATGTACAACACGAAAAAGAGTCGACACAACTGCGTGCATGGAATCGATCCAACTACGGCCAAGCAGAAGATTGTAATCGAGAGGAGAGTCAAAGACTTCCACTTCGACTTGGACCGTTTTGCCTTTTAGCGTGATTGACAACGAAGGAAGGACACCGTAAGGCTTAAAACCGAAGCCATTGAAGGCTTTGAGTGTGTTATGGGATTCAGTCAAAGAGGGAGAGCCGATGGCTTTCCAGCAGGTAACAGACATGACACATGTCGAGGCACCCCCGTCGATAACGGTTCTACAAATGTTTTTGTCGGAGACAATCACTTGGATTTGTAATGCGAGTTGAGGGGGTAACCTTGGAATGTGATCTTCCAAGTCAAAAATTATTAAATTCAAATCTGTTGGGTCGATTCCACCGATAGCTTTCAACAGTGCCTTCCGTTGTGTGGGACAACTTTGAAGGACTTCGAGGGCTGACATCGTAGAAGGTGCTTGAGCCAGATCTTCAACAATGTTGTAGTTCTGGGCAGCACGAGCATGAGGATTGAAAGTCGATTTCCAAATGACGCCCTTTGGAGGGGGGCGAAGAACTGTGTCAAGGCTCGGTCATTCGAGATGAAGAGGACTATTGGTAGGTGGAGTCGTGGGAGATGGTTGGACCAATGAAGGAGGTATATCATCAACCTTCTCTTTAGAGGGAGAATAATCTTTGGCTCGAGTGGTAAGTGCGATGTCATTCTTCTTTGAATCACCAGTACACATTAACACATAGGATGTAGTCGAAGGGGAAGGTTGGTCATGAATGACCAATTGGGCCTTTTGTTGAGAGGGGAAGGGTTGGGATAAAACGGCCGGAGTGGGTGGTTTCGGGGCCCCTTGAAGGAACTTAGTAACCTCGACGCGTAGTGGAAAATCCTTCGTGTAGTGATCATCACCACAGATAAGACAAGGGTAGCGAGGTTTGCGCTTATCCCTATCGTCAACAGGTGGGGTTTTGGTTCTCTCTGCTTGAGAAGTATTTTTGTCCTCCTTATTCTTACCCTTTCCCTTTCTAGATTTGTTTTTACCGGCTGGGGTAGATTGAACAACATTTACCTCAGAAGTCTTGTCGGTGGGAGGGGTAGGAGACAGAGCATTTTGAACATTAGAAGAAATGGGTTTGGGGTTGTTGCTTGAGGTGGAATGTGGTTGGGCATGGAAAGTGCCAATCACACCGTCGACTGCATGAGAAGCAACTGGAGTAGTTGAAGTGGCGGAAGTGGAAGGACGAGGTGCATCAGGGAGCAAGTCGTAAAGAGTACCCGTTTGTAAGTAAAGGAGGTCAAGGTATTGAGCGCGACTTATGGCCTATTCTTCCGTGACAACTCCAACCATGGCGATGTCACAACCGATGTCGTTCACAAATGATTTTGTGAACCACTCTACCAGCAACTGATCGGGAAGTTCGAGTTTGATGAGACGTTGTCTCCGTCGCCACTCATGAATGTGATCGGATATATGAGTGGCTTTGTTTTGTTTGAAAGAACTCAAAATCTCGGTCCCCGTTTCATAACGGATCGGTAACTGGTAGTAGGTGAGGAAAGCCATAGCTAGGGTGTTGAAGTCGGTGAAGAAACATCGTGGTAATTCTATATACCACTTCGCGACAGAACCTGTGAGAGTTCTTTGAAAAAGACGTAAACGAATAGAGTCATCCATCGAGGAGTTGGATGACCACCAGAGGTGAAAAGTCATCATGTGATTGTTCGGGTCCTCTCCCGCTTTGCCATCAAATTTAGGGATGTCAGATGGTAGCTTGGCTGGTATAGCGGGCCATTGGGGAGAGTGACGGATTGGATCATTTAAAATCCTTGACAGATCCGGGAGGTCCAAAGTGGCCAAGAAGGGTAACTGTTTATTCACATGCGGGTACTGGTGGCTTTGGGGAGGGAGTCTCGTCGGCAAACCAGTGGGACCATAAGCAGTCTGCATATAATGCGAAGACCTAGGCAGATTCGGGGGGTGTTGTGGAGGAAAGTAGCTCATGGGATTGTATCCTTGAACAGGGACGTGAGTTTGAGCATTCGAGCCCCAAATAGGATTGGACGTACCTGGATATGGTTGGCCGATACTAGGGGGTATAACAGATGTAGTTGGAAGCTGTTGCCCCCCAGTCGATTGAGGATTATGTTGTATCAGATGGTTCCAATACTGGGCCAAGGATGGAGGTATTTTTTTTCCGTAGGGTGGGGTCAGTGGGGGTTGTCCTCCAATAGGGGGTTGAGTTCCAATTGGGGGTTGTGTTCCAATTGGGATTTTCATTCCAATAGGAATTTGCCCTACAAGGGGGGGTTGAGTCAAACCTCCTTGGTGAAATTGTCCACCAACAGGAAACTGGTAATTTGGTGTGAACGACGGAATGGTGCCACTAGGATTAGTGCCGCCGATAGAGGATGAAAGAGGTCCTCCGAAAGGGGGTTGAGGAAGTGTCGGAATGAAGCCGGGAGGAGAGTGCCCACAAGAAGAGGGACCACCAGGAGTTACGAATGGGGTTTGTGTAGGAATGGGAATAGAAGCATTCAACGCACGGTATCCGGGTGGAAGCGTCGGGGTGACACTGGGCGAGAGCGATGTGCTAATGGGGGCTTGACTAGTCGTTGTAATCCCAGTGTGAATACTCGTAGTATCTGTGTAATGGACCATTTCTAAAGGGAGGGTCAAGATGTGGTCAACTCGCAGAGCTTCTGTACCATGAAAATAATAAGCAGTAGTAAAAGTTACTGCGTCTGGATCAAAGGTCTTGGGGAACGCAGGTGAGACAGTGATTTCAACGCCTGCTCCTGAGCCAAAGAGATCCCGTCTAAAAACGCCAGTAGACCAAAAAGGATCTTGGCCCTCAGGTCCTGAGAAAGGTCCAGTCGGTGATCCAGAAGACAAAAAAACTAAGTCTTTCGAAGAATTCACTCACATAATACGTCTCTCAGAATCGGGGTGAAGTTGAAAGTCCTCTCGAGAATTGGTAATTCATAACCGTTCTAGAGAGTCAGTTCTTTCCACTTGTGGAGTGGTGACATCTTGGACTTCACTCTGTTGAGGAGAGCCCTCTGGTGAGCTTGTAGGCAGGGGTTGTGAACCTTCCAGATTTTCTGGAGGTAAGCCCTGCATTCTACGTGAACGACGTGGAGGGTCTATTGTGAACGAATTAAAAAACTGGCGAAGAGAATCCTATGGTCAACTTGGGTGAACAAACAACATGCGCTAGTAAACAAAATCTAGGAAACAATACCAAGCAAACAAAACCTTCTAATTCCGAAGTTACTAGTTGGTGATGAAATCCAACGTCGCAACAATGAGACAAGAAGGGGCTGGGCTAGGGTGGAAAAGTTACGTTGACGACCTGCTTAACGAACTTACACCCTGGTGCAAGCTCCCACACATAATCGTGGGTATACCCTCCAAGGAGCTCGAGTGAGTTTGGCCAACATTGATTCCAGGTACCATTAAGACTTGCCCCTTCACAGTCACCTTGTGTAAGATCCTAAGAAGATAGGCTACTAAGGTTACCACCGAAAACAATAAAGCTTAGGAGGACAGTCGACAGTCCGATCCACATGCAAGGGCAGGGTATCTAGCCCAAAATCAACTTGAGAGGCTTCCATTCATCATTGTGGGTATACCTCCAAGTGACCCCCGTAATACGTGCAATCTCTACACTGATATCAACAAAGCAGGGTGAGTAACTCTATCAATATCAATGCGACCTCAGGTTTGACCCTTGTGTGAGAAGGGCTTCCCAGGACAAAACGTTGTAAATGGAATTTGACACTCCCTAACAGAAGATGCTATTGTGTGTTTTGTGATTTGGAGAGTGTATCTCTCTGTCTATTCCAAAGCTCTAGCCTAGCCAATTGTTGGTGTAATAGAGTCCTAGAAAAGGGTTACTAGTTAAATTTTAAAATTGCGCAATATTATTAAGGGTTGTTGTTACTCAAAGGAAATGGAGATGAAACCGATGTTGTGTGAGACTCTGACCCAACAATACATAGATAGGAATGAAAGATATCAATTTTCGTTCGATGAATCCTATGTACGGGAGGAAAAGAGAAGTGTTCCAGAACAATTTTGAACTACGATATACAATCTTCTTTAAAATGCAATCTTCAACGGATCACGTAACAATGACAATTCTCTATTTGTTCTATTTCAACAATTGATTTCCAATATTTTCAAAATGAAAATGCTTTTAAAAATAAAAATGTTTTTTAATTTTCAAAAAGATCCACACCATGTCGGTGAAAGTAAGGAAAACCAATAACTAACGAAAAACCACAAACAAAACCCAAACCAATCTTTCAATGAAGACAAAAATGACAAGCAGACAAGACTAGTCTTTTCAATTGCATGAGAATAATGATTTTCCAAGTGATGAGAAAATGAGAAAGACAAATAATCCCAACTTTCAAACCGATCACTGGCTCCTAACCAAACAAGTACTCAAATTCCAGGATCAGAGATTATATTCTTGTTAAGAAAAGTCAAGAGATGAGAGTTGAGAAAAAGACGGACAAGAAGAGCCTTTGATTTCTGAAGACTGATCATGCACAAAATCCGAAGTCAGGAAACAATCAACCAATGGCCTAAGAAGTTCTTATCAGACACCTATACAAATCTGGGCATCTGAGCATACAAAAGCCTTAAATCCAAAAATTTTAAAAAAGGGTTCGCAGGCTATCAGTGATGTACAGTGCGAGAATGGAGCATTCTCGCAGGCTGGCTTCAAGCAGGGTGCGAGAACCTCGCACTAGACTAAAAGGCAGAGTGAGAGAAGGCCACAGAGGGGTTCAGTGCGAGAAGGCCTGAAACTAGGAAAAATTTTGGAAAAAGACAAAAATTTTGAAGGGACTTCTGGACCCAGAGAGTCTGTCAGAGTTTCCTGAAGACTCAGAGATTAATAGAAATGAAGAAAGGTAAGGCAAGAGCAAATGGCCAAGGAAAAACACCAAAAACCACTAAAAAATGGGTTGCATCCCCAGTGGAGTCGCCAATTTTGTTATCAGACTAATCGGTAGGTGCGGACACAAACAGATCTCCCTAGATCCACGAGGATCTAGAACAAAACAGGACAAGACATGACTCTTTCTTTAAGTTATGACCATTGAATAAGCTAGTAAGGAGGAACAAGTGACATATCTTTGTATCGCTTCCTCAGGTCTTTGTTGCTCCCGCTTCGCTCCGGTGCTCTCGTGAGGTCAAGACCAAGACAACACAAACCAACCAAAGTGAAGATAGCAAAACGTATTCAATCATCAACTTATGTATATGATCAAGGAATTGCACAATAAAGTAAGAATGACTTTATGGGAAAAGGACATGTCGTTGTATCATATTAATTGAAAGTAGAAGATACAACCTGATCGCCTTGATGTCGCAAGCTTCCTTTCGATGACTCTTGGTTCCAACACACACACTTGCTCTGTCCTTGCATGAAGAAGATCCAATTCCTCTTGATAGACGTATTAGAGTCTCCAAGTTTTTGTTCAAGCAGGGCTCTTCACACAATTCCTTCACCAATTCTTCAATTAATCTTGCTTAACCTTTTCCATGAGAATCCTTTCAATATATAGGAGAGGGTGAGATGGTTACATGGATGAGAATGATCCCACCAAATCAGGGAAACCAGTAAAATGACAACCATACGAATGCCAACCCATTTTCTAGAAGATTCCCTTCTAGAACCCTCGAGACTTCATCTCTTTTCCAAGCTTAAAAACAAGTTCGCACCCTATGTATAGAGCAACCTGCGAGAAGTTCGTACCCTAGATGAAGGTGGCCTGCAAGAATGGGTCATTCTCGCACCCTAGGCCATAGGTGCCTGCGAACTCACTTTGAAAATATGTTTTCTGGAAGGAGATAAATGCCACTTTTCTCAGGAGAAAGTTCTTGTTGGGAGCCTGAGTACACCATTGTTAATACATCACCAAGATGACCAAAATTATGTGTAACAAGGTACCCTTCCATGAGGTGATGGATCTGTCTCGAATTGAGCATGTAGTTTCCTACTTCCTTGATGAGTTGATGTGTTGATTTAAGGCCTCGACGCTTGCTTTCCCAGGAGGTGCGTCTCGGCTCGGAAGCTGAGTCTGAGGATATTCCTAGTTGTGAGGTGGCTCCTGCAGTGGAGTTGATGAATACCTTATGCACTTTTATGAGTTGTTCTACTGGGATGGTTTGTAGCTCCTTTTAATTAAAGGACTCCTCCAGTTTCTCCAAGTCTATGTCTGTTAGATCCTGATCATCTAGTTGCATGAGGGTGTCCCCCCCATCCTCTGGCTTGTACTCGTTCTGCTGAGCTACTGGATCTGTTTCTTGGGTTTGTTCTTTGTCTGGTTCCAACTGTTGCTTGGCTTTGCCCCTATCCTTATCCTGATTTCCCTTCTTGTGTGGATTTTCCACTTCTTCTTCCTCTGGGAGCTAGTTTAGGATGTCAAAGGAGTTTCTGATGGGGATTTTCTGAGTGCTTTCTTGATTTTGCTTCCTAGGGGGTTGTTTTTTCATGCCCGTGACCATGGTGTAACCATCCTTTTGCCTTCCCTCCCCTGCTTTTGAGTTTTGATCATTTAAGGGATAATCACAGAAGAGGTGACCATGCTCATGACATTTTCTGCAGCGGAAGGGAATGTGCTCACAGTCCATGGTTTGATTCCAGTCCTCATCTTGGTATTCTAGGGTTATCGAGCCTGGTAAAGCTTTCAATATGTCCATGTATAGACAAATGCGGGCGTAGGAGGTGCATTTCCCTTGTTTTGTTGCCTCTGAGGATTTTACATATCTTCCCACTGTATTCCCTATTTCCATGAGGATTTCCTCCAGCCAAAATTCCTGGGGCAGGGAGTATAGCCGGATCCAAATTGGTGCCATGGTGAAGTCCCCTTTCTCTGGGTTGAAGCGATCCATCCAAAACCTAAGGAATAACCTTGCAAAGTTGTAGAAATATGACCCATTGTCAAATATCTTGTCCTTGTCTTCCAAACTGTAGAGGATGATCGTGAAGAACCCCTTGGAAATGAGTTGAACTTCATAGTCTCCCTTGGGGTTCCACCAATCTTTGATCCATCACATGAGGTCCCTTTCTGATGGCCATAGACCCAGAAATTTCCCTATGAGAGCATGCTCCTTCATGAACTGGGTGTGTTCTCCCACTCTGGTCAAGTTGATAGTATACCTGGGTGGTTTGTTCGATTGGGGAATGCATTTTCCTAGTTCCCATCCACGAGATGCCTTTATATGAGACATACTCGGTTGCACTTCCATTTATTTGTTGAAGCCCTGCTCCTTGGCGAGGAGTTGATCTCACAGATGGGGCGACGTTTCAAAAGCTGGTCGCTTGGCTCTCGTTCCCTTTCGGTCATTCACAACCACATTTCTATATGAGGGGGGTTGCCCCCCCCTCCTGGGTTCATCACGAGAGATCAAACACTCTGACTCGGTGATGCGCAACAATCCAATGTTTAGTGACACCATCTACAGGAGGAGGAGCCGTCTCATGCAGGGGCTAGGGTTTTCGTCTGCTCTCCGTCGTTCTGATACAAAGTGCATTCTACAACCTACTATTGATGAAATTACAATGTTTGTCCCATGTTTATATGACGTTAATGTATGTAGGTCCAACCTATCAACACAATTTAGATATTTTATTTTATCATCTATATATATATATATTTTAACAGAAGCTGGAAAATATATATTAATCGGTGTGGATAAATCCACTGAGGTTACAAAAAACAACATCCATTAAGGGTTGTGTTTGAGTTCTTCACTGTAAGGACTATTACAAAAATTGGGATGTTCAGGTATCCCTTTTGCATACAAAAAGTGTTGAGTGGAGAAGTTCCTACATAAACTCTGCAATAAGAGCCGCTTAGATACACGAACCGCCAATACATAGAGCTGTTTGAGATTAAGGGCGACTAGCTTAGGCATTCTTGTCCTCGTTGGAGTGTTGCTCGTATCTCCTGAACTCAGGGAGGGGCTCATTCAGATCTGACATCTGATTAATCGAATTGGACTGAGCATTCCTCGAATATACATGTTGAGCTTCCATATTGCTCATTGGAGGATGCGTGTCGTCAAGCTGATCCACCCTGAGCTGAAGAGTGTCTATCTGCACCTGATTGACAACTATTTGACTTCTTTGCGCCTTGCTTTCATCCTGTAGCTTACTGATTAGAAACCGATGCTGGGAAAGAGTTTCCATCTCAAATGCCCTGTTGGCACTCAACACTTCCAATTATTCTCGAAGGATGTTGCAACCTTCACATTCAAGTTCCCAATTGTCTTCTAGCCAGGAGTCCGAGTCTTCCTGCATGGTATTCTCCTGTTCCATTTTGCTGTCACTAGAGGAGATACCGGATTTGGCCGGATCTTGTGGGTTCTGCATGAGGCCCAGGTGTATAAGCTGACTCAGGGAGTGATGATTGATAGGTTGCCCAGCAGGGAGCGAAGTGAGGAGCAAGGGTAGTGTAAGAAGAACAAACCAAGCACTGCAAATAAGAAGTTTACAACACTCGAAGACATAAGAGGCTCGATGAATAAGACGGGAAAGGTTGTAGGGTGGTGAGGAATGACTGAAGGGTGGCGAGGGCGTTGAAATAAGAGCTAGGGCGATCTGGAGAGGTAGACGAACGAAAAGGATTTCCCACGAGGGCCAAACGCAGCGAAAGGACGACTGCAGGTTTGCTGAGGGGGAAGGTGACGAATGAGCCTGCAAGTATGTGGGAAGAATCATGTGCAAAGTACTGACTGATGCCATGGAGGGACGACTGACATCAGGGGAGCTGAATCGACGAGGGGGGTGAAAGTCATGATCATTAAAACCACACAGGCGAGCCGGACACATCATTTTTCCCATGCGAGAAGAAGATTTCACAATGCTTGGAGGTGAGATAAGCTTGTACGCTAGAGGCAGATGAATCTCATAAGGTACAGACCATATGGTGCGACGACAGGTTGTCACGTGGACGACTGAAAGCGTCCACCCAGCCATATCGTGGCTTTCCTTGCAAATTGGACCCCGTCTAAAATGGGTGTGAACCCTCCCTTTTCGCCATACTTGGGTGAAGTTGGCGTTGGTTCTAACCATGTAGCCGTGGGGGAAGCTTAAGCCCCATGAGGAGGGACTCCTTTGTCTTGCCAAAAAATGCTCTTGGACACTCATTAATATAAGGTGGTTGGGGTTGAAACTCCGTCGATGCTGAGAGAGCTGGGAGGTGTCCCGATGGTTGCATTGGCCAACTTGTCTGCTTCGCTGTTGTTACCGCGGAGGATGTGAAAAAAGGAGAGCTTGATTCCTTTGGAGGCCAGCCTGGTTCTGTCCAGGATCTGTTTTAAGCTGGGATCTTTGGGGTCTGATCCCTTGACCATCAGTCTTATTATGGTGAGGGAGTCTCCGAGGACCACAAGCTTTCTTATTCCCTTAGAGTGAGCTAGTTAAACTCCTTTTAAAAGAGTGTATGCCTCATCTTTGTTGTTGGTATCTATTCCTAGATTCCAATAATAACGAGTTGTTGTTTTGCCCCGGGATCATAGAGAATCCCCCGCACCTGGCTCCCCTTTTATTTTATCATATTTAAAAAAATAAAAATTTCAAATATTTTTGAATAGTGAAATTAAGGATACAATGCATACCTTTGTAATTCAAACCATAATGAAAATGAAAATAATGTGAAGCTGACGTACGGTTTAATGGAGAAGGTCATCTTATCATGTATGGATCATCTTATGGGCACTCTATTGGGAGATCAATAATAGTTGGAAAGTTTATATGTTATTTAAATAATTTATTGATAATAGTTAAAATTTTATGTTTTTATTTAAATTATTTAGAATAATTGTTGGATTTAAATTAATTGGAAAATGTTATATTATTTTAAAATAATTGTTAGATTTTTAATAGGAATTATTTAAATGTTTTATGTTTTGATGATTTTTTTTTGAAATTTAACAATATAAATTTAGAATTTAAATTAAATTTTTAAATACATAAATGAATTCAGGATGTTGAAAACTCATGAAACATTTTAATTATATAAATTTAACTACTCAAATATGAAAATTTAATAATTTCTCACCTGATTTTCAATAAAATAAAAAGATAATATCCTTACAAAAAAAACAATCAAAACTAAAAACATTTAAAACACAACTTTTCAAAATATTTATTTAACAATTTGGTTGGGAAAACGTCATTTTGACCTTTACTGGAAAATGTCATATTATTTAAAAAAAATATAATTGAGAATGCAAATTTTTATCATTCAAAATTTCACCGTTAAATTAAAAAAAATGAGATTATTTTAATGCCATTTGATCCACGCCCAGTGAATATATTATATATCAGTCCATTCCAGTGAAAATGAAATCTTATAGCGTCCTCTACATTTTTATAAAGATTTTTGACATCGCACTCAATATATTTTTCTTAAATAAACCTGCCGAGACGGAAATTTCCAGAGCGGGTCGGCTTACTCAATTACCCATACGTGTATTATATCCTACTGTCATATCATTGCATGGCATGGCAGGTGATATGAGTTCCTATTATCCTATTATTATTGCTGCCTTTTACAGCACGTTTATCATGGAATTCAATTCAGCTTTGGCGAGCGAGTCCGCAGCCTGCAATGTTGACCTGCGACTTTTGCATATTCCTTCAGATTCGATCCCTGAACCTCAATAACACCGCATTACGAAGACGCAGGGGAGGATAACCGGAAACCCAGTAGTAGCCAATTTTTCCAGCTAAATATCCTACAGGGCAGCTACAGCTAATTGTTTTGATTAACTTTCTCTGAAGTTTTGCATAGAATTGGTGTTCGAAATGGGGAAAGATATAGAAGTGATAAGAGACAAGAATGCCATGAGAAGGTGGTCGAGGGAGAGAAGGAAGGAAGGGGAAACGATATGCCTGGTGCCGACAATGGGGTACCTTCACAGGGGGCACCTGGCCCTCGTGGAAGAGGCCAAGAAGAGAGCCCAGAGGGTCGTTGTCTCTGTTTACGTCAATCCTTCCCAGTTTGCAGTTGGGGAGGATTTTGGGTCCTACCCTTCCAATTTCGAGGGTGATTTGCTTAAGTTGAGAGCCCTGAGCGTGGATGCTGTGTTCAATCCCCACGATCTTTATGTGCGAGGAGATGGAAAAACATTCGGGGAAGAAGGCAATGGGACTCAAAGAATTGTGTCCTGCCTCGAGGAAGGCGGTGCGAATGGGCACGAGACGTGGATTAGGGTTGAGAGGCTTGAGAAACCGCTCTGTGGAGTTTCCAGGCCTGTATTCTTCAGAGGAGTTGCTACAGTTGTTGCAAAGCTTTTCAATATAGTGGAGCCTGATGCGGCTGTTTTCGGCAAGAAGGATTATCAGCAATGGCGTCTCATCTGTCGCATGGTAAGACATGGTCGCATCAATTTCAATTTTTTCTTCGAATTTTTTTTTATCGATTTTTAATTGACGTTGTTGTTTAATTTTCCTATTTCGCTTATAGAAACACACCCCAGACACCAAATGTTGTGGTTGCACCACAAAGAGCGGACTTCCTTTGTCTTAGTTTTTAGGATGGCTAGCTATTCCGCCAGAATCACCCAGGACTTTGCACCATCCTCACCCCTTCGTAAATAGAGTCATGAATATTTGAAATTGATAAAATTATTCCATTCTTACCCAGGACTTGCATCGCCCTCACTCCTTTTATAGATAGAGTCGTGAATATTCGAAATGGACAGAATTATTCCATTTTTCTCTCGGCCAGCTCAGCCGGCCGTGACAACCGAGTCTTATCAGTTTCTAGCACGTTTCTTGTACTTATATTCCTTTAGCTAGATACTCAGGTCTTTATCTCTTTTTGCTATTAGTCTTGGTGTACAGTTGCTTTTCGTACTCTCCAGCTTTGGCATCCAATGTACTCTTTTAGTTCTACTGACAGAAGTTTGTGGTTATTTGTTAGACCTTAATAAAATTATTTTATCTTATCTAAACTTGTTAAACTTCTTCATCACTCTTTCACCAAAAGACCAAACATTTGCTTTTTCATCGATTCATGTTCCAATTTTGTCGATGGCTTATCACAAAGTTCTTTCAATGAAGTATTAATACAAATATGTGATAGAGTATTATGTATTTATCCTGGAGAATTCGTATCATTCTATCCTTAGTTCTTTTAAGCCTTTCTATACTTCAGTTCACCCAGGAACGATAACAATGGTTCCTTTTTAGGAGTTGGTTCTACCATAACACAGTTTTTCAGACTGTTTTGGCAGATCTCCCTTGATTCTCTTGGTGTGGTGTAATGTTATATTTTTCTATTTTGGGATCTATTGCTATGCCATTTGGATGGGGCAGACCACAGTGAGAATGGGACTCCAGTGGACAGCTTCCATTCATCCAGGAACAATAACAATTGGTCTTTTTAGGAATTGGTTTTGTTGAGTTTTTAGCGATTAGCTCATGCATGTAGTTTATCACAGAGCTCTGTTTCCTACTGTACCAGGAAACCATGGCAGATCCCAAAGTAAAACAACAATCGGATGTACTTTTCCGGTCCACAATGCTCCCTGCCCAATCTGCGTCGGCATATCCCTGCAATCTCATGTCTACACCGGAGGCATATCTCAGGCCATAACCAACTGTGCCTCGTAGATATCTAAACACATGCTTCCTTGCTATCCGTGTGTCTGTCTCGGCTGACTCGTAAACTGACTGAGTGTACTTACTGCATAGCATATATCAGGTCTGGTGTTAACCAGATACATCAATGATCCAATCAGTTGTCTGTAAAGATGTGGATCAATCTCGCCTGACTTAGAAGAAGCCTTGTTCATCTTTTTTCAAATTCATCACCATTGCTGTTGGCATGGATTTGCAGTCTGTCATATCGAATCTCTTCAATATCTCGACTGTATATTTTCATTGACTCAGGGAAATCTCATCAGTCTTTTGTCATACTTCTAGTCCAAGAAGTAGTGCATCACTCCAAGGACCTTCATCTCGAATTCAGAAGCCAATGCACGCTTGCATCCAACAATAAGGCTTTTTGAACTATTGAGAAATAAGTCATCAACATATAGGACCAAAATCAGGCACTCGTCACTAACAGTGTTGTAGAACAGGTTTGGATCAACAACACTCTTACTGAAGCCCAAACTCATCAAGTATCCATCAATCTTCTCATACCACGTACGAGGTGCCTGTTTTAGTCCATACAGGGCTTTCTTCAACCTGCACACATGAGACTTCTGATCATGTATCACGAATCCATCTGGCTGCTCGATGTAAACTTCTTCCTCAATCTCACCATTGAGAAAGGCTGTCTTTACATCCATCTGATGTAGTCTCCAACCCATAGATGCAGCAAGGGCAATGATCGTACGGATGGTAGTGTATCGGGCAACAAGAGCAAATGTCTCCTCATAATCTATTCCCTCCACCTAAGAGAATCCTCTAGCCACAAATCTTGCTTTGTACTTCTTGACACTTCCATCGGCTCCATGTTTGATCTTATAGATCCACTTGGAAGTCACTACAGACTTCCCTTCTGGTCTCAGAACATATCCCACACATCATTCTTCATGATGGACCGATACTCTTCAGTCATGGCATCTTTCCAAACTTGCTAACCCGTTGCTTCTCCATGACAAGAAGGCTCAATATCAATGATGTGGCTCATAGCTGAAATATAGCTAGAAAATCTATGTGGTCTCTTGCTCTCTCGGAATGTGCCACGAGGAGCTGCATGTCCCTTTGCCTCTTGCAGAGTTTGTTGAGCCCAATCATGCCTCTTTTGGCCTACTGCAATGTCTCTAGGGACATCAACTGGAGCTACGGGATCAATTGGATCAACAACTATCTCCCTCTGAACTGCTGAAAGGGGAGAATGTATTGTCTCTTCCTTCTTCTTAAATAGTTTGACAGTTGACTCTCTCTGAGTCAAGTGACTCCCTTTGAAGTCTTGAAGGATAATCATCTGTCCTGGAGGACATTAACCTTTTCTTGTGTTGCTAACCTGGAGACATCCCATGTCTTCTCAGGTCCTCTACTGTCTCTACAGTACTATGCTGGCCTCCCGTGCTAGGATAATAACCAAGATGACCTCCCGATGGAATAACAATCAAAATGGCCTTCTGTACTAGGATAATAACCAACCAAGAGAATTTGGACTCCTGTACTAGGGATCATGGTCCTCCAATAATGAAATAAGAAAATCTGGCCTCCCGTACTAGGATAATAACCAAGATGACCTCCCATAGGGATAACAACCAAAATGGCCTCCTGTACTAGGATAACAACCAACCAAAAAATTGGACTCTCGTACCAGGGATAATGGTCCAAGTCATGAGGGCTCCCACACCAGGGATAATACCCTTCATTATCAAAAGCAAACTACTACAGAGTAATGATGAAATCAATTAAGGAAAGTAGTACGAAACTTTACCTTAGTTTGCAATCATGCTCAATCTTGTTTTTGGTCTTCCCGAGAAAACTGAGATAGAGAAAAACTCCTCGTCGTTCTTGCTTGCATTCCTTGACTTCTTTTGAGGTGGCTAATGTTGCTTCCCTTGCACATCACTAGCTGCAAGCCTAATCTCATAGTGACAAGGGCTTGAACCCTTTCACATCACTAGCTGCAAGTCTAGTCTCCTAGTGACAAGGGCTGCAAGTCTAGTCTCTTTGATGTCCACTAGAGCTTCCATATAGCCCACGCTCAAAAGTCACTGCAAGGATAAATCTTGAAACAAGTTTTCAGAAATTTATTTCAAAACTTCTTCAAACTCAGAACTAGAAGTTTGCTAGAAATCAGAATACTTCCTGTAGCAAGATCTCAGAATTCGCCTCAAGCTTGCCTCATAGCAGCCTGTAACCTTACTCCAAAACTAATCATCAATTAGTACTCAACAGGCTTGAAACTCAGCTTTATCCTCTTCAGATCTGCACACAGAACTGATATGAAATTTGGAACTGTACCCAATAGGTCTGAGAAATTCGCCTTCAATAGGCCTGGACAACTCTCAAGTTGGCTTTGAAAACTTGGCTTATATCTGCGTCAGGACAACCTTAATTCTGGCCTCTAACTCGCCTGACAAACCTCAGATATTTGCTGCCCATATGATATATCTGATGAAGTTCACTCTCAGATATGCTCTTTAACACAGCCTCAGATCTGCCCTTATTTTACCTTGGAGCAGGCCTAGAATTTGCTTCAGTTTTGACTTCAAAACAGGCCTCAATATGCTTTAGGACAAACCTCAAAAACAGTTCAGAAATTCACCAAACAGTCTTGAAAAAGTTCTGAAAATTAGCTTCGGACAGACCTCAGACATGCATTAAGAAATGCCTTCAGATATACCGTAGACTTGTATCAAAGGTGGACTGCATACAGGCATTAAGACTTGCGTCCTTAACCTTGCTTGGTAGACTTGAGAAATTTGCTGTAGATGCTTGCTTTGGGCTGCCTTGGAACTCGGCCTTGTAATCTCCCTCAGATCAGCCTGTGGTCTGCCCTTGTTTGACTCTTAATCCACTCAGATCTGTGCCTCAGATCTGTCAAGAACTTGGTATAGGGTTTCTTCTGGCTGCGGCTCGGCCTTAAACTTCTCCTCAGAATTTAAGGGAGGGTCCGGCCTCTTGGTATAGGGACCCTCAACAAGGCTCGGCCAAGGCTGGTAGGCCTGCGGCCAGCCTTAAACTTCTCCTCAGAATTTAAGGGAGGGTCCGGCCTCTTTCCTTACACTAGCGGTGGGGTTCTAGCAGCCTTCAACCTCCACGGCCTGCCTTCATTTACTGTGCAAGAGGTCATCTTCAAGAACTTGCTCTGATACCATGTTGAGTTTTTAACGATTAGCTCATGCATGTAGTTTATTTCATTTAACATAAGCTAGAGCCATAAATAATGCAGCTACAATAACACTAGCTGCAGTAAACCAAGATCACAAGAAAAATAACCATGCACAAAAGACACCAGAACATATCCTGGGAAAACCCTTCTCAATCAAGGGAAAAACCCAACAATCCTTTGCTATACTGCCAAGAGAAGATCCACCATCCACCACCAAACCTAGCACACAATAGGGTGCTGCTATGACTGAGAAAACTAGCTCCGAGAGAACTGCGAATTGCAGTGCTCATAATTTCAGACTATGCATTGAGCAAGTGAGAGATATGATCCACAATGGGGATCTATCTCTTATTTATACAAACTTAACTCAACCAAAAGACATGACACTTGGCACAATAGGGCCGACATGTACAACTTAATAATATAATTAATAATTAGTATTACACAATATTAATTATCTTTACATGGTGGGGCCGACTTGTACCCTTTACAACATAAATTAGGGTTTTACCAAAGTCCCACTCTCTGACAATATAGCAAGGGATCTCACATCCTCTAGTGCTCAGCCACTAGGGACATGTCCACCTGTGCTCAGCCACAGGAACGTCACTCTCAATAGATCACTCAACTGAGTCCACAGGATTACCATCTGGAGAGCCATCTCAAGTCGACTCAACTAAGTCCATAGGAGTACAAGGCAGGAGACCATCTCAAGCCAACTCAACTCAGTCTAGAGGAGTACAAGGCAGGAGACCATCTCAAGTCATCTCAACTCAGTTTAGAGGAGTAGACAAGAGACCACACGTCATAACAACTCAATCCAAAGTCTGACGCACACCCATCACATGGGCACACATCGTCTCAACTCAGTCCAGAGGAGAACGACACACCCATCACATGAGTCCTCTCACAGATTGACTCAACTTAGTCCAGAGGAGAACGACCTGGAGAATGTCACACGATGCTGCAATCATCAACAGGTTTGACAATAACACAATTTTGCAGATTGGTTTGGCAGATTCCACTTTATTCAAGTTGTAGCGGTCCATCAACATGGTTGGGTCATGGATGTAATGATTTATTTATCTATTTTGGGATTCCTTGGCATGCCATTTGGGTGCGGCAGAACACAGTGAGAATGGAACTCTAGTGGATAGCTTAATACTCCATTGTCCTCCAGTGAACCAAGTTTCCATTGTCAATTTAATCTTTTTTTTTAATAAATATAACAGAATGTTTCTTAGACAAGTACTCAGGGGTTTGGTCAAATGATAGTTGTTTTTATAGCTGACTGTGCCAGCAGAAAATATGAAACAACTTATTTGGTCAAGGCCTTGACCTTCGTGTTCTGTATATGATTTTTGTTATTTGTAAATTTAATATTTGTCTTTGTTTTTAAATATAATCGTTTTATTTATACTTATGAACCTCATGTTTCATTTGTTAACTGCTTATTCATCCAATTCTCCTGTCATTACTCTTATCCTTTGTAGATTGTCGGCCTTGTTACGTGTCTCATTTAATTTCTCATTCTGTGAGTTAATTTTATTTTCAGAATGTGTACATAAAGTGCTTTTTATACAAAAAAAACAAGAGGTCACGCTTGCAACTTCTATAAGCACTAGCAGAGTTCAAAATCAGCTGGCTATCTACCAAAATGCCCACAAGTCTAAATCACTGCCATAAAGATTATACATAAAAAGATATAACAGTGAGAGTCCACGAGACAACAAACATAGTGGGGCCCTGGGTTCAAGCATAAACAAAGTGTTATTAAGTTGTTGCACCCTAGGTTCAAGCATAAACAAAGTGTTATTAAGTTTTGCAGGGAGAATCCCACCATTGGGCAGAGGATTGTCATGGTTGTTGGGGGTTTTCCCCCAACCTGTATGAGTCAGCGCTGCCTCCATGACAATTGGATTCCATCCATCACTGCCTGACTTAGGAGGTTTCTCAATGTGTGAGATTGCAAGTGCCAAAGTTCGAAACTTATTATTGTTCTGCATGGGAAGCCAACTTTGCCTCCTTTCCCTCCTCTCCTTGAGGACCCCGCCAGCTCAATGCTGCAACCAACCCTAAGATCTCTGTGACTGGTGGGAATGAGCTGATCTGGCTGGGGATGCACCAGGTGGCTCCCTGCTCATATTGCAAGGCACACTTGCCCAAAATGCCAACAACTGATGGAAGTGGCCCATCTCCATCTCAATCTTTCTCCCTATATAATGATCTGCAAGGACAAACTGACATGTATTAGGAGCTATCAAACCATGAAAAGCTTCTTCCAGGTACTTTCTTATTAGATAACACTTCATTCCTCTTCTTCTGTATGAAAAACAAGATTTCAAGATGAATCATTTGCCACGAGGGATGGAATTCTACAACCGAAGGTAACTTGTGTCCTAGGAGNTCACAGATTGACTCAACTTAGTCCAGAGGAGAACGACCTGGAGAATGTCACACGATGCTGCAATCATCAACAGGTTTGACAATAACACAATTTTGCAGATTGGTTTGGCAGATTCCACTTTATTCAAGTTGTAGCGGTCCATCAACATGGTTGGGTCATGGATGTAATGATTTATTTATCTATTTTGGGATTCCTTGGCATGCCATTTGGGTGCGGCAGAACACAGTGAGAATGGAACTCTAGTGGATAGCTTAATACTCCATTGTCCTCCAGTGAACCAAGTTTCCATTGTCAATTTAATCTTTTTTTTTAATAAATATAACAGAATGTTTCTTAGACAAGTACTCAGGGGTTTGGTCAAATGATAGTTGTTTTTATAGCTGACTGTGCCAGCAGAAAATATGAAACAACTTATTTGGTCAAGGCCTTGACCTTCGTGTTCTGTATATGATTTTTGTTATTTGTAAATTTAATATTTGTCTTTGTTTTTAAATATAATCGTTTTATTTATACTTATGAACCTCATGTTTCATTTGTTAACTGCTTATTCATCCAATTCTCCTGTCATTACTCTTATCCTTTGTAGATTGTCGGCCTTGTTACGTGTCTCATTTAATTTCTCATTCTGTGAGTTAATTTTATTTTCAGAATGTGTACATAAAGTGCTTTTTATACAAAAAAAACAAGAGGTCACGCTTGCAACTTCTATAAGCACTAGCAGAGTTCAAAATCAGCTGGCTATCTACCAAAATGCCCACAAGTCTAAATCACTGCCATAAAGATTATACATAAAAAGATATAACAGTGAGAGTCCACGAGACAACAAACATAGTGGGGCCCTGGGTTCAAGCATAAACAAAGTGTTATTAAGTTGTTGCACCCTAGGTTCAAGCATAAACAAAGTGTTATTAAGTTTTGCAGGGAGAATCCCACCATTGGGCAGAGGATTGTCATGGTTGTTGGGGGTTTTCCCCCAACCTGTATGAGTCAGCGCTGCCTCCATGACAATTGGATTCCATCCATCACTGCCTGACTTAGGAGGTTTCTCAATGTGTGAGATTGCAAGTGCCAAAGTTCGAAACTTATTATTGTTCTGCATGGGAAGCCAACTTTGCCTCCTTTCCCTCCTCTCCTTGAGGACCCCGCCAGCTCAATGCTGCAACCAACCCTAAGATCTCTGTGACTGGTGGGAATGAGCTGATCTGGCTGGGGATGCACCAGGTGGCTCCCTGCTCATATTGCAAGGCACACTTGCCCAAAATGCCAACAACTGATGGAAGTGGCCCATCTCCATCTCAATCTTTCTCCCTATATAATGATCTGCAAGGACAAACTGACATGTATTAGGAGCTATCAAACCATGAAAAGCTTCTTCCAGGTACTTTCTTATTAGATAACACTTCATTCCTCTTCTTCTGTATGAAAAACAAGATTTCAAGATGAATCATTTGCCACGAGGGATGGAATTCTACAACCGAAGGTAACTTGTGTCCTAGGAGGAAATGGAAGAGGCAGCAAGTTGGGGCTATGGAACGACTCAGCATTGCCCCAGGCAGACTTGGCAAGGGAACAGAACCAGAAAATGTGCTTTAGTATTTTAGGCTGACCACACCGTGGGTAGCAAGGTCTTTGATGGTGCAGCCATATTGGGAATTAAAAATAAAACACACAACTAAGGCTGCAAATTTACATTTAAAACAGAGCACACAGCAATAACTTGGATGCATGCACACATAAATTAAAAATAGACAAGCACACACACAGGGGAACTCATAAATTTTCACCACCAGATTTCTATTAATCTTCAGAAACATGAATTACATCATGAGTGCCTTAAAGGATTCAGAAATTAAAGGCTTCATTGAAATTCTTTATATATATATATAAAGAATTTCAAGTTCCCTCTGGTCTCAGTCTCAGATTGGCATAACAAGTCTCAGAGAATTCGTAACCACAGAATTTTAAATCTATTTGTTTTCTGATGGGCTGCCTGGATCCTTTCTCTCCTCCATGACTTCTTCCTCTCTACTCCTTTGTCTCTCCCCCTTATTTTTCCTCTCCATCTTCTTCTTTCCTCTGAAGCTCTTTTTCCTCTTAACTCCTCGTTATATTCTCAAGCGAGAGCTCTTCTCACTTTCATCCTTCTTTGCTTCCTCTGTTCTATCTTCTCTTCACCTTTATGTGGCCAAAAACAAAAAACAAAACAAAAAAAACTCCCAATAATGCATTCCCCATTCCTAAGCTTCCTCCCAGTTCAAAATATTAATTGTCTTAATTAATAGAATTAAACTTGGCACTTAAAATGTGCCAAACGTCTCTATCTACCTACCACTTTAATTCAAAGATCAATTTAAAAAATATTGTATGCCCAATTAAATGATGGTTAAATCATCACACGGTGCATTTAATTGTGGGCTTAATACTTCTGATGCATAATGTTTGAACCCTGGTAGAATGCCAACCCATGGATTGCTGCATGGGGATCAGATGGTGGAGAATGATATCAGCAAGATTTGTGACAAGCAATCCCCAACGGAAATTAGGCCATATGATCGAGGGCTAATCTGATAGCTGAGGTCTTATATCAGTAAATTCCATGACGGTTGTCTCTCCAAACGGAATTGCTGCGATGGAAATTGGGCTGTTCGTTGCAGGTTACATCGGAGGTGAATATTATTTTGGGGGTTTCCCTTGTGCTGATCCTTGTAATGCAATGCTGATCATCGAATTGTTTGGCTTCTGATCTCACAGTCCTGGCTTCATTGACACCCATTTAACACTTTGCCTTGGCTTTGCAAAGATGCTTGGCGATAGGAACAAGGAAGGATGGTGGCCGCAGCTTTGCTCCAGCTTCAGTCTCCCTTTGTAAAAGAAAAGTGAGCTCTGCTCACAGGATTGGTAGAACAACCATGTGAAGACTAAGTAATTCACTCCAGCTCTGTTTCTGAGATCCACGTGGCTTCTTCTAGGCCCTTTCCTTCCCATCGAACTAAATATTCTTTTGTCTTTTGAGTCTTGACTCCTTGTCCTTCCTGCAACTTTTTCATCTAAAATTTCCTCAATTTCTTATTTTTCTCACTTATGGATCTGCTCTCTCCAACCAACAAAATAATCTTCATCCTCATCTATTATTCCTTCATGAAATTCATACAAGTCAGCAATGTTAAATGTGGGCAAGATGTCTATATCTGTGGGCAACTCCAATACATATGCATTATCAGAAACTTTCTTTATGATTTTGCAGGGACCAATCTTCTTCTTGGAAACTTTTCTTTTCTCAAATGAGCTAAGACTAAATCTCCCATTTCAAAGCTTTTAACTCTCCTCTTTGCATCAACTTTTTTCTTGTATTTCTGGTTGCTTTTTGGCATTGTTTCTGCACTCATTCATGAACTTCTTTCATGCATTCTGCAAAAGATTTTGCATCTACACTCTTTTGAATTCTTTTCAACGGTGGTGCCAAGTCAACAACCCCTCCATTAACAATCTAAAATGGACTTTGACCTGTTGATCGATTTATTGAGTTATTGCATGTAAATGCTGCTTGTGCCAGCGCTAAATCCCACTATCCTGGCCTTTCACAAACTAAGCATCTTAGGAGATTTCGAAGACCTTTGTTGACAACCACAGTTTGCCCATCAGTTTGTGGATGATATGCAGAACTAAACAACAATCTAGTATCTAGCTTTTTCCATATTGTTCTCCAAAAATGCCCAATGAATTTGATGTCCCTATAAGATGTTATACTTGTTAGAATATAGAAGATTGTGTGCTCGTTTTACCATTGACGATACCCTCGTCACCCAACCATAGGCCGAAGCCACCCTCCGAGCACCTTAACCTTGACTGAGAATTACTCCGGAAGCAAACCCTAGGCTAGATAGCCAAACAAGGTGTAGCGCATCTTCCTCCAAGGATAGCGCACCAACAATCGCTGATCAGATAGTCCAAACCCTAGCCAAGAGATAGTCCAAGCTCATACTGAAAACTAGCTGCTGCTGCAGCCCTCCTCCACATGTGCGCACCAAACTGGGAACTGCAATTCTGAGATGTGTCAAAATGAGAACTGGCGCCCTGTATTTATACTGGTTCTGCCAGATTTGCTGGGGCCGACT
>ML803098.1:2511-16880 GCA_009831015.1 Picea engelmannii
TTTTCCCCATTTTTTTTAGTGTTAAGTAATGTGTAAAATAGAAATGCAATATTTACAATTACTATTCTTTACATTAACTATTTATTTTTTATGTTTTAGATTGTTAGGTGAATTTTTGTTACCCTCGTCAAATATTTTACCTCACACATATCGAGATTTACGTTCCATTATGAAAGACATCGAAATGGAGTATCAAAGTATAGATGCATGTCCTGATGATCATATTATATATTATGGACAACATGCGTCGAAAACAAAATGCCTGGTATGTAACAAAATGCCTGGTATGCCTGGTATTATATTATGGATCAAGTAACAAAAATGGTCCCTCGAAAGGTTCCCCAACATATTCCCATAATTCCACATTTGCAGCGATTGTTCAGGTGCCAAAGCATAGCACAGTTTATGGATTACCATGCACGAAAGAGAATTGAATATGGAGTTTTTCGAATGCCCGCAGATGGTTATGCATTTAAGGAAATTGCTGCAAAATGGCTAGAATTTACAGATGAACCTTGTAATGTTAAGCTTTCATTGACAACTGATAGTGTTAATCCATTTGGAGAGCTTCGTTCAGTTTACGCAGTGTGGCCTATTTTTGTTATCAATAATAAAATTTCTCCTTGGATGTCAATAAAGAGGGAGCACATAATGTTGACAATGATTATTCCACGTATTTGTTTACATTAATTTTTCGAATGTAAAATTTTCATTTTTCTCTTTTTTTTTGCATAACATATTTTATTTATTTATTTATGTATATATACATATCATGGTAGTAATTTTGTGTAATTTCAAACAATTAGGTAAGTACCAAGTTAAATATATGAATGTGTATATCGAGCCTCTTATCGATGAGCTACTAAAGTTATGGGAGGGCATCACTATGTATGACATTTGTAAACCAATTGGGTAGAAGAGATTTCAGTGTCGTGGAATACTTTTATGGACAATTCATGATGCCCCAGGACTAGCACATTTTCGTGGTATGTAACATTCCATATTGCATGCTTGAACAATATATAATTAATTGAATATATCATGCATGTTGTTTAAATAATCATTTTGTATATTAATAATTCACATTAATCCATTTGTTGCAGGTCTTCAAACAAAGGGTAAATTTTCATGTCCAGTTTGTGGTCCTAATATGAAATCTCATCGGTCAAAAAGTTTAGGAAAGGAGGTGTTTGATGATTATATACACTTCCTCTCTAAGAACCATATGTATCATACTACTGAAAAATATCTTTTCAATGGGAAAAAAGAGATTGGACTAAAACCATAAAGAATGACACCTCACCTATGGAAGTTGGCATAAGATAGAATTAATCCTTGAGGTACGCATTTTTTTTACGTATCGTAAATGGAATCATGTTTTGAAATTTTATTTTAATTATTCATTTTATTTTACCGCATTTGATAAATAGTGTTATGATTTTCTTATGCTTCATCAATGTCATCATCATGAAGGTAGTAATATTGGGCTTCCACGAGGAATGAAATGTTATCCCACTCAATTCATGAGGTTGCCTTACTATGAGGACCTAAAAATAGTTCATTTATTTGATACAATGCATATAAGGAAGAATGTGACAAAAACATTATGGCGAATCATAGGTGGCAGGAGGGATAAAGAAAAAAATGTCAAAATTTGTAATGAAATTTGGGAAACCAATCATGCAATGCAAAGTGTGATTCGATCAAATAATTATGGATACCAAAATAACCTTCCATGGTTATTAACAGAGCAACAAAGCAATGGTGTAAAAGAGGTCATTCAAAAAATTAAATTTCCCACAGGTTTTTTGTTCAAACATAAAGAATATCTTAATGAAGAAAGGTGAATTTGGTGGGGTAAAAACACATGATTGACATACCTTCATTAAGATAATTAATTATTTTAGTATTCATATTTATATATTGGTCGTATACATTTTTTGATATTTTTAATTTTTTTGTCTAGTTTTGAACAAATAATGATTCGTTTTTATTGTTACAATATGTTCTACCTATATCTCTCCCAAACGACTTTGAAAACAACGTCAAACAAGTTATATATGATATTGGAAAATAAATGAGGTAAGTAGCTACAATATATATGCAAAAAAAAAAAATTCAATTTTTTGTTGTACTTAATGACATGTGTTTTACTTGTAATGTAATATTTATTATGTTTTGTTGAAACATGTTATTTTCTTGTGTCATGATTTGTAGATGGTTGTCATTGAAATACATCCATGAAGATGGTATAAAGTATTGGAAGAGAGAAATTATTTGACTAATGTGTGAAATGCACAAGTATCTACCTCCAATATTTTTCAATGCACAAGAACACTACCTCATACACCAAGTTGAGGAGATTGAAATGTGTGGACCTATACACACAAGGTCAATATGGATGGTGGAGAGGCAGTTGAAATCATTGAAGGCTTTGGTTAGACAAAGAGCATGTCCCGAGGGTTCTATGGTGGAGGGATATATGGTATATGAATCCATGGTGTATATTAGTCAATATCTTCCTAAATTAGCAACACAAGCTATGCATGTAGTGGATTGCATTTGGGATGTAAACTCCATCAAAAAAATTGAAAGGGAGCAACTGTTGGAGAAAGGTACAATGAAGAAAGTGAGAGGTAATTAAATTGTGGATATTTTTAATAAATATAATTTTCATTTTTTTTGTGTATATGATCATACTCATTTAATATTTGTTCTTTCATCATTTATTAATATTTACCATGGTTATACCAATATTTGATATTGGTGAATTGTGATTTTTTGATCAGTCAGTTGCTCAAGATTGGGTTGCACTACATTTATACATTGCAAACAATCTTGACTAGATGAAGGTATGGATTGATAGATGTAAAGAACACCATGGTGATAGGTTATCATGGAAAGAACTGTCTGAATTGGTTAGAGAATCTCGTTGTAATGGAGATTCTGATGTTACGCAGAGGGAAATATATTTATCACATTGTTTGAAAAATGGAAAGGCAAGCAAATTCACCCATTTTATTTAGTTATTTTATATTATATTAATGTGACTGTAGGTGTGTTTTTTTCATATTATACTTTCCAAGTTATATAAATTTGTTTATTATTAATTGACAATGCATCTTTTACATGTCTGGCATATTGCAGTTGAAACACCACAAGGCTATGTGGTGCAATGGTCGTAAATTTCACATCAAACAGTTGGATGAAACCATACAAACTTCTGATAGTGGGATAACTACAATATTCCAGATCACTAATGTTTCTTCTAGGAGTGACATATGTCCTCAAGCATATGAAAATAGATACTATGGGTTTTGAATGATATAATTGAGTGTGACATTAATTCCTTCAAATTAGTTTTGTTCAATGTCAAATGGTATAGGTTATGAATGCATGAACATGATGAGGAAAGAACCGTTATTCAACATGCCAACGGATTTCCGATGATTAAAAAAACATTTTTTGAAAAAGAAAATGACCGCTATGTTTTTCCAAGTCAATGTGAATGAGTCTTTTACTCAAAGGTTCCAGGTAAGAGGGATTGGTCATTTGTTGTTAGATATGATCCAAGAGGAAGGACAATAAATTATATTGTAGATGAAGAAGCTGGTATTGAAGAAGAAGATGATGTAGATATAGAGCAGGAAGAATATGGGTCGACATATGAAGAAGACAAAGAAGATGAACTAGGTGTAGGAGACAATGCACCAGTTCTTGATGATGACATCGATGAAGATATTCTCAAAAATGACATTGATGATGATGATGATGATGATATCATCAATCCTTTCAACATTTTTTCTGAACTGGATGCTAAGATAGATGTCGAGTTAGATGATCAAGAAGAAGATACAGAATAAGGATGATACACATGTTGCATTGGTCGATGAGGTACATAACTAGATATTTTAATTTGTATGAATTATTCTCTTTAAATCATTTTTTATGTGGGTTAATTACATGTTTTTAAGTTTATTTCATTTTTGTATTGGTAGTTTCTATGCATGATTACTATGTTGTTTTTTCTTATTTTTTATTTAAAGATTGGGTATTGGGGAATTGAGAGCGATGTGAAAGGGGGGGGGGGCATATGAGCTTCCACCTTCACGTGGTTGGCCTTGTTTAGTAGAGACTAAATTATTCTCGAAACCAAGAGAATTTCATTCATTCATCTTTATACGCAAATATCACTCACAGACCCACTCTATATATCATCTCATCTTGTCCTCATTTCGTTTTAATTTTCTCGGTCGAATTTTAAAGGAAACAACTATTAAAAGACATTGTACTAGGGATAGAGTACATGATGGGCAACAATGACCTGTGAATGGGGCCAACGCTGAATTTTTTTCAAAATGTTTATGTATGCAGCAAAATTTTACATGGACACTCTGTTCACATTTGACATGCACCAAAATTTGACATGGATACTCTGTTCCATGTCAAATTTCAAGATAGTTCTGACAACAATTCTATAGAAGGGAATGACAAACATTGACAATGAGACGTGCATGATGAACATTGATGCAAATGTGGATGATCTCAAATATTATGTGGGGACATCATACATCCTTGAGTCTTGTAACCCTCCCATACTGTCAAGGCATGTGTCTAGTCTAACCATGTCAAATTTTGATGCATACAGGAACATATTGAAGAAATTTCAACTTTGGCCCGATTCACTGCTGACTATGTGGGGTTGGTGAATGACATTTGTGGTGGGTGAATTGGAAGTTCCATGACATTTCAAGAGAGTTCCAACAAAGATTATACGTATGGAAATGATGAATGATGAAAATGAGACATCCATTATGATCATTGATGAAAACATGGATGGTATCAAATATTATGTGGGGACATCAGACGTCCTTGAGTCTTGAAACCCTCCCATACCATCAAGAAATGTGTCTAGTCTAACCATGTCGAATTTTGATGCATACATGTACAGTTTGAAGAAATTTCAACGTTCGCCCCATTAACTGCTCATTGTGAAAGGTTGATGCAAGATGACATTGGTGATGGGTTTATTGGAAGTGCCATGAAATTTCAAGAGAGTTATGACAAATATTATATAGATGGAAATAACGAATCATGACAATGAGACATCCATTATATTGAACGTTGATGCAGACATGGAAGATCTCAAATATTATGCGGGGACATCAAACATCCTTAAGTCTTGAAACCCTCCCACACCATCAAGGCAACTATCTAGTCTAACCATGTAAAATTTCAATGCATACGAGAACAGATTGAAAACATTTCAACGTTGGCCCCATTCACTGCTCACTGTGCGGGTTTGGTGGAAGAAATTTGTGATGGGTGTATTGGAAGTTCCATGTCAAATTTCAAGATAGTTTAGGGAATGAAAAATGATGACAATGAGAGGTGCATCATGATGAATGTTGATGCAAATGTGGATGATATCAAATATTATGTGGGTACATCATACATCCTTTAGTATTGAAACCCTCCCATACCATCAAGGCATGTGTCTAGTCTAACCATGTCAAAATTTCAATGCATAGAGGCACATATTGAAGAAATTTCAACGTTGGCCCCATTCACTGCTCACTATGCGGGGCCAGTGCATGAAATTTGTGGTGGGTGAATTGGAAGTTCCATGACATTTCAATAGAGTTCCAACAAAGATTCTATAGATGGAAAAAACAAATGATGACAATGAGATGCCCATTATGATTGTTGTTGCAAACATGGACGATCTCAAATATTATGTGGGGACATCAAACATCCTTGAGTCTTGAAACCCTCCCATACCATCAAGGCATGTGTCTAGTCTAACCATGTTGAATTTCTACACATACATGCACAGTTTGAAGAAATTTCAACGTTGACCCCATTCATTGCTCACTATGTGGGGTTGGTGCAAGATGACATGTGTGATGGGTGTATTGGAAGTGGCATGAAATTTCAAGAGAGTTCTGAAAAATATTTTATAGATGGCAATGAAGAATGATGACAATGAGACATCCATTATATTGAATGTTGATGCAAACATGGATGATCTTAAATATTATGCGGGGACATCAAACATTCTTAAGTATCGAAACCCTCCCATACCTTCAAGGCAACTATCTAGTCTAACCATGTCAAATTTCAATGCATACAGGCACAGATTGAAAACATTTCAACGTTGGCCCCATTCATTGCTCATTGTATGGGGTCAGTGGAAATTTTTTTTGATGGGTGTATTTTAAGTTCCATGTCAAATTTCAAGATAGTTCCGACAACAATTCTATAGAAGGGAATGGCAAACATTGGCAATGAGACGTGCATGATGAACGTTGATGCAAATGTGGATGATCTCAAATATTATGTGGGGACATCATACATCCTTGAGTCTTGAAACTCTCCCATACTGTCAAGGCATGTGTCTAGTCTAACCATGTAAAATTTTGACGCATACAAAAACATATTGAAGAAATTTCAATGTTGGCCCCATTCATTGCTCACTATGTGGGGTCGGTGCATGACATTTGTGGTGGGTGAATTGGAAGTTCCATGATATTTCAAGAGAGTTCCAAAAAATATTACACATATGGAAACAATGAATTATGACATTGACACATCCATTATGAACATTGATGCAAACATGGATGATCTCAAAGATTATGTGGCAACATTAGACATCCTTGAGTCTTGAGAGCCTCCCATACCGTCAAGGCATGTGTCTAGTCTAACCATGCCAAATTTCAATGCATACACGAACAATTTGAATAAATTTCAACGTTGGCCCCATTCACTGCTCACTTTACGAGTTCAATGTAAGATGACATTGGTGATGGGTGTATTGGAAGTGCCATGACATTTCAAGAGAGTTCTGACAAAGATTATATAGATGGAAATAACGAATGATGACAATGAGACATCCATTATATTGAATGTTGATGCAAACATGGACGATCTCACATATTATGTGGGGACATAAAAAATCCTTAACTCTTGAAACCCTCCCATACCATTAAGGCAACTATATAGTATAACCATGTCAAATTTCAATGCATACGGGAACATATTGAAAAAATTTCAACGGTGGCCCCATTCACTGCTCAATGTGCAGGTTCGGTGGAAGAAATTTGTGATGGGTGTATTGGAATTTCCATGTCAAATTTCAATATAGTTCCAATAACGATTCTATAGAAGGGAATGAACAATGATGATAATGAGAGGTGAAACATGATGAGTGTTGATGCAAATATGGATGATCTCAAATATTATGTGGGGACATCATACATCCTTGAGTCTTGATACCCTCCCATACCATCAAGGCATGTGTCTAGTCTAACCATGTCAAATTTCAATGCATACAGGCACATATTGAAGAAATTTCAACATTAGCCCCATTCACTTCTCACTATGCAGGGTCGGTGTATGACATTTGTGGCGAGTGAATTGAAGCTTATGCGACATCAAATTGACTTGATAATTCAATAATTAAACCCTCCTTAAGTATTATGCAGGGACATCAAACATCCTTAAGTATTAAAACCCTCCCATACCTTCAAGGAAACTATCTAGTCTAGCGATGTCAAATTTCGACACATACAGGAACAGATTGAAAAAATTTCAATGTTGGCCCCATTCACTGCTCACTGTGTGGGTTCGATGGAAGAAATTTGTGATGGGTGTATTGGAAGGTCCATGTCAAATTTCAAGATAGTTTCGACAACGATTCTATAGAAGGGAATGGTGAATGATGACAAAGAGAGGGACGTGCATGATGAACATTTATGCAAATGTGGAGTACCTTAAGACACCTAACACCTAACTATTATAACTCAATCACATCTAACCTCTATAAACCCTAATATAATCCATCACTTGTGTAACCTTTATACCCCTATAATTCATAACCACTAGAATCTATAACTTAACCCCTATAACCCCTTACCTCCAACATGCATCAATGTTAGATATTAACTCATATAACACACTCATAGGATTGCAAACAACCCATACAATGGACTCATGTGTTGGCTTGAGAACTAGCCATTAATCAAGGCTCTTGAGATCAAGAATATTCAACAATATCTTGAGGCACAACTTGTTTTCCTTCCTCGACCATGGTTAAGATCCTATGATATATAATAAGTGCACAAAACCTCCTAATGGAGTTCATATATTCCAACTCTGATGCTAAAAACCCCTTAGTTTATAGGGCTTGTGTTATGGTAATTTTCGAGTGTTGTTCATGGTGATTGATCCTAAGAAGTGATGTTTAGTGAATAAGGTAAAAAAAAATTCCTCCCAACCTAACCATGGAATTTGAGATCAAGAAGTTTCAGTTAGGGATTAAAACCCTTATTTCCCCCTTAACCTGCATGTTAATCTCTCAATACCCATTTATATTGTACTTGTATCCCTCAAATAGTCCAAAAATAACATACATGTGTCCTATGTGATGGCTCAAGGACTCATCCAACACTATATCCTGAGAAGTTGTGTGGGTTGTAGTTGTTGTTCATAATAATTAAGCCTAATATTGTTCACTTAGGGAACAAGTCCCTTGTTTCCCTCCCTTGACCTTGGTTAGACCTTGAGACCCATTCTTGGTTCAAATTAAAACTAACTTATTCATGGTGCCCAAATTCCACTTTGAGGTGACTAATATGTTGCATAGGTCATGAACTAGCTAAGACCCATACATGATGAAGACGACATCATAATGTCACCCATATTCAACTCAGATTCTAAAGACTCCCTAGAGAGGACTCATGTCATGTTTTTTAGGTGTTGTAGATGGTGTTTTAGCTTGAAAAGTTTTATTTATGGATTTAGGACATTGTTTCCAACTTTCCATGTTTGTGCCTTTACACCCATTTTCAATGTACAAAACCTAATCGTGATGTCTATATCCCTCTTAAAGGCCAAAGTTCTGTTATGTTGGTTTGAGGACTTGTTCAAGGATCTTGAGATTCAAAATATTCAACAATATTATAAGGCACTTGTTTTCATTCTTTGATGATAAATAAGGTCTTGTGACCCATCCATGGTCTTGTGTGGTGACCTGAGGACTTGTTCATGGTGCTTGAGCTAGATATGATATGTTTGGGGCTTGAGTTGTTGTTTCCCTCCCTTGACCATGGTTAAGGGATTGCGGCTTGTTTCCCTACCACAACCATGGTCAAGGCCCCGAGACCCATATGTAGTATGAAAAACATATAAATGACACTCATTTCCAAATATTAGTCCAAAGACATTGAAGTGAGAGCTCATGTCATGGTTTCTAGGTGTTTTTCATGGCAAGTGAGCTTGAGACACTAGAAAATTTTGGTCATTTTGCGACGGATATTTCGACGCTCTTGCGAAATTATGTCATGGATATTGTGACAAATCTTGAATCTCCCAAATCCCGCTTCACGTGACGTGGAACGTGCGAAAAACCTGGATTAACGTCGCAAGAGAGATGAAACTAGGGAAGTTGTCATGATTGCGACAAATAAGAAATACCATCGCCTAAACGACTAAGTAAATAAATCGTCAAAAGAGCGACCCAATAGGGAAATCGTCGCAAGCGCGACAATAAAGAGAGCTTGTCGCACACTCGACAATATAGGAAAAGTAAGGAAAAAGTTTCCGACAAATCAACTTTCAAAGGGTTTGTTGCAAGAGCGACAAAATTACTATACAATTTTTGTAATTTGTATAGAAATTCCATCGCACGATTTGTACAGGTCGTCACAATTGAGACGAAAACATGGTATATTGCCACGAAATTGCTATACAATTTTCGTGATTTGTATAGAAAATGCGTTGCAAGATTTGTACAGGTCATCGCAAGAGTGACAAAAACATGGTATATTGCCACAAAATTGCTATACAATTTCCTTGATTTGTATAGAAAGTGCGTCACAAGATTTCTGTGGTGTGTCAAAATTGCGACGACAACAATTTATTAAAAAAAACAAAATTGCGCAAAAAAAATAAAAAATAAAAATTGAGCCAATTATAGAATGTGCTATGATTGCACACTAAAGAGGTCATCCAAGTGAAGTTGTTGCATAACTCCAAACCATCTTCATATATTCAATTTTGTTAGGGGCCCCTTTCCTTTTTCTTATAAAAGAAAAATAAGAGGGTTGTTGTGGCCACAATAGTTGGTTGGTTGGTTGAGTCAGTTCACTGACCCGACTGTTCAAACTAACTATATTCTTAAAACAATTACACAATTATATCAAAAAAAAATAATCTAACTTAGAGTTACATATTTAACATCTCCCTCGCCTCAAAGCCTTCTTTGTCCTAAAAAGGTGAGGAAAAATAAATACCCAAACCTTCCAAAGAAATTATTGCTTTGTTGTTCAAATAAACTCTGATGGCCTTATATATGATTTTATATTCTTTTTATATATTTACTCACGGGTTATACATTTTAATATGGTGTCATTAAATACCTTCTTAAAAACACACGCTTGAGGTGTTTCTAGCTAAATTTCTCATGTTATCGCTTGAACTCTCGCCAAAGAAATTATTGCTTTGTTGTTCAAATAAACTCTGATGGCCTTATATATGGTTTTATATTCTTTTTATATATTTACTCATGGGTTATACACTTTAATATGGTGTCATTAAATACCTTCTTAAAAACACACGCTTGAGGTGTTTCTAGCAAAATTTCTCATGTTATTGCTTAAACTCTCGCCAAAGGAAAGTCCTACCCTACAAGGGAGAGCTTGAGGAAATAGATATGGAAGCCTCCCACTATCACCTTAGTGCCCTTGCCTTTACATTTCTAGGTCATGGTTTCTAACATAAGGAGGGTTTTCCTAGGGGGCTAATACTAAGTCCTATCATTGCATTTCTAGACAGGTGAGGACAAGGACTTTGTTTGGCTTGGGTTAACTTCTCTAAACTGATGCTTCAAGAAAAGTAAGAGAAGAAAATTCTCAATGAATGCTTGGAAGGAAAACACTTACTTTATTAAACAAAATACAACAATGCACCATTACTCATAATTAGTGATCAAGCAATATAAAATGTTCAAGGTGAAACTTTCTAAGTAAAAGGTATATATTCATTCACAAGATAGTCGTCATTTAGCAAATTTCATATGTGCAAGAAGTTAAGCATGAACAAGTACTTATGAAACATTTAAGCATGAAATTGAGTCGTTATGATAACAATGAAATAGAGCATCATTGTAACAAGTTCATAACCAATATAAGTTTGCATCCATTCAATAAGTATATTCCATGAAACACATGAAGTGTTACTATTATAAAGAGATAATAAGGCAACAAGCTCAATGTAATAACTTTAGAAGAAATACAATGCTACCAGATTAGCAAATTTCATTATTATATTTCAAGGCACAAAAATTGTATCATTAACCAAACTTATCATTCGTTCATCAACACTTAGAAATTAATTTGTTTCTCATCATACAAGATAGATCAATTCTTTGGAACCATGATTGTAGCATGAATCGACCCTCTCAACTAGCAAACAATAGAAATGTTGCATTGTTTGGGTAGATTGTTTGGGGTGGTTAGGGTAGCAATGTATCATGGTCAACCAACCAAGCCAAAAGACATGCAAACACCACAACAAAATATGGTTAACAAACCTTCATACAATAGTGAAAAGAGGCAATGATTGCACTAATTACAAGGTCCTTTGGAATTCCTTAACATATTTTGGCTTCTTTGGGATGTGGAAAACAAGGTGTCATAAAAACATTGCAAGACATCAACACTTTAATCACCATTGATAGTGGAATTTAATCACACATAGGAGGTAATGTCAAGGCTTGAAACTAGGTAATTTATCTCTCTTCAAATTCGTTTGGAAACCTTTGGAAATGAATATAATGAAATCCTCGAAACATTGTAAAAAGAGGAGGGTTACAAATAGCCCCACACAACAATAAATCTCTGCAGAAAAAGGAATACTACAAAAATCCCAGAACAACAATAAAGAACATGAAATGATTTCACTTTGAATGAGGTTGTTGGACCTTCCAATACATCCAATGGTAGTTTATAATAACCCAGAACAACAGTCCTTCAAAATGTTGCAATACAAGTTATTTTCAACCCTAGTTATGTTGTATTGATTTCAACCATTCCAAGAAAAGTATGCATTAGGGCATCCATAAAAGTGATCAATTTCTACTTAAATTAAAAATGATTTTCAAACCCTCTTGTGATCAACATATAGATGTTTCTTTGAGAACTAGTTAGCATGATTTGAACTAATATAAGTCAATGAGGCTCAATTCAATCTAGATTGAGGATAACACATTATGAAAACCTTTCCTAGTACTATCAAGGTGAACTGAAAGGTTGGCCAAGCAAAAGGATAGAGCCATCAGACGTCCTACCTTAATGCATGAACAATAGATTCAATGATCAAAGGGGTAAGGTTAGAGAACTTATCTTGATAACCCTCCCAAGTGGATCATTTCACCCTTAATTCTTTGGCCTTCTAGCAACCTTTTTATTCCAAAAAAGCCTTTAAAAGTGCTTATATAAACCTTGAAAATGACTAAACATTAACAAAGAAAAGAAATTGATTATCAAACAAATATTAAGCCAAGTTTCTCATTAATATCCAATGGTTTTAAATGAGGGAGGACTCTTCCTTTTATAGGTGAAGAGCCTCCTCAAATACAATACAACACAATGTGCTAGCTCAATACTATGAGGTCAAAACCATTAACCCAGTCAAAACCATGGGAAAATACAAMAAATCATCTAACAAATCCCTCAAAACCCTCCAAGAGCCAAATGACCCTAAAGAATGGTCCAAATATAATAATAAATGCCACAAGTGTGGGCTAGAGGGAGAGAATAAATTAGGTGCACTCCTCAATAAAGGTGAAATTTTCCCATGAGAAGGTGAATGATTGAGTCAACATTGTCCAAATACTCCCAAAGACCTCCAACCAACTCCCTCAAATGATGGAAAGGTCCAAGTCTGGGATAACAAAATCAAGAGGATGACATTACCTCTCACATGTGTGAGTCATCCAAGTAAAAAAGTCAAGATAAATGGCATGTGTGGCCTCCTCTAGGTGGGTGCTTCTCAAGTAGATAAAAATAAAGCATGCCACATCATCAAAAGGTCCAAATAACAACCTATAACCACCTCCATAATTTGTAACCAACTCCTCCAATGCATTAATAACTCCCATGTGTGGTCCAAGGAGAGATGAATAATTCATAAGTGTGAATGAAATGTCCAATTGTTAATTAGAATGTATTTGAATGGTCCATGTGGCATGTGTGGCAACATGGCATCCCTCTCATGGATCGATGCACTGTCATGGATCACAATGCGGTGACATGAATCCCAAGAAAAATGGTATGGATCCCAATGTATGTATATATAATGATCATATATGAGTACATGGATCCCAAAGTATCATCATGGATACCAATGCAATGTCATGGGTCTTGAGGCATAATACATGTATCCCAATGCACAATACCCACTTGAAGTGATGGGTCTAACCTCTTAGCAAGCCATTAATTGGTAGCACTTGGTGACATCTCTTAGCAAGACATAAAAAAGGGGGTTGGTTTTAATATTTTCCTAAGTCTTACCAAGGGGAACAATATTGATCCTTATACATGCATCAAGTCCTAAGACAACACATATTTCCTAAGCACCTAGGTGAAATATTGGAAAAAATAATTAATAATGATGAAAGGGAATGGGGAATGAGTTCATGTGATGACCCTTGACGTCTTAGACACGCACAAGTCTTATCAATCATTTATTTATTCATCCACCTTTATTTAGCTAGGATTTTTACAGATAATATCCTTCTAGAGATAACTTAACATTGAGTTACCATCCTTAACATTATTTCTTACTACCCCTTTAAGAATTGGTTTTCTTAATGTTTGTTTTATCGAACAAGTTCCTTTTATTTAGATATTCATAGACAAACTAGAGACTAGGGGCATTGGCCTCATAGTGAGGGAGCATTGCTAAATATTTATATTTGTATTTTGACTTTATCTCTTCACCTCTTTTCCTTATTGGATTATTGACTCAGGATTTATCAATTTGACCTTTCCTTTTGACCTTTGAGAAATCATACATGACCAAGATGCAATTTTTTATATGGATGGAATGAATAACACTCGGGAGTTGGAAAACAATTAGCATGGTTGAGATTTGGATAATGATATCTATCCTAAGAAATCAATGGTATAGGTTAATCCAAGAGATGACACACTTCTAACCTAAAACATATTCCCCAAGGTACTACAAGGAAAGTCATAAAACCATGTAATGTTATGAAATGCAACTAGGCAATCATTAGGTGTTTACCACTTTATGATGAGATAATAAGTTACATCATTGTTTCCAAATAAGTATTGATACATAGAATG
>ML803098.1:20461-37326 GCA_009831015.1 Picea engelmannii
GAATGAGGATGAACATTATTACAAAAATGATAGGTATTTATAAGTCTCTCCACAGGGTAAAACTTCCCTGTGGATAATATCAAACTGTTTTACATAATCTGGGAAGATATTCCCAAAATCAACTAAACTAGGAAACTAAAATGAAAATGAAATCTTTGAAATATCCCCTAACTGCTCATCAAATCCACTGTAATTTTGAATTCATCTACAATAGATAAAAAAATAACAAGTTAGAAAGGCATTTCATAAACAAAACAATAAAAATTTGATTCTACAGACTTAGCTACAGAATCATCTGATTCTGTAGCTAGTCTAAAATAACATACATGATCAGATAGAAATCAAATCAAATCTTTTTTAGGATAATCAGATCCAATTTTCTTCCAATAAACATTAAAAACGAATCACTAATGATTCACATGATTTTATCATTCAAATTAAACAAAATCAAAAGTGGTTCAATCGAAACAGGGGTAGGAGTACTCTGTTTTCCTTTACCATAAAATCGGGTCAAACAGTAACAAGACTGTTCCATATCCATTTAAAATCAAATAAGATCAAAATCCAATAACCAAATAGAGAGACAAGTATGCTCTGTTTTGATTGCCATCATAGTCGGGTAAACATAATCGAAACTAAACATTTTTACAAATCATTTCTCATCCAATTCGAAAGCAGTGCAATCAAGCGAATCATATGCAACGTTGTGTTTTTCCAAAACAGGAGATACGATTAGATCAAAATAGGATTGTTTTACAATTACCATAATTTTTATGGCTCAAACGGTTCGCACCACAGGTGGATTAATTCAGACAGAATCATAACAAGATTGATTCGATTTCGACCACAATCACTATAGAATTGTCATAAGTGATAATGGGTAAAATATGCAAATAAACTCTATCGGATTTGAACGAAACGGTTAATTCCAAACAAGTCGCGACAAGGTTTAATATAGAAACAAATCATGAATCAATCTCGTTTCAAAAATCCACTTGAAACAGAATATCTATCGTAAATACGAATTCAACTGATAGCAGGGCCGATCAAACCAACGTGAATCAACCAGCTGGGTTTTTTACATAACCGTTACGAATTGTTTTGGATGTGTTTCAACAGGATCACACTGAGAATAGTCTGAATTGTATTCCTGTAACAGTTAACCATATCACAATTGTTTCCAACCATAACATATACATTATAACTGATTCAGATCGAAACTTGATTGTGTTCAAAATTGAAATGCGAAACAGCTTGTGTCTATAATAGATACAACAACTTCGATTAGCAATAGAATATCCAAATTAAGATAAATGAAACCAATCAAATCCATACTAAAATCCAATCAAATCGGCGAAAGAATCCAATTGAAACTAAACTGGGAAAACGAATTTCATTAATCAAAACATAACTATGTACACAATGCATATAATGTGACAGAGAAAAATCATGCTGTAAGCATAGCTATTTGAAAGAATTTGAATTCGTTATATAAACAAGTGATAGAACATACCAGTGAGGCTGCTCAAATTATGCCAATTTTGAATTCACGACCGCTGTAGCTAACTCCACATTCTTAAACAAAATAGAACTCGTGGTTCTCTATTTCTTATCAATGGTTTGCAATTCAGCCTTTTGACTGGTAAGCCGTGCAACTTGATCCTCCAAAGAATGAATTCTGGACTGTAACATTGGCACATCGAGATAATACCTCTCTAACCACTAGCCGCACTGATCACAGGGAGGTGCTGTAGACTTAGGCAAAGCAGGAGAGGGTTTTGATGAAGGACCGGGGTTTGGACAAGGCAGCTTAATGCCTGGGTAGTTAGGGTCATTTTGCAAGCAAGGTGGTAGGTTCGACACGAAGTCATATGAGGGTTTGGCACACAGACCTTCCGAATAGGGATATTCACTTGCCAAAAAACGTTCAACCTCTGAATCAGAGTCATCGCTCAACACGATAGGGTCAGGATTGACCGGGGGCTTAGGCTTGTTTCTCGCCATGCGAGAGATTAGATGGGCAGTCTTTTTTCCTTTGGCATTTACAGTGGGTTTGGATTTAGACCTTTTAGCCACAGGCTTAACAGTTTCGACATCCTTGGTCACAGAGTGGGGTAGGTCGATAGGTGAGTCGGGTAAGGGTTTAGGTAAAAGGATACTGTAGGGTACCGGGGGCACAGTCTTACCCTCACTCACCATAGGTTTGTCAACCTGTGGAGGGTTTGAGTCCTCAAAATTATTGCGAGCGAGAAAATCATTCCAACAGTCTCCGTGTAACTTCAGATGACAGACGACAACAATTTTAACCAGCCCATAGTGAAAAAGGATGCTATCAGCCTGGTTCCTTTTGTATTTCTTAGACATCTTAAACAAGATTCTATGCAAGTAATAAGGCATATTAAGCTCATAGCCCATGAAAACCATAAGCAAACGAAGGTGGTGTAAGAAAACAAAACCATACCGACCCTCGCAGGTGATAAACTGTTTGATTATCATCAGCAAATCGTGCCAACGTTGCTTGAGCATATTCGCGGGCATACCTTTGTCACAGGAGCTAACCTTACGCGACTGGAAGAGCAATGTCCAAGGGACCTCTTCCACTTTGCAATTTTTGGACCATCGCTGTCTAGTGACTGGAAAACCCGTAGCTAAACTGAGAAATGGCTCGTCAATTTCCAATTGAACATCCCCAACCTTGGCTCGACAACCATCAAAGGTTAAAGCAAATTGCCGAGCAACGCAGGGGTTAAAACCATCAAACTTTTGTATGAACGGGAACCATCCAAATTCCTCAAGGTCGCTGTGGGCACCGTCGAACATCAACAGAGCCTGGCTACCATTGGGTTCAGCCCTTACGACTGGAGCCATGGTGCGAGCACATGGTAAGGGTTTGGGTCGAAAACAACAGCACACAAGAGCAAATTCGTTTGGGCTAACAACTACGAACGATCAAAGGGGAAGCATTAATGTGCGCGTGCGAGGGTGGTGGGATTATTCACCGCCATGCATCGTAGTAATGGAAAAGTACAACCTCTATTCAATCAATCAAAACATATTTCAAACCATATTATTCGGCCAACCCAAGAATCAAACGGTGGATGACATACCAATGCGGCATTGTATTATTTCAAACCACAAATGTTCAATGTGAAATCAAACCCAAAAGTTAAATATGTGCCATCATATGAGTGTGTAATCAAACATTCATAAAACATTATGACAATCGATTTCATAACATTTGACAAGCCAAGAGCTTATAATAATAAGGATCACATCATGTAAAAACAAAATAAACCATGACCTCTATGCAATCTGATGACTAGGCAAATCCCAAACAATATAAATCTATATGCTCAATGCCTTACCAGTTTAAGTTATGCAACCAAAAATGTCCAAATAGGCGTAGTTTGAAAATTCATTTAACCACACAATAATAAACCAAAGGTGAGTGCCTTTCAGGATATCAATGAGAAGATCATGACAGTTCAAATAACGATGGAGGAGTTTTCACGCTTACAGTCGTGAAAACTAAATGGAGACCAATTTGCAAATGTCGCAAGGGATAAAAATATCGTCTATTTACAAAATGCGACAGTAATTTGAAGTTCAGAAGTCATAGGTGTAGGCAACTTATAGGGAAATGGAAAAAATTGAATTGGCTTCCAACAATGACATCATGGATTTCTTTTACTCTTCTTTTGTGCTTTCCAGGTCTTAGGTAATTCATCCATCTCCATGTCTTCGTTTACTAGGTGTTCTTAAACAACTGATGTTGTTTCATTCCTTTCACGTCGAATATGTCTAGTCTTGTACCCATGACGTGGATGCTGCTGTGAGGGGCCATCACCAACAAAAATAAAAAATATTAAATTTATATGACCAATTTTTAAGTATCATTGAAGTAGTTCATTAATATTAAAAAAAAACTCTGCAATGTAATTATTTACCTAGTCCTCTATTCATCACCGTTGGAATGGCTACCGGCTTGTTCACCTGATCTTCAGGTCGAGGAGGATCAACTATGACATTCTCTTCCATTGAAACGTCAAAATTTATAAGTACAAAATTATTAAGTATATGATTAATATATAGACATTTTACCGTTGTGGACCTCAGTCATAGGAACATCTTGGGGTTTCACCTCACTGGGATGGGGTTGCTGGGGAGCACCATGATCGTCTAGATGCATTGCACTATCAACGCTCTATTTTCTAGTACTAATGGTTTCGTTGATAGTGTTGCTCCCCTGATTAAAACAAAGTAAGACATTAAATTATAGACGCTATCAAACATTTTCGTATTTTATAAGTAATTAAAGGTTAATGTAGACTGATTTTTATTTACCTTATCCCGCAAATTGGATCTTGGGGTCTGCCCCATGCTTTTCCTATGATCAACCACAAATTTATAACCATACTTGTAACCAAGTTGGAGGTCTTCCTCCGTGGTTTCAGTTCCGAAGTCGTCGCCCTGCATTGCATAAGGGTATGGTTTTTTAATTCTTTTGGCTGCAATTACCTAAAAGTTGTAAGGGGATACAAATAATATTCTTAAGATGTTTGGGTACTTACGATTCATGACTGTAACCTCGAGTAGCCACCCTGTCCTAGCTTGTGTTGGCCATGTTTGGAAATCCTTTCTTTGGTTTCCTTCGAAGTGTTAGGCAACCTATCGTCAAAATTTTCAAGTATGTTATATATAACCACACTTTAATCTAGATCTAAAGAAAAATAAAGCTGGTATTGAAATAAAAATATTGTAATTTACCTTGGTGTACCAATTATTTGTTCTCTTGATTTTTTCAAATCTTCTCTTTTGCATCATCAATGATCTCCTTCCACTCCCTCTCTGGAATTGAGGGAGGATGCTCATACCTAGGATTTCCTGCCAAGCTTCGTCTATAAACATCCTACATATATTTTAAATATTCACCCATTGCTGAGGTGACCACTTTTTTATTGAACGTGTCTACTCCAAAGAGGCCTTCAAGATAATCCATAAGTTCCTTTTTTAGGTTGGAATTATAGCAATTCCACCTCATGCATAAGGTTGCCCCAAAAATCAACAAGGCCTTTCTCTCTAGGTGCCTATAAAAATGGTCGTTTCCCACACACAATTTAAGATATGATCATTAATTTAAAATTAATAATCTAGAAGATTTTTGTATGAGAATGACAGAATTAAACGATTAAAATATGAATTAAAACTACCTGGGAGTCTTGATTGTTTTAATGGAAGTCCATTATCTTCGACCAAAAATGTGCACGGAAGGGTCCCCATGCTTGTCCAACATCTATCTCTAGGAAATGAAACCATGTTAACCACATCACCATGAGCCTCATCACTGCCACCATATCTAGACTTTGATCGAGGTGTGGATGTCTGGTGGTGTGTGTCATGGCTCCTATCTAAATTAGGTGTGGATGATGGAGAAGTAAATAGTACTCTAGAAGCTGTATGATTGCCCGCATCAGGACTCTGTAGTGTCTTTGTAGCACCACTACTTCCAACACCGGGTTGAACAGGTTCTAAAAATGTCTTTATAAAAAATAATTATTTTTTCGTGAGATAATGTAAAAGTTAAAGAATAAAGTATCATAATTGAACATATGAGTACATTAAAAAAAACACTTTAAATAATGGCTATTACCTTATATGTGTTAAGTTGTGACACAAGGAGCTTGATCTTTGCTTTGGCGTCGGGAGTTTGATCTGGACGATCTAAGAAACTAGCAATTTCCTTGTTCTCTTTAATGATATTTTTTTTATTAAGACCATCGGATTAGCGGATGAATAAAACCCCTCCTCATCGGCGGAATCATGATCAACATGGCCTGTAGACTACACATAATTTCAACAAAAACAATGTTATTTCAATAAAATTATATAAGAAAATAATAAAAATAACGTAAAATGAAAGTGGAAATTGATAATAATTTACATGTTCTGCGGCTGGCCCTTTTCCAGGATCATCCTGCCACATTATAATATAATTAGAACCCCCAAATATTTAAAAAAAAAATAATCATATCAAAAAAACAATGTTAAAGATAATATTTACAACAATATTAAAGATAATAAAAAAAAATATAATGCAACAAATAGAGGTTTCTTAAAGAGGTGTTGCATAAGAACCTGCACACTATTAGTCATTGTTTCTATTCGATTCAAATGATAATCCACTAATAACTCTTCCCCGGGAGATATCTTTTTTATTGCGCATAGGACTACCTGATTCTCTTCACGTCCCTCATATATGCAATTCGGTTGTTTGTTTGTTGTCCTAGGTTGTATGTTGTTTATAAACCCTGCGATATTGCCAAAAGCTTTAGGCCTTACATCAATATAGATATTCACTCCCTTACTTTTATCCTTGTTTATTAGTTGTATATAATTTGCGGTGAGTTCATATCTTCGCATACTTCGCATGTACCGGACCAGCCACATCAAATTGTTATAATTGTAACACGATCCGACATAGTCCATCAATTCAGTTATTGTATTGTATTTTACAATTATTCCATCCATGGAAAATAGCCCCAATCTATGCAGGGAGGATGGTGCAATGCGATATGTCCTATTGTTGAAAACAAAGTCAACATCTATAGGAGGTAGTTCCTTAGGTACCCATTGTTTCACTAGATGCTTATACCTAAGTGGAACCTCTATGTATCCTATGCTCTCGTCATCATAAGAGCATGATCCTCCTTCGGTAAGAAAAAATTTCATGCGTTTACAAAATTTTATTCTGACTTTTTCACCTCTGGTCCTTGTTTGTTTATCATATCTACGAGATGCAGTCACATTTCCCTCTATTTGTCATAAGCTTTCCTCACTCAATGAAGAAATATCTGACAAGTACTTGTTTGGTTGTACCTTCAGTTGCATGTGCATGTGTTGTTAGTTAGTAGTCCATCATCATCCTAGTTCTAATTTATGAACTTTTTTTTCTATATTCAAAGTTCTAAATAAAAATTTTATATCTTTAGTTTTGGATGCACAATTAGACTATGGTGCAGTTACCAATATTAGTGGTCAACCACCTAATTTAATGTGATATCCCTCTTGATTTTGGACATATTAATGTGATAACACTAAGGACATGATAAATTTATCATATGGATCTAAGAAAAAAATTGTAGTAAGGTTGTTGTTTGTTGGATTTGTGCAAATTAGAATTATTATAAGAAATGTCCATTGAAGAATTATTGTAAGAAATCTAACCATCAGTTGGTGTGTTGCAAATCTTGGGTGCTTTAGTTGGCAATATGTCTAAGGAAATCCAAGAGTAAAACTATACAAATATTAGTTTTGTTCAAGACAAGAGTAGAACTATACAAATATTAGTTTTGTTCAAGCCAAGAGTAGAACTATACAAATATTAGTTTTGTTCAATCCAAGTTGAAGAATAAGTTAGTTATAGCGATGGTTAACAATAGTGCAACCCACATTTTAATGTACGAAGTAGTGGTTGTTAAAATCAATGTGTAGTTGAAATTGGTGTAGTCTTTTTTAAAGGCATTAAGATATAGTAGTTAGTTGACAGAGACATGTAGAATTTAGTTAGTTTTTATGCCCTCGGGATCAATTGGCCAAGAGTCCCCGAAATGGTTTGGGATGTGACTTGCAAATGGGCATAAAATGAATATCGAGACTCGGATTGAAAAACCGTCGACTCCGATGGATTACTGGGATAGGATTTCAGCTAGACCACCCCTCACTCCCAAGTGCCATGCCTTGGAAGTTGCTTTACTCATTGATTTCGACAACTAGTGTTTTTCTCAGTTTGAATCAATGCAACATTTGGATTAAGGGGTCCAATTTACAAAACCATGCCTTGAGAGCGGATGGATAATTTGGTCACCTAGTCCATGCCTAAAAAAGCTTGCAGCATCTCACGGAACTCAAAAATGTTGCTTCGTTAGTATTTTATGCCCTGAGCGGGAATTGGCCAAGAGTCCCCAAAATGGTTTGGGATACGACTTGAAACTATGCATAAAATGAAAACCGAGACTCGGATTGAGGAACCGTCATCTCTGTTGGATTATTGGCATAGGATTTTAGCTAGAGCACCCCTCACTCCCGGTTCCAACCCCTCAGAATTTGTTTTTTTCATCGATTTCGATAACTAGTGCTTTGCTCAGTAAGAAGCAATGCAACATTTGGATTTAGGGGTCCAATTTACGAAACCATACCTTGGGAGAAGATGGACAATGTGTTCACCTAGTCCATGCCTAAACAATCATGTAGAATCTCATGGAGCTAAAAAATGCTTCTCTGTTAGGATTTTATGCCCCGAGGATGAATTGCCAAGAGTCCCCAAAATGGTTTGGGATGCGACTTGCAACTGGGCATAAAACGAAAACCGAGACTCAGATTGAGGAACCGTCGACTCCGATGGATTCCTGGGATAGTATTTCACCTAGAGTACCCCTCACTCTCGGGTGCCATGCCTTGGAAGTTTCTTTACTCATTGATTTCGAGAACTAGTGTTTTGCTCAGTTTGAAGAAAACCAACATTTGGATTAAGTGGTCCAATTTATGAAACCATGCCTTGGGAGTGGATGGAAAATATAGTCACCTATTCCACACCTAAAAAATCTTTCAACATCTCATAGAACTCAAAAATGCTGCTCCATTAGGTTTTTATGCCCTCAGGGGAAATTGACCAAGAGTCCCCGAAATGGTTTGGGATGCGACTTGCAACTGGGCATATAATGAATATAGAGACTCAGATTAAGGAACCGTCGACTCCGATGAATTACTGGGATAGGATTTCATCTAGAGCACCCCTCACTCACGAGTGACATGCCTCAGAAGTTGCTTTAGTCATTGATTTCGAGAACTAGTGTTTTTCTCAGTTTGAAGCAATGCAACATTTGGATTAAGGGGCCAATTTACGAACCCATGCCTCGGGACTGGATGGATAATTTGGTCATCTATTCCATGTCTAAACAAGCTTACAATATCTCACAGAACTCAAAAATGTTGCTCCGTTAGTCTTTTAGGCTCTGAGTGGGAATTGGCCAAGAGTCCTCGAAATGGTTTGGGATGTGACTTGCAACTGGGCATAAAATGAAAATTGAGACTCGGATTGAGGAATCATCGTCTCTGTTGGATTCCTGGCATAGGATTTTATCTAGAACACTCCTCACTCTCGATTCCAACCCCTCAGAAGTTGTTTTTTTCATCGATTTCAATAACTAGTGCTTTGCTCCGTAAAAAGCAATGCAACATTCAGATTTAGGGGTCCAATTTACAAAACCATGCCTTGGGAGTGGATGGAAAATGTGGTCACCTAGTCCATACCTAAAAAAGCATGAAGAATCTCATGGAGCGCAAAAATGATCCTCCGTTAGGCTTTTATGCCCCGAGGATGAATTGCCAAGAGTCCCCGAAATGGTTTAGGATGCGACTTGCAACTGGGCATAAAATGAAAATCGAGACTTGGATTGAGGAACTGTCGAATCCAATAGATTCCTGGCATAGGATTTCAGCTAGAGAACCCCTCACTCCCAGGTGTCATGCCTCGGAAGTTACTTTACTCATTGATTTCGAGAACTAGTGTTTTGCTCAGTTTGAAGCAAACCCACATTTGGATTAAGGGTTCAATTTATAAAACCATGCCTTGGGAGAATATGGAAAATATAGTCACCTAGTCCACACCTAAAAAATATTGCAGCATCTCATGGAACTCAAAATTGTTGCTCCGTTAGGTTTTTATGCCCTCAGGAGCAATTGGCTAAGAGTCTCTGACATGGTTTGGGATGTGACTTGCAACTGGGCATATAACAAATATCCAGACTTAGATTGATGAACCATTGACTCCGACGGATTCCTGGGATAGGATTTCATCTATATCGCCCCTCACTCATGGGTTCCATGCCTCAAAAGTTGCTTTAATCATTGATTTCGAGAACTAGTGTTTTTCTCAATTTGAAGCAATGCAACCTTTGGATTAAGGGGCCAATTTATGAAACCATGACTTGGGAGAGGATGGGAAATTTGATCACCTATTCCATGCCTAAACAAGCTTGCATCATCTCACAAAACTCAAAAATGTTTCTCCATTAGTCTTTTATGCCCTGAGAGGGAATTGGCCAAGAGTCCCCAAAATGGTTTGGGATGCGACTTACAACTGGGGATAACATGAAAACTGAGACTCGGATTGAGGAACCGTCATTTTTGTTGGCTTCCGGGCATATGATTTTAGCTACATCACCCCTCACTCCCGGTTCCAACCCCTCAGAAGTTGTTTTTTTCATTGATTTCGATAACTAGTGCTTTGCTCATTAAGAAGCAATGCAACATTTGGATTTAGGGGTCCAATTTATGAAACCATGCCTCGGGAGAGGATGGACAATGTGGTCAGCTAGTCCATGCCTAAACAAGCATGCATAATCTCATGGATCTCAAAAATGTTGCTTCGTTAGGATTTTATGCCCCGAGGAGGAATTGCCAAGAGTCCCTGAAATGGTTTGGGATGCGACTTGCAACTGGGCATAAAATGAAAACTGAGACTCGGATTGAGGAACCGTCGACTCCGATGGATTCCTAGCATAGGATTTTAGCTAAACAACCCCTCACTTCTGGGTTCCATGCCTCAGAAGTTTCTTTACTCATTGATTTCGAGAACTGGTGTTTTGCTCAGTTTGAAGCAAACCAACATTTGGATTAAGGGGTCCAATTTATGAAACGTTGCCTTGGGAGTGGATGGAAAATATAGTCACCTAGTCCACACCTAAATAATCTTGCAGCATATCACAGAACTCAAAAATGTTGCTTCATTAAGTTTTTATGCCCTTAGGAGAAATTGACCAAGAGTCCCTAAAATGGTTTGGGATGCAACTTGTAGCTGGGTATATAACGAATATAGAGACTCATATTGAGGAACCGTCAAATCCGATATATTCTTGGGATAATATTTCATCTAGAGAACCCGTCACTCATGGGTTCCATGGCTCAGAAGTTTCTTTAATCATTGATTTCGAGAACTAGTACTGTTTTTCTCAGTTTGAAGCAATGCAACATTTGGATTAAGGGGACAATTTACGAAACCATGCCTCAAGAGTGGATGGATAATTTGGTCACCTATTCCATGCCTAAAAAATATTGTAGAATCTCACGGAACTCAAAAATGTTGCTCCGTTAGTCTTTTATGCCCTGAGCGGGAATTGGTCAAGAGTCCCTGAAATGGTTTGGGATGCAACTTGCAACTGGGTATAAAACAAAAACTAAGACTCAGATTGAGGAACCATCGTCTCTGTTGGATTCCTGACATAGGATTTTAGCTATATCACCCCTCACTCCTGGTTCCAACCCCTCAGAAGTTGTTTTTTTCATCGATTTCAATAACTAGTGCTTTGCTTAGTAAGAAGCAATGCAACATTTGGATTTAGGGGTCCAATTTACGAAACCATGCCTTGGGAGCGGATGGAAAATGTGGTCACCTATTTCATGCCTAAAAAAACATGCAAAATATCATGCAGCTCAAAAATGTTGCTCCGTTAGGATTTTATGCCCCGGGGATGAATTGCCAAGAGTCCCCGAAATGGTTTGGGATGCGACTTGCAACTAGGCTTAAAATGAAAACCGAGACTCGGATTGAGGAACCGTCAACTCCAATGGATTCCTGGGATATGATTTCAGCTAGAGCACCCCTCACTCCTAGGTTCCATGCCTCAGAAGTTTCTTTACTCATTGATTTCAAGAACTAGTGTTTGCTCAGTTTGAAACAAACCAACATTTGGATTAGGGGGTCCAATTTATGAAACACTGCCTCAGGAGAATATGGAAAATATAGTCACCTAGTCCATGCCTAAACAATCTTTCAGCATCTCACAGAACTCAAAAATGCTTCTCCATTATGTTTTTATGCCCTCAGGAGCAATTGGCCAAGAGTCCCCGAAATGGTTTGGGATGCGACTTGTAACTGGGCATATAACGAATATCAAGACTCAGATTGAGGAACCGTTGACTCCGATGGATTCTTGTGATAGGATTTCATCTAGAGCACCCCTGACTCACGGGTGCCATGCCTTAGAAGTTGATTTAATCATTGATTTCAAGAACTAGTGTTTTGCATAGTTTGAAGCAATGGAACATTTGGATTAAGGGGCCAATTTATGAAACTATTCCTCAGGAGTGGATGGATAATTTTTTCACCTAGTACATGCCTAAACAAGCTTGCAACATCTCACAGAACTCACAAAATTTTCTCCGTTAGTCTTTTATGCCATGAGTGGGAATTGGCCAAGAGTCCCCGAAATGGTTTGGGATGTGACTTGCAACTAGGCATAAAATGAAAACCAAGACTCAGATTGAGGAACCGTCGTCTCTGTTGGATTCCTGGCATAGGATATTAGCTAGAACACCCCTCACTCCTAGTACCAACCCCTCGGAAGTTGTGTTTTTCATCGATTTTGATAACTAGTGCTTTGCTCAGTAAGAAGCAATGCAACATTTGAATTTAGGGGTCCAATTTACAAAACCATGCCTCAGGAGCGGATGGACAATGTGGTCACCTATTCCATATCGAAACAAGCATGCATAATATTATGGAGTTCAAAAATGATGCTCCATTAGGCTTTTATGCCTGGAGGAGGAATTGCCAAGAGTCCTTGAAATGGTTCGAGATGTGACTTGCAACTGGGCATAAAAAAAAACCGAGACTCAGATTGAGGAACCGTCAACTTTGATGGATTCCTGGGATAGGATTTCAGCTAGAGGACCCCTCACTCCTAGTTCCAACCCCTCGGAAGTAGTTTTTTTCATCGATTTCGATAACTAGTTCTTTGCGCAGTAAGAATCAATGCAACATTTGGATTTAGGGCCAATTTATGAAACCATGCCTCGGGAGAGGATGGATAATTTGGTCACCTAGTCCATGACTAAATAAGCTTGCATCATCTCACGAAACTCAAAAATGTTTCTCCGTTAGTCTTTTATACCCTGAGCGAGGATTGAGGAACCATCGTCTTTGTTGGATTCCTAGCATAGGATTTTAGCTAGAGCACCCCTCACTCCCGGTTCATGATTGGATTCTAGTTTCCCTAAACGTTATTTTTTAGGTTGCATGTATTAATTTCCAAAATGTTGGGAGAATGTTGGGAGAAAGAAGAGGAACCTCACTCATTTTCGAGAAAAGGGACACAACACTCCCTATTGTAGGGGAAGACTTGTATAAGAAGTAGCATTTACTAGATAGAGGGGGGATAAAAGTAGTCTTTGACCACTATTTTCATAATGGGATCATCCTTTTTAAGCAGGACAAGGACTAAAATATCTTCAAGGGAATTTTATATATTTCCATCAAGGACATGGACAATTATGATGTGGACAATTTTGCATGGAGGCATTTCTCCCAGACCTCTTCATGAAAGATTGTGAATCTATGGTGCATGTACAAATATGTGAGATGTGGGTTTACGATAATATTTTGAATTTTCCAATAAAATTCTCCATTGACCTTGTGTAAACCATTCCATTTGGTTTTTGTTGCACTAAGTGTAAAGAACAATGTTGGAGAATTATAAGACGTAAGTTAGGTATGAGCTATTTGCTACCTCTTTATCACCTTTTATTTTAATTGTATCCATATTTTGTATTGATCAAATAAGGAATTAACCCAAAACTGATGCCATTAGACACAAACTCAATCCTAAGGCCAACTAAGGAGAAAAAACAACACACGTTTATTAATCTAGGAGTCAAGCATGCAAACAAACCTTCTCACAAAGAAGTGCTAGTTGGTGATGGAATCCAACATCGCAAAATCGATGTGCGAAGGGGATGAGTTTTGGTGGGTGGAAAAGTTATGTTGACAACCTGCTTAATGAACTAACGCCCTGGTGCAAGTTACCTCACCAAGCAATGGGCAACCCTCCAAGGAGTCCGAGTGAGTCTAGCCAACGTTGAACTCAGGTACAACACCACCTTCCCTATGTTGTCACCTTGTGTAGGAAGTCTAAAATATTATGGCCTCTATGGTACCACCTACTACACCAATGTAGAGGGGGGACAATTGGCATTTGACACCAAGACCAACAAAGCAGGTTTGATTACTTTGAGGGCCCCAATGCAACCTAGTGATTGACCCTTGTGTTAGAAGGGCTTCCCAAAGTCAGTGATATAACAACTGGATTTCACTCCCTAACTCAAGGATTTATGTTTTTTTAGAAGCTTTGGAAAGTTATTCTCACAATCCTATTCCAAATCTCTACACCTAAGCTAAGATTGGTTTGAAGAGCCCTAGAAAAGTTGCTAGATAAATTTTAATTAGCACTTGATTTTAGGTTGTTGTTACTCAAAGGAGTGGTCGTGAAACTGATGGCATTTTGACTCGACTCTTTAAACCATGCAAGAGGAAAATGAAATGCAAGAAATTCAACTTCAATGAAAACTAACTATGGGAAGGAGCAAGAGGTTTTAAGCAAAGAAATAATTTCTTGATAGATTACTATGTGTGCAGTACTGCAAAATGATCCAAATTTTAAAAATACCATGCAAATGTCATAGTTCACTTAGTGCACCTATACAACATTGAATCAAATGTCATCATTTCTAACATAGTAAACTTGTATGATGATAGAGACCACCATACACATCTTGAATACTCATAAGGATCACAGGGGCTTCACCTTATTGACCAAGAACGTACCACTTAATTCATTCATAAAGGGGGGTTTTAAATTATGAACCCACATGTTGTGAATATATTTTATGCGTAAAACACTGAAAATAACAATGTAATAAATAAAAAATGATACAAATCCTTGTTTCATAAGAGGAATGTCACATAAGGATTTCAATGTAAGATACAACATTCATTTACATGATCTAGGTTCCTATTCATGCCCCCCTTCATTGGACCAAAAGAAAACATGATTCAAAAATCCACCCTCTCCTCTTTTTAAGAAAACATGATTCAAATACATCCTCTTTTTAGTCCTTGCAAAGCAAGGACTATAATAATCACCTCATGCGAATAATTCATATGTATAGAACATGTAACAAAAAAATATTTCAGTTGTGGTAAAGTCATAGAATTTTGTATTTTTCGCCACATTAATTTTTTCTTGAGTTGTACAAATTGTGTATTTTTTAGTGTTGTCTAAATAAGATGGTCTCTATCCCTATGGAAATTGATGATCTCTCTTGAGATGGTCCCCACAATCTAAGGAATACCAATAAAACAATGTGTTGCATTTGTCAAGATAATACCCACAATACATTTTAATGTTAGGACAATGAAAGAAACAAGCCAAAATATTAGACAATATATCACATACAAACAATAGACAAGAATTAGGTTGCACAGGGTGAAGAGGGGTTGGTGACTATATAAGAAGAGGTGGCTATGGTGAAAGAAGAAGAGGTCGAGGTGGTCGACATGGAGGATAAGGCGGATACTAAGAAGCTTTTGTTTTACCTATATTGGGAGAAAGAAAAGGGAAGGATGCACTTTTGTGAAAAACCCCTCAAATAAAACCTGGAAGGAAAGAAAACATCATGTACTCATATTTGACAAGACAAAAATAATATGTTAATGAATCCATATAATTTTTAAGAAAATTGGATGAAGAAGAATAATTTCAAGGCTCTAGATGAATTTTTGGATCCATCAAGTGAGGAAGAATCCATAGCAAGGATGATATAATTGATGACTATATTGGATGTGTCATGTTGTCATTGGATGTGAAGAATGCTACTTGTCAGTTACCTTAATTTACCTCTACTTGTGTTGAATATGTGAGGATTTGAGTGATGAAAATATCTAGTACTCATCAAGGTACTTTGTTCATGTTCTTTAGTACTCTACTCATACATTCCACCATTATCCCCACCATGTATAACCTCCATACAACATCAATAACCTCCAAAAAACATCCATGCAACATACATCCAACATTTTCATGCAAATCCATCCATTCCTACATTATGCATCATCCAACTTCCATTGCTTGAAGAGGTGGAAGAATTATAAGGGGATGAAGCTTATGGACCAAAAGACTCCCAATGGGGATGTGTGGTTCAATCCTAAATGGACCAATAATAAAGAAGGTTCTCTTTAATGGTTTTTTTTTTATGTTCAATTTTAGTGCTCTAAGATATAGTTTTACAGGGTTTAAGGCCTTCAACAAAACCTCCTTTGCAAGTTTGGCCAAAATCCTATTATTTTTCCTTAGAAAGTTTTATGCATGTAGAGCTAAGAATGTAGTGAAGATAATTTCATATCTTTGCACTTTGCACTTTTCATCTACAAGAAAAAGGATAAGGAAAAAGGGTGACATGATGTAAAAGCTATGAGGAAAGCTGATGCACATATCATAAATCACATAAACAGTAAGGGGCTATGTAGAGCATAATTTTTTCTGCTTAGAGCATTGCCTTTGCACTTTGTACTGCATGTTAAGTGCAAAGGAAAGTGAAGTGGAGTGTTGATGTGGAGCTATATACCAATGTGGATGCAAAGGTATAGACTATGGGGTTTGAAATCAAAGAGGCATGCCCTCCACACTTCACATTAGTACTACTATGGGGCAACAATAAGCTTGGTGACTAGGAGGAAGTACAACTACACCCTCTGCAATGTGGTTGAGTGAAAACTAACAACGATGGATGTAAATATCTTGACAACAATTTCTTGTGAGTTATGTTAGATTCCCTAGAGGAAACAAACAATTGGAGGAAGTAATACAAAGGTAGGTTAGTCATTAGTGGAGGGGATTTGAAGTTCAAAACATTGTTGGAGCAAAGGGATTTTGCAAATTTGGCATTGAAAAAGATGGAAATATTGGGAGGTTAAGGGTGTAGCAACAAAAATACCAAGGACCTAGAAGGATAGATCTATTCCTAGATTGAAA
>ML803098.1:51140-62377 GCA_009831015.1 Picea engelmannii
AAAATAAATAAAAGATGTATAAGGCCAATATATATAAATATGTATACCAAAATTATTACCTTAATGAAGGTATGCCAATCATGTGTTTTTACCCCACCAAATTCACCTTTCTTTGTTAAGATATTATTTATGTTTGAAGCAAACCCCGTGGGAAATTTAATTCTTTGAATGACCTCTTTTACATCATTTCTTTGTTGCTCTATTAATAACCATGGAAGGTTATTTCGGTCTAGTACTCCATCTGATCTATTTGAATATCAGATCACACTTCGCATTTCATGATTGGCTTCCTGAATGTCAGTACAAATTTTGATAATTTTTTCTTTGTCCCTCCTACCATCTATGATTTGCCATAACATTTCAGTCACATTCTTCCCGATATGCATTGTATCAAACAAATGAGCTATTTTTAGCTCCCCATAGTAGGGAAACCTCATTAATTGAGCAGGATAACATTTCATTCCTCGTGGAAGCCCATTATTAATACCTTCATGATAATTGTGGCCTTCATGAAGCATAAAAGAAATCACAAAAATAATTATCAAATATGGTAAAATAAATTCAATGATTAAAATTAACATTCAAAACATTACATGATCTACGATACATTATGACATTGAGTACCTTGACGATTTCTATTATATTCCAACCTCCATAGGTGAGGTGTCATTCTTTGTGGTTTTAAACCAGTCTCTTCTTTCCCATTGAAAATATGTTTTTCATTAGTACAATACCTATGGTTCTTAGGAAGAAGGTGCCTATACTCATCAAACACCATCTTTCCTAAACTTTTTGAATGACGATACTTCATCTTAGGGCCACAAACTGGACATGCAAATTTACCCTTTGTTTGAAGACCTGCAACAAATGGATTAATGCCAATTATATGATGTGATTATTTAAAAATTAAACATGCACCATGATAACATTAAAAAATTATATAGTATTAAAGACCAATATTAGAATGATACATACCACAAAAATGTGTTAGTCCAGGGGCATCATGAATTGTCCATAAAAGTATTCCATGAAATTTAAATTTCTTCTCCCCGATTGGTTTACATATATCATACATTGTGATGCCAACCCATAACTTTAGTAGCTCGTCGATAAGAGGCTCGATATATACATTCATATCTTTAACCTGGTACTTACCTAATTGTTTGAAATTACACATAATTACTATAGGAATGATATCATGTAATATATATATATAAGTAAATAAATAAACAAAAGATATTATGCAAAAATTGAAACAAATGAAAATGTTACATTCAAAAAATTAATGTAAACAAATGCCTGGAACAATCATTGTCAACATTATGTGCTCCCTCTTTATTGCCATCCAAGGAGGAATGTTATTGTTGATAACAAAAATAGGCCACATTGAGTAAATAGACCTAAGCTCTCTGAATGGATTAACACCGTTAGCTGCCAATGCAATCCTAACATTACGAGGTTCATCTTTGAAATCTGCCCATTTTTCCTCAATTTCCCTAAATGCAGAACCATCGGCAGGAATTCAAAGAACACCATCTCCACTTATGTTACGTGCATGGTAATCCATAAATTGTGCTATTCTTTCACACCTAAACAATCGCTGCAAACGTGGAATTATGGGAATACGACGAAGAACCTTTCGAGGCAGCCTTTTTGTTACTTGATCGATTCGATATCTACAGATAAGACATTGCAGACATTCTGTTTTCAAAGCATGTTGTTGATAATATATAATATGGTCATTAGGACATGCATCTATAGTTTCATAATCTATTCCAATGTCTTTCATAATGTCATGCAAACCTCGATATGTGCAAGGTAAAATATTTGACGATGGTAACAAAAATTCACATAACAATCTACAACATAACAAATAACTAGTTACTGTAAGAATATTAATCATAAAAATTGCATTTTTATTTTACACATTAATTAACACTAAAAAAAATAGAAAAAAATCAACATTTATGTATAATATGAGATGAAACATATTACATACCTTAGGATCTGTGGCATACAAGTGTTCAACAAATTATTCATAAACTTTAAGTTCACCAGCAGCAATGTAGCGGAGAGAAGATTTGCTCTTGATCCTTCATAAAGTGGTTTATTTTCCTTTTCTAATAGAGGTTCATCATAAATACCAACATTTTCCCCATCCTCATCCGGCTGCGAAAAACAAATCTTGGATCATTTGATTTGCCCCATCATCTTCTTCCATGGGATCATTAACTTGATTTGTCCCATCATCTTCTTCCATGAGATCCTCATTTCTTGGTCATGATGTTCCTCAGCTTGTACAACATCATTTCTACCAATACTTGGTGCAATATTCTGTGGAAAGTTAGAGGGCAACTCTAACTTTATAATTACAAACAATCATGAAAAATTAGTGTATACTATAACACAAATTCAAACAATATATATATATATATATATATATATATATAATTTTATATAAAATTGACAAAATAAAAATAGATAATGAATATATAGCTAATTACCATGGGACGATATTTATTCGATCCGCCATCAATGTGCCCCTATTTCCTACAATGTTTTGTAGTTGTTGCTATTAATATTCTTACGGGACGTATGAGGAAACGTTTTTTGCAAGGGCAATAACATCGACCATCACCCTTTCCCCCCGCTTTACTTTTTTCCCTACCTCTAACTATATTCTGCGGCATTCTTCTGCACAACTTCCGCACAAAAATATCCTTTTAGAACCGTCGTTGTTATAGAAATATTGTCACAACATCTCAAATATTTATAGGTCAATTTAGGTCACGGTCGTCGCAATTGCGATGACCGTGACTTAACTATAACAAGTAAATATTGTTATATTTAGGTCACTTTGTCGAAGACAGAAATGGTTATAATGGTCAATTCGTCTCTCTTGAGATGAACATTTGGTTCCATCAATAGAGCGACAAATACGGGGTGGATTTAGATCAAAATTGAAAAATTGAACTTTTTCTCTTGAATTTTACGACAAAAGAGTACTTTCGTCGCAAGTAGTCATCACAATTTTTTCAATATGTAGTAGTGAGAAGGTTCAATTATGGATTAAGTCCTTTACTCCCCCCTTAACCATTTTTAGGTGTTAATACACATTTCTAGGGAACAAAACCTACTCAGGGCACTTTTATCCTACTTGGAGGCCTTCAAGGAAGCCTTACACATGAGTGGTGTGTTAGTTTTATGACTTATTCAAGGCTATCAAGCCTAAAAGTATTCAACAAGATCCTAAGGTAACTTTTTGTCTTCCAAAACCATGGTTAAGGACTCTCGACCCGTCCTTAATACAAAAAACCTCCTAACAGTGTCCTTATCCAACTATGATGCTAGGTACCCCCTAGAGAGGGATTGTGTTGTGGTTTCTAGGTGTTGTTCTTCCTTAATGTAGTTAAAAAATTAGCAATACCAAAAGTCAAGAGTACTAATCATCAATGTTTCTCACTAAATGATTTTATTCAACACAAGTAACCAGCCAACCACCTTTTTCCGAGGAGGCCACCATGAGTTGGGGTAATCTATTTTGCAAATTTTCCTAGGACCTCACAAATTTTCCTAGGAGGCCACAAAGGCATAGATACATAAAGGGAATCCTTGAATTGTTGAATGCCCTTAGGTGTTGCAACATTCCATGATAAATTATTTTGATTGGAGAGTTGATGAAATGGTTGAACGTTGTGAGAGAAATGTTGAATGACTTTTCTATAGAAATTCATGCCACCAAGGATTAATAAACTCTTTATATATGTAGTATTAGAGGTATTGGGACAACCCTAAAGGACATTAACCTTGTCTAGATATGCATTCACACTAGCATTGGTAATACCAAAAGTCATGAGTACTAACCACCAATATTTCTCACTAAATTCTTTTAGTGAACACAAGCAACCATTCACTACACTATTTTTTTTTTATCTTTGAAGGAATATAGAAAATCCATACCATGCTATGGAAACCACCCTTTTCCTAGGAGGCCGCCATGAGTTGGGGTAATCTATTTTGCAAATTTTCATAGGACTTGCATCTAGCTCCATTATTCTATAGGCTTGGGGTAATAATATATATATATATATATATATAGATAGATAGATAGATAGATAGATAGATAGATAGATAGATAGATAGATAGATAGATATTAATTAAATTAAAAACAAATAATAATAAAACATTATTAAAAAAAAAACATAATTCAAAACTCATAACACTAAATCCCCGCGCCCATTCCATTCACGACATCAACCACAGAGAGTAGCCAAACCTTGCACCCATTCCATTCACGACATCAACCATAGAGAGTAGCCAAACCCCGCACAAGAGTGGAGACAACAATCAGAGTGCAACCCTAGGCACACGAGAGAAGCCATATCCAACAAACACCACGTGTAGGAGTGGATACATTGACATAGGCAAAGAAACGTTCCCTATCCATCCAAACCCATGCAGGAGTGGAGATATTCAGGGTCGGGTCACAACTTCCATTTGGACATCGACGAAGGCGGAGGAGCCCTATCCAGCCAAACTCTAAAAATGGTAATGGCTCTCCTATAATTGTGATAAAAATGGTTGAGAATGTCATTAAGTGGTATTTTTTCTTTCGTTTAAGAGCATGTGTGGTTCTCTCCCCCCGAGGGGGTTTGATAGCTCTATGTGGTTCCAAAAATTATTTTGAACTGATATCCTAGCACTCCAAAACCACAAAAAATCGAAACCTGGGATAATACCTTCCAAACCATATATTTCTCTATTTCTAAAAATTGAAATTTTAATGGTTCTTTGGCTATCACAATGGTGCTTTTGCTATCACATTAGATTTCTAAACTAACCTATTTGATAGTAATATTGTTTCATAATATCAGTAACCAAAATGTGTCTTTGATAAATTTTGTTGCAACAACATAGCGTGCCTTTGAACTAGAAGAGGAAATTATGGTTTGTGTCTTAATAATCAACCTCACTACTCATTAGAACAAATAAAATACATTTTAACTTGTAGACATTTTCTTGTCCACATCTCCAACCCAATCTTCATCGGCAAACCCATGTAAGTCAAAACTATCATTACCTTGATCTTGATGACTAAGATATAGACATTGGTTTCTTATACATACAATAATATTATTTTAACAACCATCCAATGTTATTCTCTTGGATCAACATAAATATGCTCCCTATTCCCACTAAATAAGGTGGAATTCATTCTCACATGACCTCAAGAGGGTTGATCCTCATTTCCCTAGTAACTTGCAAGCCTCCATGTTTAGGGACCAATTGTGCAAGAATTCATTGAGGAGGGTCAATATCAATTAGATATAGCTTAGGTTCAACCCCCCTCTTCTTTTGTACCCTACAACACTAGTATTCTTGGATGAAGATAAGGAAAGGGAAGACTGGAAAAAGATGTAGAAAGATCCTAGGTACCATGGAAATGGTGACACTGTCCAATTTGTGGCATATGATTTGAAGAAGGATTGTAGATATTAGTAGTAGTTAATTAGTAAGAGAGGAAGTAGTAGTAGCTACATCATCATTTTTGTTTTCACAAGGGTGTGAAAAAAATTAATTTGGGAGGTGATGAAGGGCATCCCAATTGTAGTATCATGAGGCTCATTTTTAAGATATTTCGATCATCTTTGTACTCTATGAGACCTCTATTGACCATGATTAATATAATTGTGTTGGATTTTTTGTAATTTATTGATTATGAAATGATTTGGATGATTGAGTGGGTGTTGTATCCTATTTTAGATATGATTTTGATGATTTCATGCACACCTAAGGCTCCATTAACATATGGTTCAAGAAGGCTGAAGTTCAATATGGCCTTCACCAATATTGCATGAGAGAAAATGGGGATTGTGTCCCCCTCATCAACCTCCAAGGATTTACAATCCTACAGTTACCCAAGTAGCCTAATCCATTGTCATATCCATTTAAATCACTAAATGGGAGAGGATAACCCAGAAAAAAATAGGTCCCTGGAACATGCAACTATGCAACTACGCAACTTGAGCAATTTGATATTGAGCTTACTTATGAAAATTATGCAACTTATGCAACTATGCAATTTTATGCAACTTTATGCAGCTATGCAACTTATGCAACAAGACTTTGATGATATTCTAACTTGATATTGAGCTTAGTAAGGAACACAATTCCATTTCATCTGATATCTCATCAATGAATGGAATAGGGAACTTCTCCTTGATGGTGATTTTATGAAGTTCTCTATGAAACTATGCAACAAACAACTTGATATTGAGATTACTTATGCAACTTATGCAATTATGCAACTATGCAACTTATGCAACAAGACTTTGATGATATTCTAACTTTATATTGAGCTTACTAAGGAACACAACACCATAAGTTATGGAAGACTAAGTCATTGGCATTTATGGAATAATAAGTCATTGGCATTTATGAAGACCGAGGTCTAAACAAGTCCACACATACCCACTACATTTCCTAAATAAGAATGCACACATTTATGAGTTGTGAGATAAACAATATAACAAAACTTCATTTTTTGGGGGATTGGTTAATTTCTATAGAATATTTATTCCAGCATTCTCACACTTGACTAGATAACTTAACCAAATCTTAAGACGAAATTTGAGGAAACAAGGATTCATCATCTAGACCATGGTGCAACAACATGTTTTTGAATAAGTGAAGATGTTGAAGCTATGCACTACACCTATGCTTACACTAATATATGTTGCTCATCCTTTTGATATAGAAGATGATGCATATGACTATGGGATAGGTATTTTTATAACACAACAATGTCATTCCATTTTGTTTTACTTAGAGACATTCAATGACGTAATCCACAACTTTTGAAGTTATGATAGAGATATGTGCTCCATTGCTTAAGTAGTTCACTAGTGGAGACACTATGTATAGGGAAAATAAATTGTTAATCAATCTAACCATAAGCCACTACATAACTAGAGAAAAATTGAGAACACACCACATATGAAATGGAATTTCTTATAGCAATTCCAATTGGTTATCAAACATTTACATTGAAGAGATAAAAATGTAGATTACTATTCGAGTCGACCACCAATAGCATTCAAAGTCATTCTGTAACAACCCTCCTAGCTAAGGACATCTACTCAGTCAACCGGTGAATTTTTTTTTTGTTAAAGTGTGTGCGCGTGTATAGAAGAAACAACTCCCTCGACTCTACGTCACACTCGAACCAACAGGACGCAAGTAAGACGAACACAATCAAGACGTCCCGACATATCATAGCGACCACAAGAAGCAAACGCCCCCGAACAGGAGGCGGGAAACTAACGAATGTAGGCAGAAACAGACACCAGGGGTTAGGCACAGTACTGTCACAGAATGGAAGAATCCGATAGTTGAGTCGCAGTAGTGGAACTGTGCCTTTAAACAGCCCGATACTACTGATACGGCTCAGAATGTGTCGCAAGAGTGGAACTGTGCCTTTAAACAGCCCGAGACTCTTGATACGGCACTGGATTCCTTCCACTGGATTACACACAGACAAAAATACTAAGCTACAAGAGGAGTCTACATCCCGCCCGACACGGACAGACTACGCAATACAAAACCACCAAGTACTGCAAGATCAGCGACAACAATAAGCACGACACATTGCATTTTTCTAAGAATTGCCATAATGAATGATGACATCCATACCCTAATGGTAAACCCTCGACTTTACATTCTCCTCATTAACTTTCCCTTCCACCAGACATTCTAATAACCTAACAACAATAGCCTTGCAAATTAGACATTGTCATCAACACTTCAAATTAAACGAAGATCATCCTTGCAATTTAAATTCCATCATGAACATTTCAAGTAAGCAATTATTAATATTGCAATTAGGACCTTATCCTAAGGTACACTCAATAATTTCAATTAAGCCAATATTATCGTTGCGATCTAAGCATCGTCATGAACGTTCATTTAACAAATTTTAACCTTGCCACTTAAGCATCCTCATTAACATTGCCATTATACAATTACTCAACTTCGCAATTCAACCCACCTTTACATTTCAGTTAATAATATCACCTTTGCAATTAAACAATTTATTATCATTGCAGCTCTACCAACATTTACATTCAATTAATGATATTACTATTGCATTTAAACTAATTCTCCTCATTACAATTCTACCACATTAGCGTTCAATTTATAATATCACTATTGCATTTAAACTAGTACTCATCATTGCCATTCTATCAACATGAACATTTCGTTAGTAATATCACTACTGTATTAACTATTACTCCTCATTGCAATTCTACTGCATTAACGTTCAAGTTATAATATCACTATTGCATTTAAACTAGTACTCATCATTGCCATTCTATCAACATGAACATTCCGTTAGTAATATCACTATTGCATTAGACTACTACTCCTCATTTCCATTCTACCACATTAACATTCAATTTATAACATGAACAGTTCCAATCAACATCTACTTAACATTGCCCATCAATTAGTGTTAACATTTCCCTTAATAATATTAAAATGGAAATCAACAATTATTAATTTTGCTAGTCAACATCATCATTGACCTGGCAGATTAAACAACCTTGTTAAGGTAAATTTAACAAGTAATATCAGGGTAATTACGCCAATGTTGACAGTGCAGCTTAGAACAATATTAATAATAGTATTTAACAAGTAATATTATTGCATTCAATCTAAACATCATGCATTTAACCATACAATAAGTAATAAAAATAATGCCTATTACTAACAATACCAATAACACGTATAATCATTGACAATCAACAAATATTAATTAAAATCCTGGAGAATAATTCTATGGAGGGTAAGTGTGGGGAAATGGTGCCGAATCAATATAATATGCGTTTGCAATAAATGCCCATGTCGATCCGCTGGCTAACTCCTAAATAAAAAGACAAATACCTCCATACCCTAAATGTGGACAGCCGCATGCGCCAACTAAATTCATAAAAAAATAATAGCACATTGACAATAATTAACCTTCATATCCATTCGTATAACGATAACCCTAATTAAAATGACTCAATTAAACACTATCATATTTAAGAAGACATTTAAAATTTATTAACACCTAAATGCCAGAATTAAAACAATTACAGCGTTCAGGGAGAAGGGTAGATCCACCTCAGGGTTACACCAATCGGTGACGCTGACATTTACCCTTCTCGGATTAAGGAACCTCTTATATATGGCCTTGCCTGGGTAAAGCGCAACTATCACCAGATTGAAGCAAAGGATCAACTCGGCCTTATAATTTTTAGCTCACGTATCAATCAGAGTAAGGCTGGTATTCTAAAAGATATAGGAATGTAATATTGCTCGGTGATACTACTCGAGATCCATGGATGACTGTTCCTCACAGGTCTCGTTGTCGGTAGCTGAGTTATGAATTGGATCGTGATATGAATGCATTGGCATCTTATGCAGATTTAATATAATTAAATATATACGTGGCTGTAACCCCTCATACCCAAATATCTAACATATTAATTTATAATGTAATTTAATAAAATTGCAATACTAAAGTTAGGCCTACACCATTAGAAATTTATAAATGGCCCCGATGATAGTATACACTTTACCCTTCTCGAAGGCCGCAATAGAACTCTACCTGCGTGGGCGAAATGTTCCAAGCTTCTCCTTTCTCAACACCTACGCAGCACCGTCTAATCTTGAAGGTATCGCTGGAGTAATAAATCGGCTGCCAATCTCAAGGGAGGGCGTAGGGCAGGTGGCTGAGTTCCAGTGGTTGGGTAAGACAACGCCACATTCGCCTCAAATCAGAAAAACAACACTGCAACCCTAACCCATTTAAACTCAATAAAAAGGGGGTCCAGATTTTCGGTAAGAGAAGATCAATAAATAAATAAAAACGCAGGACAACTGTAATCCCCCAGGTCTGTTGTAGGGTTAATCCAGTTTAATGAAAGATGAATTCAACAACGTGCAAACTGAAGGGTGCTCATGCAGGTAAGAGGCAACGGCGGAAATACTCAAATTTTAACCCAAATGCATGGTGTAATGAGCTCAGACCGAGCCATTCTGTACTACTGCCAGGGAAATCGTGCAGGTGAGGGAAGCATGATTTTTGTTAAAGGTGGTTACAAAGAGGCAAAACGCAAGGCCATCACCCTTCGTTCTAAGGACCAGGACGGGTTCACCAGAAAGATACAACGGTATCGCTGGAATGTTCAGTCCAGGTGGGACGAAGGATTAAGAAGCAAAAAGAACCCAGCACTGGCAAAAATGGTGGCAGACGGTGTTAGAGTCAACAACGAGCCTTGCAACGAAGTTCACCCCTTATCTAACATTCCATGAGAACCAATAAGGGTCACTCGCCCTCAACAGATTCGACTCTATGGGATCAGTCGTCCGGCATCAACAAGTGGAAAGGGAGGGAAGCGTTGATTTCAAAAGTTTTTAAATAGCAGACAGTAGATCAAAAAATGAAATGCCCACATTACGTTATCCCACGCCCACAGTCAAAAATCCGCCCACAACAATAAATAAAACTCCCCTACAATTTACCCAGCTCTAAAACCGTACCTGTATAAGGAAAAAAAAATGAAATAATCCCCAACCCAACGATTTTAGCAGTAACCCTAAACTGAACTATTTATGAAACGAAAGTCTTCAGAGCTTAAGGACGAGAAAATGACAAATTACAACCATACCCTCATAATCTTAGCCGTAACTCAACATGCATTCTACCCTACTCAGTTCAGGAACATACCTTTGCCTTATTTGCTTGCCGCGACGATTCCTTGCTCCTGCCGCTCCTGATCCTGCTTGCCGACCTCAATGAGCTCACCGGTACCTCCCAACCAAATGCTAGGGGTACTCTTCTTCCCCCTCAGCCCCCCAAGCCGCAAAGGGGCCACACACAACCAGAGAGTAACTAGCTCCTCAGCTCGCCTCCAAGGCTGAGCTACCACTCAAATCTGCTGAGGCCTCCCAACTCCTACCAAAAAATCAATCAGTCTCTATTCTCTCCGCATCCAATCCAATCTCAGCCAAAAATCCCTTTCTTTACCCCTCCCCCCTTTCCTATATTCAGACTCAAACCCTAATTCTTGTTTTTACTTAGGTTTTCCCCCCCTTTTCCCTTTTGACTTTCCTCATTTTCTTTTTTTTGTTTAATTCGTTTATATATTTCATTTTTATTTTTCCTTTTTTTTTTCAAAAGTTCAAGGGT
>ML803098.1:80934-95371 GCA_009831015.1 Picea engelmannii
TTGTTCGAAATCACTGAAGCCTTCAGTCCGATCATCAAGCTTATCAAGTCCGTCACCGACGAGCCGTCGAAGACCTCTGGGTAGTGCAGTCGTACACTCATATTACACTCCTACCCGAGTTAGAAGATTTTGAAGTTGTTGCCAACCATGCACGGGAACTTGATTCTACTTTTCTTCTTCCCAACCATATCATGACTGGTTGACGGGGGGTTGTCAGCATGTTGTTCAGAGGCTAACAACATGGGTTGGCGAGGATGTGTAGACCATACTTCTATAACCTTGGGTAGACCAGGGCAATCCCTTAGAAGATGGCTACCCTTACAAAGCCTGCAAGGGTACTTGGGCTTACGAGTTGTTTGGGTGATCTTGACATCATCAACACTCCCAGCACGACTAACAGTAACTGGTTGTTTTCCAACACGTTTGACAGGGGTTGGAGGTTTTGACCCTTGTTTATCTTTCTTATTCTTAATCTTTCTTTTCTTCTTCTTCTTATTCACCGAGTTACTAGCTTCAGAACTTTCGCTCGACGAAGAAGATGAAACCGAAGGCGACCTTTCAAGAGAATAAGGCGAAGAAGACCTTACTGGTGAAGATGGTGAAGGATCAACAAGAGGTTGATGTTCTTGGGGGGAAGTGCTTACGACCGAAGCACTTGCTGCATTCGGGATTACTTGAGTGGAAAACAACCACACCGACAATCCAATAGTGAGACCTGGAAGGCTCAAAGTAGTGATGTAAGGAGGACCAATGTTTCCATAAGAAAGAAAAACAAAAGGTTCCCATGGAGCAGAGGTTCCTTCATTGGTCATTTCGGGAACTGACACCATTAAATAAATCCAACCTAGATTCTGCTAGGGAAAACAAACAACACACGCTAAAAATCTAGGAAGCAAGCAAACAAACAAAACCTTCTCACAATGAACGCACTAGTTGGTGATGAAATCCAACATCGCGGGAACAAAGTAATAAGGGGATGAGATAGAGCGGGTTGAAAAGTTACGTTGAAGACCTTCTTAACGAACTTACACCCTGGTGCAAGCTCCCACACATAATTGTGGGTATACCCTCCAAGGAGCCCGAGTGAGTTTGGCCAACGTCGATTCCAGGTACTGTGAAGACTTGCCCCTCCACAGTCACCTCATGTAAAGAACCTAGAGAGATAGGCTACTAAGGTTACCAATAACTACAGTGATGCCTGTGGAAACAGTCGACAGTCCGATCCACGCGCAAGGGCAGGGTATCTAGCCCGAAATCAACCTGAAAGGCTTCCACTCATCATTGTGGGTATACCTCTCAAGCGACCCCCATAATACACGTACTCTCTACACCAAGACTAACAAAGCAGGGTGAGTAACACTGCCAGTCTCAATGCGACCTCGTGATTGACCCTTGTGTTAGAAGGGCTTCCCAGGAAAAAATGTAATAAGTGGATTTAACTGCTCCCTAACTCAAGATTCTATGTTTGTTTGCAGCTTTGGAAAGTTATCTTCCACACCTATTCCAAATCCCTACAACTAATCTAATGTAGGTTTTCTATCAGAAAATATAAGAATGTCTAATCAATTTGTATAAGCACTTTATTTTATGTTTGTTGTTACTCAAAAGGAAGATGGCGTGGACAATATGGTGTTTTGACCGACTCGAAAATTATGCAAAGATATGAAGATGCAATCTTTTCATTTCGATGAAATCTATGCTACGAGAAGGAGAAAACATTTATCATTCCCATATGCACGATGTCCCAAAATTCATTAAATTCCTCAATATAAAGATTCTCAAGAAATGAGGAAAAGGTACTGAACACCAATGCATGATTCATGCCCCCCCCCGTCCATGAGGGGGAATTTTTTTCATAATTTAAGATCAAAAAATGCCAAGAATCATGCAATTTCGCTACTTCAAATGCAAGGATACCCCCAATCTAATATAAAGAAAGAAATTAAATCTTTTTGTTTCAAAAATTTCACTAAAAGCAATAATGAATTTTGTAAAACAAAGAAACCCAAACTAGTCTTTTCAATTGCATGAGGAAAGTGATCTTTCAAAACAACAAGCGAATGATAAAGACCAAGAACTCAACTTTCAACCGATCACCAGTTCTTAACTAATCAAGCACACTCAGATTTTGAAATCAGAGAGAATGGTTTTGCCAAGAAAAGTCAAGAAATGAAAGTCAAGACAAAAGTGACAAGAAGAGCCTTGAAATCCTAAGATTGTTCATGCACGCAAACAAAGACAAGAAAGACATCAATCAATGGTCCAAGAAACTCTTATGAGGCACCTAGACTGATTTGGGCAGTTGAAGATGCCACAACTCAAATCCAAAAATTTGAAAAAATGGGTTCGCAGGCTGGCAATACTACACAGTGCGAGAATCACTGATTCTCACAGGTGACCCTTGAGCAGGGTGCGAGAACCTTGAACTGAAACCTAAAGGTAGAGTGCGAACTCTACCTATTCTCACAGGCTGCAATGAAGTACAGTGCGAGAATGTCTGAACATAATCAAAATTTTGGAAAATGAAGCAAAATTGAAAAAGGCCTCTGGACCCAGAGGGTCTATCAGGATATCCTGAAGACTCAGAGATTGATAGAACAGGAGAAAAGTGAAACCAAAGCAAATGGCCACAGAAAAAAACCAAAAGCCACAAAGAAAATGGGATTGCTCCCCAGCGGAGTCGCCAATTTTGTTATTGGATAAATCCATAAGTGCGAACACAAACTGATCTCCCTAGATCCACCTGGATCTAGAACAAAGCAAGATAGAACATGACTCTTTCCCTAGATTCTAACCATTGAATTAAATAGGAGGCAAGAACAAAGAACATACCTTATGATCGCTTCCTTTGGTCTTTGTTTCTCCCGCTTCGCTCCAGTGCTCTCATACAGTCAAGACCAAAACAATACAAACCAACCAAAGTGAAGAAAGCACAATCTATTCAACAGTCAATCTATGTATATGATCAAGGAGTTATACAATAAAGTGGAATTAACTTTATGGGAAAGGGACATATTACTGTATCATATTAATGGAAAGTAAAGATTACAACCTGAGCCTTGATGTTGCAAACTTCCTTTGGATGGCCCTTGGCTCCGACACACACACTTGCTCACTTGCATGAAGAAGATCAACTCCTTTGGATGAACTTGTTGGAGTCTCTTAGCTGTTGTAGCATCAGTCCTTCACACAATTCTTTCACCAATTCTCCAATGAATCTTGCTTAACCTTCTTTCTTAACCTTTTCCATGAGAATTCACTCAATATATAGGAGAGAATGAATTGGTTACTTGGATAAGAATGATCCCAAAATATCAGGGAATCCAGTACTAGGATAACCATTCGAATGCCATCTCATCCTTCTAGAAGATTCCTTCTAGAAGCATCGAGAATTCATCTTTTTCCCTTATTTAGAAAGAGTTCGCACCCTAGCAGTTCAACACAGTGCGAACTTCTCGCACCCTGGCTTAAGGCAGCCTGCGAGAATCATGCATTCTCGTAGGCAAATATACTAGCAGCCTGCGAACAGTCCTCAAAAAATGTGATTTCTGGAAAGAGATGAAGGTAACTTTTCTCAGGAGAAAGTTTTAATGAAGAGCCTGAGTACACCATCATCAATACATCATCATGATGACCAAAATCATGGGTAACAGTATTAGTTTCAGATCTTTATTCATTACAGGTACAAAGTTATGATTATTTCAAGTTAGGGTTGTTGACTAATCCAAAACTAGTCATGTGAGACTAAAGAAAAGTTTGATGAAAATGCTATTCTCTTGTTGTTAAAGTTAAGGAAGGTTTGTAGGTATGTGATCATATACACCAGGTTTATTACAGAGTTACAAATGATATTTGGATGATGAAATTGATGAGGGATTTTGGTTGAGGTACAAGTTGGGTACATGGTTGAGACAAGTAGTTGATGAATTGGCACATACATGAGGTGTATAGTTGATGATGTTGGTACATATAGATGAATCATAGTTGATGAGTACTTGACACATGATTGGTACATACTTGGTACATGGTTTTTTACACTTGTTTATGGTACAGGTTGATTACAGGTTGAGGTACAAGTTGATTCATGGTTGATGCATGGTTCAGGTTTATTGGTACAGGTTTACATCGGTATATCTCACAGTGATAGTGTGAAAGTGGTTACATCATTCTACTTCTACTTCAGGGAGGTTGGACGGGGCAAGGACGGGTGGTTTTAGCCACCTTCCAGTTGTAGCCGGAGAACATAGGGGGTTGTAGCCTCCTTCTGATTGTAGCCAGAGAATTGGGGAGTTGGAGTTTCCCTCAGGTTGTAGCCTGAGAAACTAGGGGGTTGGAGCCTCCTTCCAGTTGCAGCTGGAAAACAAATGAAGTTGGTGCTTCCAATGAATGTAATTCTTCAAGACATATAAGAAAAATCATTTCATGGTTTTCTCTCGCTTTGGGTTTCCACGTAAAACACTAGTGTACTATGCATGTGTGTGATTGCTCATTATTTGATAATAATTCTACATTGATATAACACTTGGATTATTTGGTTAAAAAGGATTATAATTTATTTATTACTGATTCACCCCCCTTCTCAGTAATCCAACAATTGGTGTCAGAGCAGGTTCCTTCAGAAATCAGTTTAACCACCGAAAGGTAGATCATGGAGAGTACCAACCTGTATAAGAATGGAATACCACAGTTTGATGGAAAAAAGTATCCTTTTTGGAGCATAAGGATGAAGACATATATATAGGCACAGGGATTTCAAGTTTGGGAATCAATTGTAGATGGATACACAGCACCAACAGTTCCACCAAAAAATGACAAAGCATTGAAACTTGGTGAGAATAATTCCAAAGACAAAAATGCACTTTTTAATGGTCTCAGTGATACGATATTCACCAAAGTTTCACATTGTAAATACGCTAAAGATATTTGGGACAAGCTTCAAAATATTTATGAAGGAGATACAAAGGTCAAAGCAGCAAAGCTTCAAACTTAAAGAGGTCAGTTCGAACAACTAAAAATGAAGGAAGATGAAAATATTGCAGCCTACTTCTTACGAGTCGATGAAACAGTGAATGCAATCATAGGATTGGGAGAAGAAATTGAAGAATCTGTAATTGTTCAAAAGGTACTAATATCTCTTCCTATGAGATTAAACCCTAATATATCAACACTAGAAGAGAGATCGGATCTAAACTCAATAAGCATGGATGAACTGTATGGAATCTTCACAGCATATGAAATGAGATCTGAACAGGAAAATCCATATGTAAAAGAAGCAGCCTTCAAAGCATCCAAAAGATCAAAGAAAAAGAAACAACAACAACAAGAATATAGCAGCAACAGTGACGTCTCGGAAGATGATGAAGAAGTTGCCAACTTCATCAAAAGATTGAAAAAGGGAACCAACGGTAGGTATAGAGGTAATGTTCCTTAATTTGTTTTAGTTGTGATGGTATTTGTCATTTTTCTAACAAATGTCCTCATAATAAAAAGATAAATTATGAAGGTTACTCAAAATCCAAACACACATATAAAGGCAAAATAACTACAAAGAAAGTTTTCAAGAAAATCTTATGCACCAAAGAAGACAACTCATCATTATATGAAGATGAAGTTAGTGACAGTGAGACAGGAAGAGTTCTATTCATGGCAGTAAAATACTTTAACAAAGAATACTCCGAAGAAGAATATGAAGAAGACGAAGAAGAATATGAAGAATTCAAAGAATAAATTGAAGAGGTGGAAGTTGACTATCGAGAATAATTAATGTGTGCCATAGAAGTTATCAGAAGAGAAAATAAGAAGAACAAGAAACTACAAGCTGAACTAGACAAGAAAAAGGACACTCGAGAACTAGAACAAATGATCACAAAATTGAAGAAGATAAAAGAATTGAAGAAGCACTCAAAGAAAAGCTAGAAGAAAATGACAGGATCATTGGAAACTTGGAAGCATAGATTGTCACACTAAGAAAGGATATTCAAAAGAAAAATATGCAGAATAGCTCAAAATTTTTGGATGACATTATCAACAGTCAAAAATCTCATATTGACAAGACCGGACTTGGATACACTCAGACAGAAAAGGGATCAAGCTCCAAAAGAACAAAGCAAGAAACATATCCAAAAAGATATGCAGAAACAATAAAAGGGGATATAAGGATATACAAGGAAGATTACAGGGACACTCCTCCACCGAGAAGAGTCATATTTCAAAATCAACAACCAACAGATAGGATTCAAGAAGAAGAAGGATTCATAAGAGCACCTCCCTTAAGAAGATACTCAACTCCCAGGTATCAAACTATATTTTTTTCTTTATGTTATGCATGTAATAATTTTGGACATAAAGATGTGAATTGCAGAGCTGACAACAGGAACAATAACAACTTTGAGAGTCATACACAAGGTAGTTATTCAAGAAGACCTAGTGAAACACAGAGAAGAGGTTACAACAGGTTTGAATCTTTGAGCACTAAAGTGGAATGTTACAAATGTAAAAAATTTGGACATGTGGCCAAATATTGCAGAATGATAGTCCCTCCTAAAGAACCTCAACAAAATAACAACAGCCACAGACAGGAACCTCAGAAAATGACATGGATAAGAAAGCAAGATCAGTGTAGCAATGAAGAATGTACAATCACTCTACAAGATAAGCAGAAGAAACGTGGTTGGTATGTTGACAGTGGGTGTTCAAAACACATGAAAGGTGATAGAGACAAGTTTCTTACATTACAAAAGGAAAGAGATGGATCAGTCTCCTTCGAAAATGATGATTCATCCAAAATCATTGGAAAAGGCATAGTCCGAATTGGGAACAAGAATGAAAAGTGGCACAGACCCCCCCTACCTCAGCAGGTTCTGCACGACCTCCCGGTCTTAGGATCATTCTTAATCTTCCTGTGAGTCATATTGACTCTTTTATTTTCCCACGAGAAATCACACACATACACACACACAAGTGTGTATCCACAGGTCCTTATGAGTTATGCCTGCGCGGACAAAAATGAGGCGTTAACTCTCACCCACGTGATCACTGATATGACCACAACCTTTTTCGAAAAGGTGTTACGGGCTTCACGACCTCATGAATCCAGATGTGAGTCCTTCTATCTCTTCAATTCCTGAAACCCAAAAAGGTTAACAGATCTCTCACTCCTCCCTCTGAATTTTCCTGATGTGACCTCCAGCTATGAAATGGGGCCCAAAAACACTTCGCACCTCGGGATTTCGCTTACCGATGATTTACGATGCAATGAATCCTTTCGCTGACTTATGAAACCATGATAACCCATTTCCATAGATCAACGCCTCTGAGCTCCCCGTGATCTGACGGTCTTGATTTGACCGAGACTTCACGAATCAGGAGTTAACGACTCTCGAATCCAAGTCACAGCTTCCTCCACTTCCCAAATTTTGAAACAACGAAATTCGAGCGTGATATCAACGATTCTTGTGGATCTGAATCCAACGGCCTCTATTCCTCCTGAGCTTGTGAGTGAAGAAAAAGACTCGACCTTAATCTTCCCACTGGTATATGATATCCAATGGACACCGTCAAATCGACACTTCTCCTTGAAGCGTTTCCACCGTCCATCCCAACTTCCAATATTCCTCCGCCAAACACTCCGTCGTCAACCTTCTGAGATTTATTTCTACTGGGTGACTTCAACACTTGCCTTCCCTTGAACTCTTCAAGATTCTTCCTTCCTAAGCTTTCACTTGTAACTCAAGGATTCCAAAAGGTTTCCTGCACGCACTCCTTGCGACATTCACAAATAACCTTTGGTTATTTGACCCTTCTACTCTATGCACTCCTGCGATAGAAATCCTTCAACCTTCTCCTTTGGTTGATAAAGTATAAATATTCACCCATCCTGCACACACCTTGCATGGATCTGTGCTATCCTGCACTTCTGTTGGTATGAGATCAATGGTATCCCTCCTGAGCTTTCTGAGATAAGACTCAGACCCTTGTCAATGCACACCTTGCGGACGTTCATTGCACTCCTTGCAGGAATTCTCAGGAAGAGAAACAATTGAAACTCATTCTTCCCTTCTCTCAGATTTCATACATTAACGTGAAATCATACACACAACACATCATTGAAACAAATGCATAAACAAAGAAACAAAACAACTGTAAACACACCATTCAATAGATGTAAATAGTAAGCATAATAACACCATGAAATGGAATCAAAGCTATCTTATATTAATTCCAGTGCTCCTATACATGGGTTAAATAGCAACAATGATCTGCTTATACAATCCTACAATCTCTGTTGTTCTCTATGCTCTCCTCTACCGCTCTACAGCTTACAATGGGAATATTTCACTGATACAAGTGAGGGTGTATTTTTACGAGTTTTTTCTCCTACAACTCTAAGCTATATAATCAAATTAAAATCTACCTACTTAGCATTCAATACAAATAAATGCATTCATATATGATAGATGAGAGAAACTCTCAAGATCTTTTTACAATCTCCGAAACATAAATTTGAATACGCTCCCCTAGCTATTACATTAATTCTCTATTATTCAAATTCAAAACACGCTCAAAATGTGCGTTGGTGCATTTCCAACTATCTTTTCCTTTGCGCTTTCTTTGATGGCTTGCGTATGATGCTCCTGCATCATACTCCCTTGGCTGAAAAATTCATGAAATCTTGTTCATGAGCTCCTGTACCATCTGCCCATGTCTCTGGATATCTTCTTCACTTTCCCAACTGGCATCTTCAATCGGGTGTCCTTTCCATTTGACCAAATATTCAAAGTATGTCTTCCTTCGGGTCTTCTTTTCGATTCTCTGATCACTAATCTTTTCCATCTGCGACTTTTCAGCTACAAGCATTTGCTTAACCCATTGAAATTCTTTCTGATCTTATGATCTCTTTGGTTCATCTGTTCTGTAAGGATACATATCTGCTATGTTGAATATGGGCGATATTCCTACCCCATCCGACAATTCAATCTCATAAGCGTTTGCCTCAAACTTTCTTATGATCTTACACAGTCCAATTTTCTTCATCTTCAACTTATTGTATGTTCCCCTTGGGAACCTTTCCTTTCTGAGATGCGCTAAAACCAAATCACCTACTTCAAACTGAATTTATCTACAGTGTTTATCTTCTTTTTTCTTGTATTCCTGGTTGGAAATATCCAATCGCTCTCTAACTTTACTGTGGAGCTCTTTCATTTCTGCTGCAAAATCCTCGGCACTAGCACTCCTGAATTCACTCTGCTCTAAGTCTCACAAATTAGATACTCCTCTCGGTTGCATTCCATACATTATATGGAATGGGTTTTTTCTTGTACTCCTATTTTGTGAATCGGTGTATGCAAATTCCTCTTATGGTAGAGTCTGATCCCACTGACTATGATGTTCAGCCACCAAACTTCTCAATAAATCTCCCAAACTCTGGTTCACTACCTCAGTCTATCCATCCATATGAGGATGATATGTTGAGATAAAAGATAAATTAGTCCCCAGCTTTTTCCATAGGGTCCTCCAGAAATGACCAACGAATTTGGTATCCATGTACGATACAATACTCTTAGGTAAGTCGTGAAGTCTAACAACTTATTTGAAAAACAGATTGGCAACATGTGTTGCATCACTGGTTTTCTGACATGGAATGAAATGTGACATTTTAGAAAATCTATCGACTACCACAAAGATTGAGTCACAACCTCTTTGTGTTCTTGGCAGTCCTAAAACAAAATCCATGCTTACCGCATCCCATGGCCTCTTTGGTACTGGCAATGGTTGATACAACCTTGTATTTTGTCTTTTCCCCTTTGCGTGCTAACAAATTTTGCACTTGTTCACGAAATTATTGACATCTGTTCTCATCCCTAGGAAATAATATGAGCCATTCAATTGCGCGAACATTTTTTCATGGTCGAAATGTCTAGCTAATCCTCCACTATGCTTTTCCTTAAGAAGTTTCTCTCTCATAGAACTCTTCGGTATACACAAATGATTACCCCTGAACAGTAGTCCATCCTGAATCATATATTCAGTCCATTGGCTTCTGTCTCTGAGAACTGGATTCTCACATGCTTCATAAGCTTCTTTAAAATCTGCATCATCTCTGTACATTTCCTTGAGGTTATCAAAACCTAAGGTCCTTACTCTGAACTCCTGCAGAATCAAACATTTCCTGCTCAAAGCATCAACAACTTTGCTAGCAGTTCCAGAAATATGATTTATAACAAAAGTAAAATTCTACATATATTCAACCCATTTTGCATGCTTCTGGTTCAATTTTTCCTATCGAGTTATGAATTGTAAAGCGTGATTATCACTATACAAGACAAAATCCTTTGGAACCAAGTAATTTCTCCATTTTTTCAACGCATGTATGACTGCATAAAACTCCTTATCATACGTGGAATATTTTATCTTGGTTTCATTCAGCTTCTCACTGAAGTATGCAATCGTCCTGTTGTCTTGGCTCAAGACTGCTCCAATCGCAAATCCACTTGTGTCACACCTGACTTGAAATGTCTTGCCGAAATCTGGTAGAACCAGAACTGGTTGTCCAGTTATTTTCTCCTTCATCAGCTTGAAACTTTTCTCCGCTTCCTCTGTCCAATGAAAATATTTGTGTCTTTTCTTGACTGTGTCCATCATCGGTGCACATATCCCACTGAAATCCCTAATGAACTTCCTGTAAAAGCTATCCAATCCATGGAATCTTCGAGCTTCAAAGATACTCTTTGGCGATGGCCAATCCATGATTGCTTCTACCTTCTCTAGATCCATCTTCAATTCATTCGAAGAGACTACAAAACCCAATTAAATGAGTTATGTCTTCATAAAATATGAATTCTTCAAATTGATCAACAACTTCTCTTGCTGTAACCTCCATATCACTGCAGCTAAATTCTTCAGATGTTCTCCTTCAATCTTACTAAAGATCAATATATCATCAAGATATATGATTACAAATTTTCCAATGAGATCTTTCAATACTTCATTCATCAGTCTCACAAAATTATTGGGTGCATTCGTCAAGCCAAATGGCATGACAAGCCATTCATACAGCCCTTCATTCATCTTGAATTTTCAAATCAGTCTTTGAAAAAAACTCTACTCCACTCAAGCAATCCATAAAGTCATCGATCCTGGGTAAAGGAAATCTATACATGATGGTGATTTGTTTATAGCCCTCGAGTCTATACACACTCTCCATCCACCATCTTTCTTCGGACTTAACACTGTCGGAACAACGCATGGACTCAAACTTTCTCTGACCAACCCTTTGTCCATCAAATATTGGACTTGCTTCTTAACCTCTTCATTCTCCTATGACATCAATCTATATGCTTCTTTGTTTGGTAAACTCTCTCCAGGTATAAGATCGATATGATGACTTATGCTCCTGATAGGTGGCAACGAACAAGGCAATTTGTCCACTACAATATCAACGAACTCTTCCAGCAATTCCTAAATTTCCTCAGGTAGATCATCTATCTTGGTATTGGTCAAGATGACTCTGGGTTTTCTTATCAATACAAATTGCATTTCATCTTCTTTCTTGACTTCCTCGAGAAGCACCTTCCCATTCATGAGAAGTATAGTATTTCTCATCTCTTTTTTCACTTTCTTTCTTCGTAATTAGCAGCAACATATGCGTTCTACCATTCTTCTCCAAGGTATATGTGTTCTTTCTCCCATCATGAACAACATTTTTTTCATATTTCCACGGTCTTCCCAACAAAAGATGACATACATCCATGGGAATAACATCACATAACATTTCATCCTTATATCCCCCTATTTTAAATTCAACTAAACATTGTTTAGTGACAGTTACCTGATGTCCCTTTTGTAACCACAAGACTTTATATGGGCTCCGATGTGCAATAGTCTCCAATTCCATCTTCTCCACCATTTCTGTGGATACTACATTATCTGTGCTCCCACTGTCCACTATTACCTTGCATACCATGTCCTTTGTCTTGCAAGCAGTTATGAACGAACTATTCCTTTGGACTGGATTTTCTATCTCCTTCTCTGGCTTCAAGAGGATTTTACTCATCATTAAGGACCTTCTGCCTTCTGCATATTCTGCCTCAACATCTCACCTTTGTGCTTCAGAAATGTGAGATTCACCTCTATTTCTTTTCCTATCAGGACATTTGAAAGATTTATGTCCGATCTTTCCATAGACAAAACATTTTATCTCACCTCCTTTGCCTCTTCCTCTTTCACACAGAAAAGTGTTTCTGTCGGCATATTGTCTCCCCTCTAAACTTCCTCCTCTTTCAGGGTGAGTATGAGGTTTCTTTTCTTCATCCTTGGGCTTCTGAGTTCTATCCTCAACAATTGCTTTTCCTCTTCTTTGACTTCTACCTCAGCCTCTTTGACCTTGCTTTCAGGCTAGTTTGTCTTCAGCTTTCAGGGCCATTTGATAAGCATCTTCCACATTTCTGATCATCATCATGCTCATCTCATCTTGAATTTCATATCTCGGACCTTTCATGTATCTAGAGACATTTTCGTCATCACTTTCATGATGACCTGCTCTAATGTTTATCCTGTAGAAATCTTTAGTGTACTCCTTCACTGTCATCATCTTCTGTCTCAAATTATGCATTCTTCGAAATAGATTGATCTGATAATCTCTGGGTATAAACTTGGATTTCATTTTGGCAACCATTCTATCCCATCTTTTGATTCTTTTCTTGCCTTTGCAACGCCTGTCAGCTCGCAGTTCATCCCACCACAGTGTTGCATGCCCTTTAAGTCTAGTGATGACATGTTTGACTTTCTTATCTTCCTCGACATCCTCATAGTTGAAGTATTTATCTAGAGATCTAAACCAATCTAGTAGCTCCTCAATTTCTAAGTTGCCTTCATACATTGGAATGTCCATTTTTTCTCTTGCACCTATCCTTGCAACAACTCTGAATAAACGGTCTTCTGCAACATCCTCGGCTACGACTTCTTCTTCAGCTCCAACCTCATTTTCGCTTTCAGCTTCACTGACATCTCCAACATCAACTGTCTATCTCTGTTCTCTCGCCATAGCATATAATCGAGCATGGATTTCTCGCACCTCCCTTTCCACGATTGGATTGAGTATTGGTCTTTATCTCCTTCTTGGCGGCATTGTTTCAATCTGTTCCCCGCATAAAACAAAAAGAAAACTGAGGCTCTGATACCACTTGACGCAGACCCCCCTACCTCAGAAGGTTCTACACGACCTCTTGGTCTTAGGATCGTTCTTAATCTCCCCATGAGTCAGATTGACTCTTTGATTTCCCCATGATAATTCACACACATACAAACACACAAGTTTGTATCCATAGGTCCTTATGAGTTATGCCTGCACGGACAAACACGAGGCGCTAAATCTCTCCCACGTGATCACTGATATGAACACAACCTTTTCCAAAAAGGTGTTTTGGGCTTCACGACCTCGCGAATATGGATGTGAGTCCTTCTATCTCTTCAATCCTCGAAACTTGAAAAAGTTAATGGATCTCTGACTCCTTCCTCTGACTTTTCTTGATGTGACCTCCAGCTATGAACTGGGGCCAAAAAACACTTTGGCACCTCGGGATTTCACTTACCGACGATTTACAATGCAAAGACTCCTTTCGCCAACTTTCGAAACTGTGATAACCCCTTTCCACAGATCAACGGCTCTGAGCTCCCCATGATCTGACGGTCCTGATTCGATCAGGACTTCACGAATCAAGAGTTCATGACTCTCGACTCCAAGTCACAACTTCCTCCACTTCCTGAATTCTGAAACAACGAAATTCGAGCACAAGATCAACGATTCTCATGGATCCAAATCCAACGGCCTCTATTCCTCTTGAGCTTGTGAGTGCGGAAAAACACTTGACCTTAATCTTCCCACTAGTATATGAGATCCAATGGACACCGTAAAATCAACACTTCTCCTCGAAGCGTTTCCACCGTTTGTCCCAACTTTCAATATTCCTCAGCCAAACACTCTGGTATCAACCTTCTGAGCTTTATTTCTATTGGGTGACTTCTGTTGGAAGATTGGTTGTTGTCATTGATGTCAACCCTAGTCATGGGTTTTGGACCGCAAGATTGATAAAGGTATTTGGACATGAAGGAAAATGCACATGCATATACAACACCCATTAATGGATAGTATACATCATGTTGTTTCCAGTGGTATGTGTCACGTCACGTGGATCCTCATGGTTGAGGAGAAATGAATTTTTGAAGATGACAAAGTGAACTGAAGAAGGAAGTACATGTAGGCCCTGAAGATAATTAAAGAAAAGAATTACAAAATAACAAAGTGTCAGGTCGGCCCTAATGTTAAAATGAAGTGACATAAATGGTAAAAATAAACATCATTAGACATTCATTTTGATACAATTTGAATTTCAGAGGAAATAATAAGAAAAGAAGGTCGGATTTCAAGGGAGGATGAAGT
>ML803098.1:111790-132803 GCA_009831015.1 Picea engelmannii
AAGTATAAATAAGATAGAAATGGTCTCTTGTAGATCATCCTTTTTGTGGATCAATGGAGAGCTTCTTGTGGGAATATATTTTGGAGTATTGATGGAGAGCTTCTTGTCAGAGCTTCTTGAGAATTTTTTGTGTGGAACACTTGAGGATATTGAAGATATATAGGTGACTGAGGTAACAAAGGATATATAAGCCGAAATGCTGAGGAAAGTGAAGAAAAGAAGGTCGAAATGCAAGGAAGGACAAATTCTTTTGATGGTGTTTTCTAAGGTATGTTATTTACAGGTCATCTCACCATTTTCGCTATAACTTTTTTTTCTATAATGATTCAGATCCTGAAATTTCTATGAAAGTGAGAAAGCATAGCCAAGTATCCTTGGTTAAAAATTCAGCTTGTGGGTCGTTGTAGTTTGGGAGTTACACTCCATGGAAAATAGGGTTTGTGGCTAGTCCTGAAACTAGTCAAAATCAGGTGTTTCAGGTAAAAACATCATAACTTCTTCATAACAGACCCAAATTCAGTGAGACCAATTGTGTTGGTTAGATTACAGTCTCTAGTATTCTTTGTAATCGTTTCAGATCTATTCATCAAATATTTTGTGCGGGGCACGCTCTACAATGTCGCTCTCTAGAATAAGCCAGAATTCAGCAAGGTATGCCATTTTTTCTATAACTCCTTTTATGAGAGGTTCCAAGTAGTGACACTTGGAGGAATTGAATAAAACACACTGAAGAACATTGTGTATCAGTTTCATATCTTTATTCAGTACATGTACAAAGTAATGATTATTTCAAGTTAGGGTTTTTGACTAATCCAAAACTAGTAATGGTCGAGACAAGCAGTTGATGAGTTGGCACATACATGAGGTGTATAGTTGATGATGTTGGTACATATTGATGAGTCATTGTTGATGAGTAGTTGACACATGATTGGTATATACTTGGTACATGGTTAAATGCACTTATTTATGGTACAAGTTGTTTGGCACAGGTTGGTGCATGGTTGATGCTCTTGTTTATGGTACAGATTGATATATGTTGAGGATTGTTGCCTCATCTCAGTTGGTGCTGAGAATGAAATATGAGTCTTGCATATAGATCTGGTGCTCTTGTAGAGTTGTACTCTATTCAGTTGTTGTTGATAAACCCCAAGGATTGTAGTCCATAATAAAAAGAAAATTGTACATACATCTTGTGTTCTTTGTGTTCATTGTGGTGATGACTTGTTGATGATATATTGTTGATATATGTTNNTGATATGTGCTCACATCTAACTGGTTATAAATGAAAACAATGGGTAATGAATAAATGTTGAATGCTAATTGATGAGTTTTTGTGCAAGAGGGAAGTTTTGGGAAAAAGAGCCCCACACTCATTCACCCCCCCTCTAAGTGTGGTAGGTGTGTCCAACTACCAGAATTGTTTCTTACCATGACTCTCCTTTTCACTTAATCGCTAATAAAATCCTTTTATCAATTCCAAAAAACCCATTATCACTAAGATTTCTATAGATTGTTGTAGCCTCAATCCTCAACAATTATAGTATAGATCAATGCAAGAGTAACCCATTGATACACTCCCTAATTCCTATGACTAGGAGAAAACCCATATTCTTCCTTACAAACACATAACAGGCATGGAATAAAAAAAGGTTTGTCTATTAGAACTCAAACTAAAAAAAATTGTTAGTCCACTTTACTCTATGCCTACCTCTATGGTGAGAAAACATTAAAAGAAGAAATATGGACATGAGGGTCTCATTGTATATTATTTCTTTCTTATTAAAATCACCATTCCTTTTCATTATCTCATCCCTCATAAGGATCATCTAATGCAAAGAATTGCTCAGAGTCAAGTTTACTCTAAATTTGATTGCAATAGTGGTTTCTACCAATTCCGCACATTATTGGATAATATTCCCAAAACTACTTTCTTTGACCCTCAAGGACAATACCAATGGTTAGTTATGTCATTTGTCCTTCCCAATTCCCCCAACTATTTTCTACAAACTACTCATGTATTAGAGTTAAGGTAACTTGAGATTGCCACTTTAGTATTGTTGATATTTGATATCGCTTGGGGGTATCATAAGATTACTATTAAATGACCTTGTTATATAATTTGGAAAAGTTTGAGAGTAGTCTAAGATACCTCTTTTGTTGCCTTGAAAATAACTCTCAGTAATACAATAGTTTTAGCATAAAAAAATAAAGTGATGGATTGAGACTATTGCCTATCCAAATTGGGAAAATGGAGTGAATAAAGGAATCATGAGGGTTGAAAATAGATTAATGGGAGTGGTGAAAAGTGTTGTTATAACATTCCAGGCCTCACCATGAATGCTTGATTAAATTGTTGTAAATTAACAAAGTGGAAGCCCTTAAAAAGGTGCTCTACTTATGCACATGCTAGGCAACAAAGAGTGATATTATCCCAAGTTCAAAGGCACAATGAAACAAATAAATGAATAGGTATAACCTCATTTGATCCTTTTCCTCATACAATTGGATGCCCCACTATAAGATCCTTATTACAGCAGAATTATTAGATGTTTCCAGCACATAAAATTAGCAAGATAAGTCTTTCCATCATGCATAATTTTTTTTTATATCTTTGGTTGGTATTTACATCCTCTTTTTCAAGGTATTCCTGAATTTGTATAGTGTTGGGATACAAATTTTTCATACACTTTGAAAAGAATGTATCCTTATGTATTTCTTTCAATGATAAAGCATTGTCAAGAGTGATAATAGACTAGGTACTAGTTCCAAATACTTCTTCATCATCAACTTGTCCTACCCACAATGGTGTTTTAGTTTCAATCAAATCTTTATTAGGAGGATAGAGAGTGAGTCTCTTTTGGGACAATCCTTAATAAATTTTCATGTCCCATATTCCATAACCAATGTAAGTATCTACTGTAGCTAACCATGGTCTTCCAATGAAGATGGGATTTCCATTAATGAGTTTATCCTCAGGTTACAACATGATAAAGTCTACTAGATATTCCTGGGAGCCTATTGATATTATCACATATTATAATATTCCTTCAAGGACGACAATAAACATGTCTATCAACCAAAGTATAGTGGGTGTGTATATTAATAATTCTCTTAAATTTAATTGAGGATTGTCTCCTTGTCATTACATTGATTGCGAGCCGTAAATATATCAAGGTATTTTGGATTAAGTACATGTTTATGTAGACATCTAATACAAGGATGATTAGATTAGAATAAATAAGGGCCTTATTATCTATATATGGGTCATAGCAATCCAATGTAATATTAACATTCAATTCAAAACATAAATTATTCAAGCCACAAAACCTACCTTTTTGCCTCCATTCACAAATCAATATCAATTATGGAGATGGTATTTACAAGATCTCATTGAACAACATTTAGATCCATTTCCATAGGATATAAAGTATTTGGGAGTGAAAATATTCCCTCACAACATGAGATCAACAAGCTACCCTACAATATTAATTGTGGGTGGATCTCTTTTTGTCATTCTAGGTCTCTTGATGCATGGTTCCTTGATACTTTTTTTGTATATGGGCACATCTTTGATAGCTTAAAGGATTGGAATTTTGACAAATAGATTTTTTAGTTATCCTAAGAGTTTAGTTTTAAATTGGTTGTATGTCCTCTTTTTTTCAATCCTCTTTAGATAAGGCATTTTTTCTTGGTGCATCTTATTGAAAAGGCAACTAGGTTTCTTCTTTGACATCTAGATTCTAAGTCCTTAGGTGGATTTATTTTCGCTTTCTAGATTTCAAAATTATCTAGGAGTTTCTTCTATGCTCCCACATTGTATTTACATTGGATGTATCTTTTCAATTTCAACAAGTTGTTTGGGATTGAATCACCCTCTTCCATCTTCATTAGGAATCCACTAAAGTAGGTTGTTCGAATAAAGGAGAAAAGAGCATTGGCGTTGTTGATGAAAGTACTTCCAAGAGATACCAAGATCACAATAAGTCAATGAAATATGTTACATGAAGCATTTCAAATAAAGATGGTCTAGTCATAGTACAAAGTTGGTTTGTTTGCATGCTTAACTCCTAGATTAATTAGTGTGTGTTGTTTGTTCTCCTTAGTTGGCCTTAGGATTGAGTCTGTGTCTAATGGAATCAGTTCCGAGGTATTCCAACTAGCATCGTGTCCTATTTCCACCATTTGTTGGCATGTGTCATTTGACTCCAAACATGCCCCTATAATGCCCATATAGTATACCAATCGTAATAGAGCATAATACAATTGTGAAAGAGTAACACTATGGTAATCATTATGAGCTTATTGTTATACCAACAAGATAATAGTAATGAACTAGTGTTACATCTTGATTGACTGATTGTTTCTGTCATTAATGGTGTTATAGGACGTACAAGAAAACAAATATTTGTCAGATCTATCTTCATTGAGTGAGGGAAGTTCAAGTAGAATAGAGGAAAGTGAGACATCTAGTAGGTCTAATAGGTAGATCATGGAATATTTTCTTGCAAAAGGGGGATCATGTTATTATGATCATGAGAGCATAGAGGAAATCGAGGTGCCCTTGAGGTACAAACATATAGTGAAACGATGGGTACCCAAGGATCTTGCTAAAATAAACACTGTTTTTTTTGTAAATGAAAGGATATACTAGATTGCTCCATCGTCATTACATGGTTTGGGGATATTTTCCATGGATGGCATAAAGGTCTATTATGATGGATTAACTGAATTGATGGAGTATGTCGGACCCTGTTATATCTACAAATATTGGATATGAATAGTCCAATATACAAAACATATGTGAAGATATGGCTTGGCTGCAAATCATATACAACTAAAAGACAATGATCAAAATAAAGGAGAAACTATATATATTGACGGAAGGCCAAAAGCAACAGGGAATAGTGCAGGGTTTATAAATAGTACATGACCCACGACCAGAAATAAGCGACCCAATTGCGTATTTGAGGGGCGTGAAGGAAACCGTGTATTCGTATGTGCAATAAAATCAATAGCTACAGGGGAAGAGTTATTGATTGATTACAATTTGAATCGAATAGATACAGATGTTACTATTACGGGGGAGGTACATATATTAATTTACCCAACCTGTAAGCAATGACTCTTATATTTTATGATTTTCATTATGTTCTTTACAATGTTAATCCATTTGGAAAGCTTCAGTTTGTTTACTCAGTGTGTCCTATTTTTGTTATCAACAATAACATTCCTCCTTGGATGTCAATAAAGAGGGAGGATTTCTCATACATTTCAATTTTTTTATCATGATAATGATCATAGTTCTAATTTTACTGTAATCTGGCAGGTTGATCATGGTAAATCAAAAGTGGCCTTAGAACAGGTAAATGAACAACAATTTTTGAATTGCATTTTATTTTTGTGGCTATCAGTTATTTTATTTGTTTACACAACTGAATGATCATTTATTTTGTTGAATATGTAGTCGGTGAGACATGATGTTGATGATGATTCACTCGACGAAATGGATTTGTATGAATCCCCCGACCCTATGGTTTTAATTAGAAAAAATATCAATAAAACAAACAAGGAACTAGCTCACTTGTTAGATTATTCTAGATCAAACTCCTAAGGTCAAAGAAAGGATTAAAGAAGTTATGACAAGGCTTAATACATATAAGGTAATGACCATAATTTCAAGTGGTTTTATTTTTATGTCATAATATCAATTATGAAAGCTTGACATTTAACTTTTACATTATCTAAATGAAAAAATGTTTTATTTCTTATATAGATATTTTTGGATCCTGTTGACACCGACATAGATGGTGTCGGTAGTAGTGGCGTTGCACAGATGCCACAAAGTCCTGATACAGGCCCTCGTATAGTTTTTAGGACACAACTATTCAGATCTCCACCTTCCACACCATTAGGTGGGAGCCACGACATGCACACCGAGGAAGCAACCACACAGGTAGGCTCTGGAGGTGGTGACAGAGATGAGGTCAATGATTTGACCAACTATATGGTTGATTTTCCTAAAGAAAGACATGTGACCAACACAGGGACCCTTAAGGGAACATTTATGGTCAAAGAGGAAGGGCTTCCATTAAACCAAGTTAAAGTCCCAAGTAATTTTTAAAATTTTAATTGTTTCATGTTCACTATGTAGACAAATATAAATCATCTTAATTATTATTTTTAAATTAGTAATCATATGATCATTTTGCGTGTAGGGAATAACGATTTTTATAGGTCCTTGGAGAATAAGGCGTTGCTATTTTTGGGCCCACCATATGGGAGAGGTGGAATTCCTAGAATTCCAACCTCAAAAAAGAATTGATGGATTATCTCGAAATCCTTTTTGGTGTAGACACATTTAATAAGACCATGGCCATCGTCGCAGCTGGCCAATATTAAAAATATACGCGAGAAAAATATAGGAAGCACTTGAAACAAAACAATAGGTATGAGTGTCCTCTGATGATTCCAGAGAGGGAGTGGAAGGCCCTCATTGAGTACGCAAAAGAGAAGAAATTGACAGATGAAGGAAAAACACCATCTGGTCCTAGAAGGTAAATTACAATTTCAATTCAATACCTTCAATTTTTTTTAGATGTAAATAAAATTGTGGTATATATTAACATACTTGAAACTTTTGATGATAGGTTGACTGACACGTCAAAGGAAACAAAAGAAAGGCTTTCCAAATGTGGCCAGCATAGGCTAGGCCAGGAGGGCTACTTGAAGTTGCAATCATGAATTGTAAGTACCTAAATATATTATTTGTATCGCCTTAAAACTTTTAGGTAATTGTGGTGAATAAAATTAAAAATACATACTCTTATGCAATGCAGGGTGACAAGTTTGGTACTAAAACCACGGAGGAACACCTCCAACTTGGTTACAAGTACGACTATAAAGTTGTAGTTGAACTCCGAAAAAGCTTGGGGTAGTTACCAAGAACCACTTTGCAGGATAAGGTAAATAAAATTTAATCCACATTAACCTTTATTATTAATATAATACAGTCATGTTGGATATTATTAATATTTACAACTTTGTTTTAATCAGGGGAGCATCACTTTCAACAAACTCACTAGTATTGGAGAGTAGTGCATTGATAGCAGTTTGCAACCAGAAGATGGTTCTCCCATGAAGTCCCAATATTCCATGGGGGTGCATCCCCACGACGGTGCTATGACTGAGATGGCACATGACGGTAATATGGTTGTATTTTAATCATATACTTAATAATTTCATAGTTATACATTTTGTACTTCTATTTTTTTTTACTTATACATTTATGATTATCCTTATAAAGTTTGTGGTCTCAATGGAAGAGAATGTTGTACTTGAGGGTCATACAGTTGAAGAGGAGCATGTGGGGGCAACCATTCCAATGGTGTCGACCAGTGCACTAGGTAAATAATGACATTGCAAGTGTTTTTTTTAATATTACTGAACTAGTTCAATTATATTTAAAAACTGGCCATCTAAATTTTGTATTTTTTTCTTTTATATGTGATGCCTTATCACAACAGCCTCTATTACCCCATGAGTACCTCGTGACTAGGCGTGTTCTACGTGAGAGGACGAAATCACAATCATTTTTTGAAGAGAACCCAGAGAACGAAGACGTAGATATTGATGAAATAATTAGGAACTATAGAGATAAGAAAAATAGGCCGGCTAAAAGTACTAAATGATGATGTACATGAATATTTTAATAACTATTTAATATAAAATCTATTTTCTATGAAATACTTTTTTTTACTTGTTGGGTCACCAAAATTCCTTTCTTTTACCAACCTCTTACTTCACTTTTCACCATATGTCGCTTTCCCGCAACCTTACATTAAGACCATTTTTATGATTACATATGAGTTTAGACCTATTATTTTCCAAAGAATTAATTTTAGTATTTTGAGTGAGTTTATGATTAAATATTCGAAAAATAACATGTTTTCACTTATATATCAAAGTGGGATGAGTTCTATGATGTTTACAGGTACATTTTAATACTCTAACCAAGTCATATGATGGAATAGAATAAAGCCTCTTTTCACATCAATTTCCATTCTCTAGTTTTTAGATGTAAAGTGCTTTAGTGTAGTGTATGATGTTATGGAATAGTTGTTACTTTTCTCTTAGAAGAATTGAGTTCACTCCAAATGGATCATGGAAACATTTTATTTCTTTGTAAACAGTTGTGAATATTGGTATGTATATATGTTTGTTTTTGCTGTAAATATTTCAATAGATTTATATGTTGGGTATTGGGGAATTGAGAGTGATGTGAAGGAGGGGGAGGGACCATAAGAGCTCCCACCTTCACGTGGTTGTCCATGTCAGTAGAAAATAATTTACTGGAGCCGTTTAATCTTGGAGAAAACCTCCCTCAATCCAACGAAGCAACAACAAAGTCAATGTTGACTTCGTTGTTTCTACTTCAAATCAAGGGAGGCAGTTTGATCAAATATTAGACATGTGACTCCAAAAAATTATTCTCGAAACAAAGAGGAGCTCATTGAGGTATGTTCTGACACTCATAAAAATGCATCTTAGAGTAAATAATGCACTACAAATATGACTTGTATTGATTTTTTAGATATTTATGGAGGTTGAATGATTTTGGCAAGTACTTTAAGATCTTTCTTCGTCGATTAAGGGAAGCTCAAGACTAACAGAGAGTCATACAACTGAATATAAACATGCGGGGTCAACCATTCCAACTGTAATTTTGATCAGCTCGTCATATTAGGTGTGATTGCTCATTTCAGCATAGTTTATATTGCCATCAATTCTAGTTATGTTTAATGTTTTATGAATTGTTATGTGATTATTTATTAATGAAGGGTTTGCTATGTGATAATTTATTGAGATATATCATATGTTTAGTACTTGTGATGTTCTCTCCTTGCATCCAGTAATGGTAGATATGCGTCCATTTACACTGAGTGAAAGAAACCTTGGCTTCCTGTAGGGATTGATGAAGTGTTAGTTCATGCATCTACTGCTAGGGGTCCTCCTTTAATAAGGCCAAATGAACTGAGAAAATTTTCCATAAATAGTGTTGTTGTACTATGCCTCCTTTTTTTCTAGGAATTGTTCCAGATCATGGAGCATGTATTGTCCATCCATCCTAAATATCCTTGCATGTTGATCATGAAAACCCGGAAAGTGCTTCAACGATACAATTTTCCTCCTTTACGCAACGATACAACTTTCCTCCTTTTGTACAAAATGGAAGCTAAGTAGTATGGTTATCTATCTCAATTAGAATAACATGGTTGGAGAATATCCTCTCTTTAATGCAAGACTCGAGATAACCATCATAAACTAGAGGACAACTTAGGTCAAAGGGAGTGATTTTTTGGGTTATGATGGGGTTACAAAAACTAGAGCTTCCACCGAAACAATCTTAAGCTAAAAAACACTTTCCTTAACATCCTTCTTATATAAAAAGGTATCAAGATGTATTGAATTAGATAATGAGAAGTGTGAACCAGTCTTTAGAAAACTATATTTGGGGGAAACCCAAAGTTGATTAGATCCATCATTGGGAAATTTAGGCATCTTCTCACTTTCTTCTGGGAAGAAAATGTCATCCAAATGGTAGGTTCCTAAAGGATCATCATAAATAAAATCACGATGACCAATGGCATAAGAGTCCAAAACTGTTTTTGGACTACCAAGAGTAATTACCTAAGAGTATTTATCATATTTAGGACAAGGTTTATTATAGAACTATAATACCTTATGGTTATATTTTTTAGCAAGGAGATCATGATTAGGTTTCTGATTTTCAGGCTCATATTCATTAGAAAAAATTAGGATTCCAAATCGATCATGCTTGAAAAAAATTATTTGTCATATCATCAAAATGAAAGTTGCCAACGTTTACATCAAGATCTAGATTTATCTTTATATGATGGAAGATTTTTGTATTTGAAATACTATTGGGAAGAGAATTTTGTGAGTTATTTCCATCGTTGAATGTTTGGATTTTTTTCTGGACAAAAAGAAAGGTTTTAAAGGAATGTGTCTAAATTTGGACTATTACAAGGCCTATGACAAGTTGGAGTGGAAATTCATTCTCCACATACTTGAGTGGCTAGGATTTGGGTCAAAGTTCATATATTATGTCAATATTCTCTTTTCCAATGCTTTGGTTATTGTGTGTGTTAATAGATCCCTTACTTATCTTATTCCTCTTCGCAGATCAATGACGCAGGGATACCCTATAGCCCATGATTTATATGTTCTCACATCTAATTCCTTGGGTTATCTATTATAAAAGGTAATTTACCAAGGTAAAGTTACTGGCCTTCCCCAGTAATATTTAATCAACTCCCACTATGCTTATGAACACCTTTTGTAAAGCTTCTAAATAGATACTACAAGATGATAAAACCTCTATGATACTTATTGGATTAGATTATCATCCAGGGTGGATTCCTTCCTAATGGAAATGGGTTCAAAGGGGGGGAATCACCAAGTATCTTGGTATTCTATTTAGCATTGACATTACTTGAAATCAAATGTGAAACTGGGTTATTAATAAGCTTACAATCAAACTTGAATACTAGAATAGTCACGACCTTTCCTTAGCATCCAAAATCCAAGTGGGGGACAAGATTTTCAGTTTAATGCATATATATTATTTGTCTCTTTGGCTTCCCAACCAGCAGGGCTACAATAAAACTCAATCTTAAAAGATCTCTTTTGGGTGAAGAATAAAGGGGAAAAATGTCCACCTATGGTCAAGTGGTTGGTGTGCACTAGGAAACCACAAGATGGAGGACTTAGCATTCCTCATTCGGCCACTTATGGCCTTACATTGGTAGAAAAGTGGTTTATTAAGGCCACACAGGGAAATGAATTATGGAAATAGATCATAAGGGACATACTTGGCCATCCTTTAGTGAAATTCTATAAAGTGCCTAATATTTTCTTTGAAAATATCCTTGTGGTTGTACCTTTTTTTTTAATCCATGGTATCTTGATTCTTAAAAGCCTCCAGAGGGCTTGGCAACAAATAGTCACAACACTTCATTGGAAGCCTCAGGATTCCCAAGTTGGAACCAACATCAATGCTTATAAATTATGGTGGTCTCCTTTGACCAAAAAGGCCCTCTACCCCTTAGGAATCCAAAGTTGGTTCCCTTTAAAGAGACTTTAAAATAAGGGTATATGCTCTTTTGCAAATTTGTGGGATACCACTTCCAATAATTGGAAACCTTGGTCTCTGATCAAAGAGAAATTCCACTTACAATCATAAGACAAATACATTATCCTTAATTTGACCAATAGTATCTCCCAAGAATGGTTTGGTAAGCTCCATTTTCACCCCTAGGGATTAAGGCTACAAGACTAGTGTTAGAAAAGGGGTTCCCTCTTGATAGTCCTTCTACTGAAAGTTAGTATCATGCTCTTCATCCTTGCATTGATCATGACATGTATAATAGGCTGAATAGTAGACAACCTATCTCTCTTGACTAGAGAGAGTGATAATCTCTCTTCACAGTGCTTAAAACAATCTCTTATCACAACAAGTTGAAGGTGTTTAGATGGGGCATCTTAGAAGGAGGCTTAACCTCTTGTGAAAGACTCAAAAAGTATAACTTAGGGGATGGTAACTGTACTTTTTGTTCTGTCAAGGAGACCACACTACACATGCTTTGGTTCTATTAGATTACTTGAGATATTTGGTGTAAAGCTAGATCAAAGTTATATGCCTTTATAGTGGCTAATAGTTGGAAGGAAGGGATTATAGGTCTAGGAATACCTGTTGATAAGATATTCAATATGATTATTGTTAATATGATCATCTCTTATCACATTTTTAAGACTCAGTGTAAAGTTCTATTTGAAGAAGGGTTCTTAGTAAATGTTGTTGAGACAGTCTCTGATATCATTTCCATGTTCTTATTATCGCTGCAAGCAGAGTAAGTCAAAATGATAGCCCTTCTGAACAAGAAAAAAGAAAGTGCTTCTTCATAGGTAGAACAAAGCTAAAATAGGTTGAGATTAAGAATCTTGAATCTTTAAGGTGATATTTAGAGGTTGGTTAGGTCTCTCTCCTCAAGTCCTGGTCATACTCTTGTTGGATCCTCTCAAGAAGTGTAAGGTTCTCCACACAATTCCATTGATGTGGATTGTGAAGACTATGGTCCAATGGAAGTTCCCAAGGATATTGGCCCTAGTTTATAGCTTCCACAAGCTCTAATAAGTTTGTTGGAAGGGAAAGAGATTATTTATATCTTTAAGTACCTATTTCACATTTTCTCTCTTAGATAGATATTCACAAATCTTATTACTAAGTGAAACATCACTCTGTAGAATATAGAGAGGAAGACTGCTAACACCAGGGGTGATGATATTGGTATGAGTATTCATACTGGTGGTATGAGGGATATAAACCTTATTAATTTGATCAATACCATCTTGGAAAATGGTCTCATCAAAAGGGAAATATCACACAATTCCTATTTGAAAAGTTAATCGTGAAAATGAGAATCATCAATACCAAATTCATGTGCAAGCTCTTGCTCACAATATGAACTAGATCAAGATTGGATTCTTGATTTCTTGAAGAAAGGAATTTGGTTTTGTGAATTCTCATGTATTGAAAAAAAGTTCTCAATAACCTATTCCCATTATTTCTTTCATCTATTTATCATAGAAGTTTTTTTTGCATCTACAAATTTATCATAAGTATGAAGATCAAGGTGTTCACTGAAAAAATCACACCATGGGAGGATTGATGAAGGACTAAATTTAGGCCTTAGGTCCCTGAATATTGACTTAAAGAGGCCAAAGGAATGCTTCCATCCAAAGATGGAATGATCATGAAGAAAATTGAACCATTCAATGGCCTTCCCATGAAGTGTGCGAGGAAAGACACATACCATAAGTGGACTATCAAAGGTTTCCTTCAAGAGACAATAGTCCATGAAGGTTTTGATGTGCTCATTTAGGTCTTCATGAGGAAAACCTTTAAATTAAGGAAGGTCATCAACCAAATACCATAATCCAGAACCATAGCTTGAGAAACCTAGAGTATTGTAAGGTATTATTGTCGGCCACCAAATATCTATCATGATTGTCTATAATAAAAGAACCAAATAAGGTAAATCTCATGGATATCATAGTATTAATTCTCAAGGATGAAAAATTAATTGTCATTTTTTTATTATTATTACACCTACGGGTCGTCGGTATTACGACATCCATAACATCGCTACCATGGAATGTACGTCATTGATATATAACGTAATGTCGGTTGAACGACGTTATCATACATCAGTATTACGACATCCATAACATCGCTCCCATGGCGTGTACATCATTGATATATAGCTTAATGTCAGTTGAGAGACGTTACCATATGTTGGTACTGCGACATCCATAATGTCACTCCCATGGTGTTTATGTCATTGATATATACCTTAATGTCGATTGAGAGACGTTACCATATGTCAACATTATGACATCCACAACGTAGCTCCCATGGTGTGTACATCGTTGATATATAGCTTAACGTCGGTTGAGGGACGTTACCATATGTCGGTATTACAACATCCATAATGTCACTCCCCATCGCATCCATGTCGTTTATATATAGCTTACAATCGCTCAACTGAAGTTAATATCTTTCAGTCTTCTGATGTCCATAACATTTCTCCCATGGAGTCCACGTAGTGGAGACCGACGAAATGGAACGTCAGAATTCTGATGTCTCTGGTGTCACTGTAGCAACGACTATATGGGGTTTGGACAGTCAAATCTGAGATGATACGTTGCAACAAAGACAATATCTATGGCATCGGAAAAGTGATTTCATGTGAAACAAGGTTTGAGGGGGTTCATTTTTTTTCATTCTCCCGACAATATAAAGTGACAATTGCATCGAACATGTCGTCAAAATTTGACCCAAATGTACTATTGTTGGTCTATGGATCCTTCTAGTTGCGACGACCTTAGAGAGGATTCTCTATGCTGCATTCTCCTTTTAAGACCCTCAACAAGGCTCAACTAAGGATAATAGGCCTGCAGCCAGCCTTAAAACCTCATCACAGGGGTCCATCCCTTCCCTTACACCTACGACAGGGGGTCTAGCAGCCTTTAAGGTTTTACAACCTTCCTTCATTGACTATGCACTAGTCTTCTTCAAGAACATTGCTTTGATACCATGTTGAATTTTGAATGCTTAGCTCAAATGCATGTAGTTTGTTTATGTTTTAGCATAAGCTGCAACCATAACAATGTAGCAGTACAATGCACTAGCTGAAGTAAACCAAGATCACAAGAAGAATAACCATGCACAAAAAACACCAGAAATTATCCTGGGAAAACCCTTCTCAATCAAGGGAAAAACCTAGCAATCATTTGCTATATTTTCCAAGAGAAGATCCTCCACACAAGAAACCCTAGAGTACACAATATGGTGCTTCTATGACTAAGAAAGATGTCACCTAGAAAAGTGCGCCCTAAATTATAGCTCACAATTTCAAACCATGTGTTGAGTGTGTGAGAGAGATGATCCACAATGGGGATCTATATCTTATTTATAAAATACCTAACACATAAAATAGATGTGTCTATTGGCACAATAGGGTTGACTTATACAACTTAGAAATATAATTAATCTTTACACAATATTAATTATCTTTATATGGTGGGGCCAACTTGTACCCTTTACAACACAAATTAGGGTTTTACCAAAGTCTTACTCTTTGAAAATATATAGCAAGGATCTCTCACATCCTCTAGCTCTCATCCACTAGGGACACGTCCACTTGTGCTTAGCCATGGGGAAGTCACTCTCAATAGATCAACTAAAATAAGTCCATAGTAATACCATCTGGAGAGCCATCTCAAGCCAGCTCAACTAAGTCCATAGGAGTCTGACAAGAGACTATCTCAAGTCGTCTCAACTCAGTCCAAAGGAGCACAACAAGAGAAAACACGTCATATCAACTCGTTCCAGAGGAGTATGACACAGCCATCACAATATGTCCCCTTACTTTTTGGTTTACCCTAAATATAAGTGGACAGACACTTTTAGTAGGGTTTGTATAAATAGAGATCACTTCTATTTCATTTTCATCATAGCTCTCCCATTATGAGAAGACATATTGTCTGAAATTTGCGCCCTACTTGGGAAATTCTCTTTATCTCTCTTGTTTACGTTCTATTTCTGTGGTTTGTCTTTTCTATTGGTGGAAAAAGTGATGTGCACCCTATCTTGGAGTGTATTTCTTGCTTTATGGTGGATATTGCTTGGTTAATGAAGGATTTTATCTTGTTTTGTGCTTGGACTAGGTAAGGAAACTATATTATTTCTTCTTTTTCATGGTACAAGTATAATATGATAAGATTATTTGGGAGTATAAGTGAATACAACCCCACTAATACCATCATTTTGTCTTGAATTAATTTATTGCATAAAGGAATACTAGGAGGAGTAAAAGGGTTTACACCCTCCTAGGGTTTTCCTAGTTAATTTAGCTTGTCTTGGGGAGTAAAAGGGTTTACACCCCCAAGGATATAGCTCTATTAACTCATTAATTTTAAAGAATCCATACCCCAATAGATAAATGCACTAGTCTCTTTCATTGTAGAAATACAATCATTGCATTGGGATACGTAAAAACACGAGATATTGGAATTGTTTGAGTTGGAAACTTTTTTGCATGCTAAGAGCTTGTCAAGGCCACTAAGGTGTCTTTATTGGCTTGGTATTATTAGAGATATAAATAATTAAAATATACATCCATTAGGGCTGCATAAAATCAATCTTTTACTTACTTATAACTCACATCTCAACCGTCAAAATTTGCCAATAAGTTATCCCTACCATCTACTAGTCTCAACGCATATTTTGGGTGGATTACTTGTGATTTTTGGTGGCTGATTTTTCTGCTGTAAAAACTTGTTTTCTACATCCATAAGGCTGAAATTACATATCTTCAATACTTGTCTATAACATACTTACATTGATGCTAAAGTCTTATGCTTTTATACTTGAGTTGTACCAGTGTTTACTAGCTTATCTCTTGCATTATTTACGTGTCTTTTAGCATCTTATCTAGTATCTTTATTAAAAAAAAATTGCTGATATATATCTCTATCGACTGCTGCAAATAGGGACAACAAGATTAACTTTCTCATCCACTTAAGATATATCTTGTACACTTGGTTTTTCTTGTGTCTCGGGCAGGTACAACACTTTTCATGGGTACTCAAAGAATTGGCAACCTTAAACCACTTCCGAGACATGTCATCAAATCCATATTCCACTTAGAAACTCAACCTATAGGGGCATCCATTCATAAGTATCGATTTCCATCTCATTTCCCCCTAGGGTCACTAGGGATTCCCCCCTTGAGGTGACCACTTCACCTATAAAGTGACGAGAATTCCTATCTGAAGTGACAGTGGGTAGGTATTCTCCTAGTTGTCGCCATCTTGTGGTTTGGGTCTGGATTTTCCCAACCTACAACATGTGCGATAACAGTTTCTAAGGAGGATCTAGAGGTCCAGGAGAGGAATTTGTGTAATAGGGTGATCCGATATTACCTCATCAGGTGGAGATATTTTCTAGTAGAAGATGCCACATGGAAAGGTCATGACTAGATCTTGTAGCATCCTAACTTGTAGTTGCTTGAGAACAAACAATATCGGGAAGGGAGGACTGTTATGACCCTTTCCAAATGATCATTCCAGGAGATTGATGTAATAGTCTAAGTGAGTCTCATAGGCTATAATCAAGGAAGAAAGGGGAATTACTTAATTATTTGATGTCGTCAAGGAGAAAAACAATCTTTTTAAAAAGTGATATTGAGTAATTAAGTGAAAAGGTGTTTTAAGTGACTTTGAGCTTATAAAGTCACTTTATTAAAAGGGTAAAAGGGTTAGCAAAAGGGTGAACGAGGAAATATAAGAGGAATGAGGGCACCCTCTCTCATTATGCATTGTTATTTTCTAAAAATGAATTGGAGAGAGCTCTTGTAGCTTTAAATCTTGGGATGAAAAACCCTAGAGGAAGATTAGGTTCGGTGGTGAGACTATCCACCCTAGTTGATCGTGGAGGAAAGATCATTCACATATTTCATTATGCTTCATTATGGTTGATTTTTCTCATCTTGGCAGCTAATTTTCTCATCTTTTGAATGACTTTTGTTGTATGAGGGCCGGGTTTCTTAATGTTGGATCATATTTCTTCATTGAGGCTAATTTTCCACATTGTTGGCTGAGTTGGCAGTTAGAGGGGTGATTTTATTTGCAGTGGGGCCAAGTCTAAGTGTGTTGGGCCAATTATTTGTTTATTAGTTGAGTTAATTGTTGTTGGTCCGAGCTCTCATTAGTTGGGTGAAATCCCCTTGCTGGAGGTACGAGTTTATGTCTGTTTGGGGTTGAGTTTCTTAGCTAGGCCATCACTTTTGTGGCTATTTGGGGCAGCACTTCACTGGGACAGAGGGGTCATTTTAGATGCCATTATAGTGATAACATTACTACCACTTCTTGTTAGATTATGCCATTCATAACAAGCATCTCAGATCTGATATGTGCGTTATTTACTTTGTACATGTTATAGATTTGCTAATAATAAATAAAGACTGAGATACCATCTTTCTTGTTGTCATAATTGTTTTTCTTCATTATTGTTATTTTACATTCTTTTTAGGAATACATTGTTGCAACCTAAATTCTATTTGGATACATAAAACTCAATGCACACATGCCAAACACATAGTAAACCCATCCAACAACCATAATAGTAGCAACATGGGTACGTTATACAAGAGTTGGGCTTGTTTTCCAAGTATTTGACCAAAGTTATGACCCAGATATTACACAAAGACTTAACAACAACATAAAATATTTGTGTCAGTGGGTTTGGTGTTTAACTACAAGGTGTTTGACAAAAGACATCACCAGAAATATCCATAAGGAAAAAATCGTGACAGGAATAGATAGGGTCTTTACACCCTAGGTGTCATTTTCCCTTCTTATTACTCCACTTAGGTCAAATATCAAAGGCTAGGGATAAAACCCTAACGTGCAAGCACTTTGGGCTTTAGGCTTCTAACCCTAGCAAAGGGTGCTTTCACAAACTTTGACAATAAATATTTTATGAAGGAGAGAAGAACTTATGTCTCCTTCCTAGGGTTTCAACAAGACAAAGAAACTTGCAACAAGATACCAATTAACAACTTTAACATTAGCAAGAGACAAAGAAATTGCAGAAAATTACTTACTTCTTAGACCATTCAAACCCTAGTTGTAGAAAATGACCATCCAAGAGAGAAACATCGAAAAGAATCCTTCTCCAAGAGTAGCGCATGAGTAAAAAGAGCTAGAGAGAGAAAAATAACCAACTTTTCTAGAGGTTCTCCTCCCATAAGTGGTGGGGAATGTGATAATGCAAAATTGAGGGAGATCTAGCCTTATTTATAAGGAAACCTTGTTCTCCAAAAGTCACAAATATGAATTGAATCTTGGAGGACAAGTCTCCAACCTGTGATGATCATTCTGGAGTTAAGTCACTAGCTTTCAAGCTGGGGGCAGACTCGAGCTCATTCTTCGTTCGTTCTCGCGCTCGAAAATACATGAGAACGCAATCGAGTATAATTTTTTCGTCTTTTCGTACTCATCATGGTAACACGAAAACAACAAAAAATAGGAGTATCCTTTAAGCTCTTTTCACGCTCCATAAAAATGAAAAGATAGCCGAGCGATCTTGTTCTTTTCATGCTCATAAAAGTATTTGAAGAAAATGTTCGGTGAGCAATAGTTTATCACTTTTCGGTCTCGTCAAACTAATTTATGAAAAAGGAACTGGGAGAGTTCTCTTTAAGTGTTTTTTAGACTCTCAAAACATAAAAAACCCTCGAGTTTTCTATCTTTGGACTCATTAAACAAACATTGAAAGGCCCTTATGGGACCGAACCACTCCTTCCTAGGGCTCGCTAAACATACTCCAAGGGACTCATCCGAAGGATGAGCTTACATCAACAAGCATATGGTATCCTCCTCAAGCTTGTGTAAAAATAAAGAGGTACTCGCCGGAAATGGTGGGGGGAATTTTGGGAAAGGGATGTGCCTTCGTATTTGTATTAGTGGTAGTAAGTGTCACTCTTGAACATGACACCCCTTGTTCGTCATTTGAATTTAGTTTTGGAAATCCATTTGTCTCTCGTCTGACTTTCTACAACATCATATCTTGGGTCGTCTTTGAGTCAATGCTACCAAGACCATTGTCATGTCATTCATCTGTTCAAGAGAAGTCCAAATGAGCCCTCCATTGAGTCGGCCATTTGCAGTTGTCAATTCTTACCATGTCGGTCTTCCCTGTGTCAGTTTCAAATCATATTTGTACTTTGACTTACCCTAAAATCTGTTACTTATTTTGTGTCATTGATGGGGGATACATCAAGGCCCTCCTGTGATGAGTCTTTTTTCGTCGACTCCAACTCATTGTCTGGGAATAAGACATAGAAATCATTTAGTACCTTAGAGCCTGCATGCCTTAATGGCAAGTCTCTTTTCTTTCGATAGTGGATTCACATCATTGATCCTTGATCAAGAGATTCCATTGAGTGTTCGACTTCAACTCATTTATTCACATTCGTTCAGATTGTACTTAGGTACCTTGGGATTCATTGACATCAATGGTGATTTCCCTCACACTTGTTAATGGTTTTCATCAATGACCGGTAATCAAGTGGTTTCTACCATGTTCGACTTCGACACTTGTAATCACATGGCTAGATTTGTACTTTCAGACGACGGGATTGAAGAACCTGGGTCTCCTCTTTTAGGTCCAGGTTGTAAGGTAGCTAGAGAGGTAGTGGGGGGGCCCAGAGGGCCCATAGTGATAATAGTGGAGGTCATTCAATGTAAGGTGGACTAGGTCCACTATATTATTAAATAAGGCCCACTATGGTAGTTAGATATAATAAATGTAAGAGGACTTCTTAGAAGGTTCTACTTCTAGAAGATTCCTCCTTTAGAATGTTCTTAGGTGATGGTAGCACTATATAAAGGGGTTAAATCAATGTAATGAGACATGAAGAGAAGTATTGTATTTGGAGCTGAAGCTCATTAGGAGGATGCCCCCTCGAAGAGGCAAGTGAACATGAGAGGATCCCTTCCATAATATGATCCATTGTATGGTGTTGCCCTACCTGAAGGGTTTTTATAATAAAGTTGTGGTTTTCTATATGGTTTCATATATATTGAGTGGTGATTGCATTCAGATATCTTTGGATCTATTGTGATATTTTGTATTCAGGTATTTGGTTCTTAACAATTGGTATCATAGCACTTTACTTGGCCGGAGTTGTGGGCAACTATTTTTTATTTTTGCAGATTTTTTTTTCGGAGAGAAAAAAGAGGGCCGCGAAATTCTTGAAGTTTTCAGTATATTTCTGTGCAAAATTTGCAGAAAAGAGTTGTATATCTGAGTTCCTCTCAGAAAAACACCCAAGTTAAAAAACAAATCGTACAAAACGGAGTCCCGAAGGTCAAGATATTGAGGTTTTAAAATCTGCAAATTTTCAGGGTTTTTTCTGCGGACGGCGACGCGATTTGTTTTTATTTCTGTAGCATTTGGAGGCCGAATTTGCCCAAATAAATTACAGATCTGAGTTATTCTCATGATTTCACCCAATTTGAAAAAAAAAAATCAGCTGAAACGAAGTTCGGGAAGTGACGTTATGAGCATTTTAAGTTCAACAGTTTTTTAGGGTTTTTCTAGAAAAAGCCGCGATTTTCTGCCGAAACTTCTTGGATCTATTTTTTGAGTTTTTTCATGACGGCTGCAGGACCAAAGAGTTTATAGGGTGCTCAGATGGCTATTTCTTCTCAAACCTTGAAATAAATTCTTGAATCATTCAAATCCCAATTGGATGATAGATTGGATGCATTTGCACATGGCCTCACAAACAGCCTCACACATGGCCTCACAAACAACCTCACATATGGCCTCAATGATAGTTTTCGTAGTATTCAAGATTCATTG
>ML803098.1:132922-191546 GCA_009831015.1 Picea engelmannii
ATTCTACAGTGGTATTATTCCTTCCAGATTCTGCTACGACCCTTTTCCACTATGTGGATGGATCTTCTTATTTGGATCCACATGATAGGTGTCAGTCTTTGGAGCATCATTTGGAGTTGATTATTGGGTTCCAAAATATTCTATGGGGATTTCACATGAGCACTTGGACATGGGACCCAGGCTTACAATGGTGGTTGGACTACTTCAGCATGGTGGATTTCCTTTCTACATGGAACTTTGGTTCTTCAGTCTTCTTCAGCATTACGGTCCATAATTATCCATGGGACCCTGGTATATGGTTGTACATCAAGCGTTGAGGACAACGCTTTCATAAGGGGGATGGAATGTAAGGTAGCTAGAGAGGTAGTGGGGGGGCCCAGAGGGCCCATAGTGATAATAGTGGAGGTCATTCAATGTAAGGTGGACTAGGTCCACTATATTATTAAATAAGGCCCACTATGGTAGTTAGATATAATAAATGTAAGAGAACTTCTTAGAAGGTTCTACTTCTAGAAGATTCTTCCTTTAGAATGTTCTTAGGTGATGGTAGCACTATATAAAGGGGTTCAAGAAATGTAATTAGACATGAAGAGAAGTATTGTATTTGGAGCTGAAGCTCATTAGGAGGATGCCCCCTCGAAGAGGCAAGTGAACATGAGAGGATCCCTTCCATAATAGGATCCATTGTATGGTGTTGCCCTACCTGAAGGGTTTCTATAATAAAGTTGTGGTTTTCTATATGGTTTCATATATCTTGAGTGGTGATTGTATTAAGATATCTTTGGATCTATTGTGATATTTTATATTCAGGTATTTGGTTCTTAACACAGGTTGTGATGGAGTATTTATGATTTGTATTGACACACAGATCCACTTTGTATGTCGCATGGCTATGTCCTAATTTGAGTCTTCTAACACATAGATCCACAGTGTATTCCTGGTGGCTATGTATCATTTTGATGACATGGATCCACGGTGTATGATTGGTGGCCATGGCCTACATTTATGATTTCATTCACTTGTAGTCTGAGCATGGGAATGCCTACCTCGGAACTGGCATTATATTATGCATATGCTTCATTGTTTGCAGGTTTCTGATTAGGTGTGATCCTTGTTTTTGACACACACACGCATTTTACAAAGTATTTTGGCTGTCACAAGTTCCAGACTCATACTTTGGGGGGAATTCTGCTACACATTATTTTGGTCACTCTAGTGATGTCTCTACAGTTATGTGCTTAGGCTCTCATAAGGACCTTTTTCCTAAGAAAAGTGACTGTTGTCTTCCTCTACAAAACATATTTTTATAATGAGTTTGTAGGCTGCATATGTTGCAAGGTGAAAAAACCCTGATTCTCGCAGGCTGCTCTATACCTGGATTGCAAGGGGTTTGCAGTTTTCTCTATAGACACGGTGCGAACATGATTCAAAGCTAAAAAAGGAAGAAAATGTTTCAAAGGTTCTAGAAGAGGATTTTCTAGAAAATGAGTTGGCGTTCACATGGTTGGCATCCTACTAACTACTTAGATTTAGTGGGATCATCCTCATCCCTCTAACCATCTCTCCTTATCCTATATAATAAAATGTTTCTCAAGGAAGAGGTTAAGCAAGATTGAATAGAGAATTGATGAAAGAATAAGTTCAGAATTGTGTGAGGGATCTTGTTTGAATTGGTGCATGAGGCCTCCATTTGTCCATCAAGCCATAGTGGATCTTCTTCATGTATGTTTGGAGCAAGTGTGTGTGTTGGAACAAAGGACCACCGAAAGGGAGCTTGCAACATCAAGGAAATTTGGTTGTATCTTCTACTTTCATTTAATATAATACAGTAGCATGTCCCTTTCCCATAAAATCACTCTTATTTTATTACATGACTACTTGATCACATGTTTAAGTCTTCATTGAATGTATTATTGTTGCTTTCACTTTTGTCGATTTGTGTTGTTGTATATCTAACATTACAAGGTTTCCAAAGCGAAGCAGGGACAACAAAGACATAAGGAAGTGATATCTAAAGGTATGTCACTTATTCCTTCTTTGATGACAAATTCAATGATAGTAACTTAGGGAAAGCGTCATGTCCTGTCCTGTTTTTTTTTAGATCCAGGTGGATCTAGGGATATCAGTTAGTGTCCACATATACTGATTTATCCTATAACAAAATTGGCGACTCCACTGGGGATACGACTCATTTTGTGGTTTTTTGTTGGCCATTTTCTCTTAGCCTACTCTTTTTTATTTCCAACCAATCTCTGAGTCTGTTGGAGATCCATATAGACTCTCTGGACCTAGAAGTTCACTTAGATTTTTTGTCCTTTTTCCAAAATATCTTTGATTACAAATAGTCTCGCACTGTACCTGTCTGGAGCCTGCAAAAACCCTTGATTTGTGCACCCCACTATTTAAAACAGTGCGACCTTTTCGCACCCTACCTGTGTCTAGACTGCAAAAATACCTGATTTTCACACTGCACCCCACTATTAGGCTGCGAACTCGTTTGTAAAATTTTTGGATTAAGTCTTCTTGTCTTTTTGATGCCCAGATTTGTTTGTTTACTTGGGAAGAAATTATTTTTCCAGTGTTGGACTGTTTGTTGATTTCAAATCTCGTGGTTGATTGGTTTTCGGAGATCGAAAACTCTTCTTAATCATTTTTTCCAGTTTTTTACTTCTTGACCTTTTATCGACAAGGGTATAATCTTTGATTCTGAGATCTGAGTGCTCGTTTGATCAAAAGTCTTTGATTGGATTAAAAGTTGGGATTGATTGCATTTTTTGATTGCTTGTTTCCTGGGAAGTTCTTTCTCCATGTGCATTTGGTGAACTACTTTCCTGTCATTTTTATTTTTATCTACGTTGAAAGTTTGATTTGGGTGCTTGTTGAGTGTATCAATTTTCGTTGATCACTTGATCTTTCTTCCTCACATCCATGTTTTGGTTTGTAAAAGAAAAATTAAAGCCATTCATTATTGTTGAGTAATCATTCATAAGAAAGTTTTTGCATTCAAAAATTTGTTTTTTTTAGAAAAAGATAAAGATGAGAAAATTGAGAACTTTCATTTTTATGGTTGTTTGCAATCGTGTTCAAGAAAAAGAAAAGTACTTTTCGTAGCTTATAAGTTCTAGAAAAGACACCTTCTCCCTGTTGTGGATAGAATTCATTGAACAAAAAATGGCATCCTTCATCTCTATTTGCATATTATTGGGTCAAGGTCTCAACAACATTGGTTTCATTTCCATCTTCCTCTTGCGTAAACAACAACCTCTAAAACACAACACAATCTAAAATTTATTAGTAACTTTTATTTTCTAGAAACTCTTCTCACCAACATTAGCTAGGCTAGCGCTTTGGAATAGGTTGTAAGGCACACTCTCTAAAGCATAAAAAACACTGTAGCATCTTGCGATAGGGAGAGAAAATCCAATTGTCGTATAGGCTTTCTGGGATCCCCCTCTCACACATGGGTTACGAACAAGGTCGCATTCGAGAGAGTTACGGAGATTACCCCTTCGTGGTTCAACTGTTTGTAGTGGTCGAATCGTATATTGGGGGTCACTTGAGGGTATACCCACGATTATGTGTGGGAGCCTCTCAAGTTGATTTCAGACTTGTTATCCTACCCATACATTCGGATCGGACTGTCGACTGTACCCACCTAGGGGCTAACTGCGAATTGGTGACCTTAGTAGCTGTAATCTTTAGGGTCTCACTCAAGGTGATGGTGAAGGGAAGTCTCACTGTACCTAGAACAAACGTTGGTCAAACTCACTTAGGCTCCTTGGAGGGTAAACCCACAATTACCATGTGGAAGCTTGCACCAAGGTGTAAGTCCGTTAAGCAAGTCGTCATTGTAACCGATCCACCTGCTCTATCCCCACCCCTTCCTATTTTGATCTTGCGACGTTGGATTTCATCACCAACTAGTGGTTTCATTGTGGGAAGGTTTTGTTTGATTATTTGTTTCTCGGATTCATAGTGTGTGTTGGTTTTGTTACTTAGTGAACCTTAGGTCGAGTCAATGTTAATGGCATCAAATCCCGAGAGTGCCAATGGAGGAATCCCTTCTCCTAGGGAACCTTATACCTTTCCTTATTTTGGAAACTTTGGTCCTCCGTACATTTCCACACTGAGTCTTCCGGGACTCACCATCGGATTACCGGTTTGGTTGTTCCCCACTCCGGTGATCTCGAATCCTCCCAATGTTTCGACTGCACATAATACTTTATATGTTAGTACACCACCCACGCATCAACCTCATGTCGACTTCTTGCCTTCTTCACCCATTAAGTCTCCTTCCCTTTCTCCTTCTTCGTCTAGTGAAATCTATAAAGCAAGTAGTCAGGTTGATCAGAAGAAGCAGAAACAGAAAGAGAAGAAGAAGAAGAGAACGAAAAGGACCAAGGCTCCAACAACATCAAATGTTGGATCCAAGCAACCAGCTACTGTTAATAGTACTGGGAGTGTTTATGAGGTCAACAATAGTAAAATGAAGAATCTAAAACCCAAATTCCCTTGAGGGATTTCCATGGTATTCCCAAGGTATTAGAAATGTGGTCCTCCATGTCATTGGCCTCTGTTGGACATGCTGGTGATACCCCGTCAACTAGTAACGTTCAGGTTGGTAAGAGGAAGAAAAATGTCAAATTCCCTTGTATGTTATGCAAGGGTGATCATTATTCTCACCTTTGTCCTCGCATGGATGAGGCTTCTTCTCTTTTAGCAAAGATTTAACTTCCAGCTAGTTATCGTAGGCTTTCCCCCAACCCATCGTTACTTGATGGACTGGTCAATCCAGTTCCATCCCCGATCAGTCTAATTGATCAGGTGGTCAATATAGTTTCCTCCTCGATTGAACCACAAACCCAAGTAGTTGATCTTGTTTCATCATCGATCATCCCTACTCTTCATCAAAAGAGTGTAACCCAAGTGGTTGATCCGATCCCATCATCGATCGATCCTACTCTCCCTCTAGAGAGTAAACCCGATACTGTCCACGTTTTTCTCGTTAATACAGAATCTACTGTGTTGGGGGGCATTCCTCATTCTCCCGTGAAACCCCCTCTAAGTAATGAGGCCATCCTTTTTTATTGGGGTGCGCTAATAGGACATCGTCTTCCCTCTAACATTCCTTTCCAGATTATAGTACATGTTTGTGGTCGAGACGTTCCTCAAATGCTAATAGATGAAGGTGCGTCCGTTAGTATTTTGTCCTCCATTGCTTGGCACGCTTTGGGTTGTCCTCAGCTTGCACCGGTTACATATAATATGTTATCTTTTAACAGAAGAACTAGTCAACCTTTAGGGACCCTTCCTCAGTTTCCCATAACTTTGGGAGGGAAAACTGTCGTTATTGATGTCATGGTGGTCCGAGACCCTTTCGATTTCGCTTTACTCCTTGGGCGGGATTATGTCTATTTCATGAAAGCTATTGTGTCCACTCTTTTTCATGTGATATATTTCCCACACGATGAAATAATGGTGACTATTGATCAACTTTCGTTCATTAGTCCTGACTGGATTACCTCCCTAAATGGTTCTTATATGAAGATAGTATCACCCCTGCCACATGTCAATTATGTGGCGTTGTCTCCCATGACTTCAACTTCTGGTGACTTGGATCCGGTAGTTGACATGGTGATTTCTTCGGTAGGGATATTTGAGCCTGATCTCCTTACCCCTATCGTGGCCCTCGATATGTGTTCCTTCCAGAGTGATTGTCTTCCATCCAATGAAGATCTCTTGGAAGCAATGACTGATTTTTGTCCCTTGACATGCTGTTCTTCGAGAGCATTATTTTCTTGGAAGACATGATCAAGAAGAGGTCACAAGCATAGTTTCACTTCTCTGTGGAAAGATCATTAAAAAATGAAACAGAGGTCACAAGTATAGTTTCTCTTCTCTTGGAAATCTCGTTAAAAAATGAAACAGAGGTCACGAGCATAGTTTCGCTTCTTTGTGGCAAGCTCGTTACAAAATGAAACTGAGGTCACGAGCATAGTTTCTCTTCTCTATAGAAAGATCGTTAAAAAATGAAACAAAAGCTTTGAGCATAGTTTTCCTCTCTGTAGCAAGCTCGATAAAAAATGAAACAACAATATGGGGATTGAACCCAGAGCTCTGAGCATAGTTCTTTTTATGTGTCAAGCTCGTTAAAAAATGAAACAGTCACCTCTCTTGAAACTTATTTTCATCCACTCTTATCCTTTTTCTCCGTATAGCAGAGAAATTGGTGACAACCTCAAAGTCAGTGAATGAATTGAAGCTTGGAGGGAATGTCTCTAGCCTATGATGATCATTCTGGAGTTAATTCACTAGATTTCAAGCTAGGGGCAGACTCAAGCTCATTCTTCATTCGTTCTCGCGCTAAAAAATACATGAGAACACAACCGAGTATGCTTTTTTCATCTTTTTGTACTCGTCATGGTAACACGAAAAACAACGAAAATTAGGAGTATCGTTTAAGCTCTTTTCACGCTCCATAAAAATGAAAAGATAGTCGAGTGATCTTGTTCTTTCCACGCTCGTAAAAGTATTTGAAGAAAACGCTCGGTGAGCGATAGTTTATCATTTTTTCGGTCTCGTCAAACTAATTTACGAAAAAGGAACTGGGAGAGTTCTCTTTAAGTGTTTTTCAGACTCTCAAAACATAAAAAACCCTCGAGTTTTCTATCTTTGGACTCGTTAAACAAACATTGAAAGGCCCTTATGGGACCGAACCACTCCTTCCTAGGGTTCGCTAAACATACTCCAAGGGACTCGTCCGAAGAATGAGCTTACATCAACAAGCATATGTTATCCTCCTCAAGCTTGTGTAAAAATAAAGAGGCACTCACCATAAATGGTGGGGGAAATTTTGGGAAAGGGATGTGCCTTCGTATTTGTATTAGTGGTAATAAGTGTCGCTCTTGAACATAACACCCCTTGTTCGTCATTTGAATCTGGTTTGGGAAATCCATTTGTCTCTCATCTAACTTTCTACAAGGTCATATATTGGGTTGTCTTTGAGTCAATGTTGCCAAGAACATTTTCGTGTCATTCATATGTTCAAGAGAAGTCCAAACGAGCCCTCCATTGAGACATCCATCTACAATTGTCAATTCTTACCATGCCATTATTCCCTGTGTCAGTTTAAAATCATATTTGTACTTTGAGTTACCCTAAAATATGTTACTTATTTTGTTTCATTGGTGGGGGATACATCAAGGCCGTCCTGTAACGAGTCTTTTTCCATCGAATCCAACTCATTATCTGGGAATAAGACTTAGAAATCATTTATTAACTTAGAGCCTCCATGCCTTAATGGCATGTCTCTTCGCTTTTGACAGTGGATTCACATCATTGGTCCCTGATCAAGAGATTCCATTAAGTGTTTGACTTCAACTCATTTATTCAGATTCGTTCGGATTGTACTTAGGTACCTTGGGAGTCATTGACATCAATGGTGATTTCCCTCGTACTTGTTAATGGTTTTCATCAATGACCGGTAATCAATCGTTTTTTACCATGTTCAACTTCAACACCTGTAATCACATGGCTAGATTCGTACTTTCAGACAACGGGATTGAAGACCCTAGGTCTCCTCTTTTTGGTCCAGGTTGTGATGGAGTATTTATGATTTGTATTGACACATAGATCCACTTTTTATCTCGCATGGTTATGTCCTAATCTGAGTCTTCTAACACATAGATCCACAGTGTATTCCTGGTGGCTATGTAGCATTTTGATTACATGGATCCACGGTGTATGATTGGTGGCCATGGACTACATTTGTGATTTCGTTCACTTGTAGTCTGAGCATGGGAATGCCTACCTCAGAACTGGTATTATATTCTGCAGATGCTTCATTGTTTGTAGGTTTCTGATTAGGTGCGATCCTTGTTTCTAACACACACACACATTTTACAAAGTATTTCGGCTGTCACATGTTCCAACCTCATACTTTGGGGGGCATTTTGTTACACATTATTTTGGTCAATCTGGTGATGTCTCTACAGTTATGTGTTTAGTCTCTCATAAGGACCTTTTTCCTGAGAAAAGTGACTGTTGTCTTCCTCTACAAAACATATTTTTATAATGAGTTCACAGGCTGCATATGTTGTAGGGTGTGAAAACCTTGATTCTTGCAGGCTTCTCTATACCTGGATTGCAAGGGGTTCACAGTTTTCTCTATAGACAGGGTGCGAACATGATTCAAAGCTAAAAAGGGAAGAAAAGGTTTTGAAGGTTCTAGAAGAGGATATTCTAGAAAATGAGTTGGCATTCACATGGTTGGCATCCTACTGACTCCTCAGATTTAGTGGAATCATCCTCATCCCTCTAACCATCTCTCCTTCTCCTATATAATGAAATGTTTCTCAAGGAAGAGGTTAAGCAAGATTGAATAGAGAATTGATGAAATAATAGGTTCAAAATTGTGTGAGGAATCCTATTTGAATTGGTGCTTGAGGCCTCCATTTGTCCATCAAGCCATAGTGGATCTTCTTCATGCAAGTTTGGAGCAAGTGTGTGTGTTGGAACAAAGGACCACCGAAAGGGAGCTTGCAACATCAAGGCAATCTGGTTGTATCTTCTACTTTCATTTAATATAATACAGTGGCATGTCCCTTTCCCATAAAATCACTCTTATTTTATTACATGACTCCTTGATCACATGTTTAAGTCTTCATTGAATGTATTATTGTTGCTTTCACTTTGGTCGATTTGTGTTGTTGTAGATATAACATTTCAAGGCCGTCAAACCGAACCAGGGACAACAAATACATAAGTGATATCTAAAGGTATGTCACTTATTCCTTCTTTGATGACAAATTCAATGATAGTAACTTAGGGAAAGCGTCATGTCATGTCCTGTTTTGTTCTAGATCCAGGTGGATCTAGGGATATAGTTAGTGTCTGCATATACCGATTTATCCTAGAACACTTAACCTCTCCCATACATTGAGTTGATTGGATGTGATGAGCTTGACTGATCTGTAGCTATGAAAGGTAATCTGAGGGGGGTTGTTGGTTGCTATTTGTATACATGTTGATCATCATCATGTTCGGGATCATTGTCTCCATTGTGGTCCATGATACATGATCTCCTCTAGTTACCCCTAAGCATGGGGTGTAACAAGACTCACGTAAAATGAGGGGTAATGCTCCTCAAAAATCCCTTTAAATAGTCAAGGAGCTCAAAATAAGGAGAGCACTCCTCCAAATAGGGCTTAAAAAATCCCCTAAATTGTGGATCTAAGTGAAATGGGTGAAATGAATTATTGTATGTCTTTCTCCATCTAAGATTTGTCTTCATCACAAGTGATATAAAATGCATAAAAGATAGATCTACATGGGGAAAGGTGCCTTTTATATATTACTGCCTCCTTGATCCAATTATTTCTCCATTAAATAAGCTTGCATGACATCAAAGGTGGGATATCTCACTTGTTTAACCCTCTAACGAAGTCCTTTAGTTTGAATTAGGTACCTCTTTTGATAGATTGTTTTCCTCCATTTGTGGTTTTTGATAATATCTAGGTTGGACGGTGCCAAGAAATAATAAAAAGACCCTCCAAATGACCTCCAATTGACCTCCAACCTATACATGACTTTGTTGTTTCCAATTTTGGGTAAGAAGTTTGTATATTCAGTGAGCTACAATGCTCAATTATTCATTTATTACTGTTGGTTCTACTATCAAATTTGGCTTGAGTATGCTATCATGGGATGGCTACAAGTAATACCACATTCTCCCTATGCAAGTAATACCTCCTTAAGACACTAGACAGTGAAAGATTCTATGGCTGTTGTTAAATTGCAGCAATTAATAGTGGTAAAACAATAATACATAAATTGTAACAACAACAAAAATTACACTTCAGAATTTCAACAATTTATCATGAAAATTTAACATTTACTCAATAGAAGATCATCCAATCATTATATGCAATTTATGGGTATGTAAAACCACTATTAGAGCAATGTAGCATCAAATTAGTGTATGTTAGTATGGTTGTAGCAAACTTTTGCAACAAAAACAAGTATATTAGTGAATTAGATCAAGTTAGAGTTACTAAAGTTAGAGTTATAAAATGGTTGATAAATTGTCCAAGATTTAAAGGCCTCCCAATTACTCACATTGTAGAATTCTTGAAGTATATAGGTGAAATAAAATTTGAAGGGGAGGATTTCCTGATAAAATTGTTCATAATTTCCTTGCCATCATTTCTACAAGGATGGATCAAAGGTTGTTGTGAAGAAAATGGTATATCCTTTTTCATAGATCTCGTCAGTAGGTTTCTTGAGTTCGCAAAACCACAGTTCCAGACTTATGAGGATTCCCTTCAAAATATCAAAAACTCCCTAGAGGATGAAAGATTCACCACTGACATTGTAGAAGATATTAGGGGTGTGTACCATGCTCAATGCCAAGAACCCTCCAATACAAAAGAAAATATTTATGAAGGAGGTTACAAATCCCATGAGGAAGAGCAAGAATTTCCTCATGATTCTACTTAAGACAATGAGGACCTAGTTGAAGAGAGAGAGCCGAAAGATATCAAACATGATGATGAAGTGTTAATGTGTACTCCTCCCTTTGATGAATCCATCCATGATCCTATACCTCCTATTATGGCACAAGTTGTAGGTTGGGAAAATCCTCACCCAACCATGAAACAAGTGTCACAACTTTGGGAATCCTACACCCAGTGTCACCTCAATGTAGGTCTCGCACTTGAGGGTGACTAAGGTCACTCCTGGGAGGTGATCCCAAATACCCTAAGTAGATTGAGATGGTGATGGAGATAGATGGAAGTGAATCCCCTATAGGTCGATTCTAAATGGAATGAAGGGTAGGGAGAGATTCCTTGTAAGTCAAGTAAAGGTTGCCCCACAAGTATACTGTTTTTTTGGATGATTGTACCTTCCCGAGACACAAGAAAACACACCTTGCAATAGTATATGTTGGTTGGATCAACAAGTTAATATTTATGTCCCTAATATGCAGCAATAAATGACAGTATATATGAGCAATAAAAATATAATATAAACTGCTCAATATGTGCTCAAGATCAAGTAGAGAATGCAAGAGAAAGACTAACAGTTGACTATCTAAGCTCAAGATGAAGAACCAATACTCTTAGCACAAAATATAACGTTGTTCTAAAAAAAATTGTGCAGAAGATTATATCAGACTTATGGATGTAACATTCAATGTATTACAACAGTAAAATCTGCCACTATAATCCCCTCAAATTTTCCCAAAAAGTGTGCTAGGACAAAGAGAGTAAATGTACAAACTTTGAGCAAAAAACAATGGTTGATAAGAGAGTTATTAAAGAAAGTATGTTAGGGTTCTGCAGCCCTAATGGATGAATATGAAAATTTATAACAGCAACAACAATTATCCCTTATATGAGGATTCCCTAGTGGTTGTGAGGTGCCCAAGGCCCAAGGAAAACAATCCACTTAGCAAGAAGAAAAAATGATTGAAATTCACGTTTCCCATTGCAATAATTTTATATCTCCAATGCAACAAATCAATAACTAGTGCCTTTACTATTGGGTTAATGGAGTCACAAGGAGGTTAGATAAGCTACCTCCTTGAGGGTGTAATCCCTTTTACTTCCCAAGGCAAGTTTCTCTAAGCTAGGGTTTAAGATAAGAGGATGTATGCCCTTATACTTCTCTTAGAAAACCCTTAATTAATGAGATGAAGCAAGAAAAAATGGTGAAGACTATCGTGGGGGTGTATGCCCTTATACTTCCCACCTAGCTCCTAGCATAACACAACTTGACTTGAAATAAATGATAACAAGAGAGTAAAAACCATACCAATATCAAGAGAAATTCTAAGACAATTCACCACAAGGGATAGAAAGCATCATCCAAAGCTAGCGCTAAGCCTTCCTCCATCAACCATTCATAAAATTAGTCATAATACAAGTGCACAAGAGACAAAAGAGCTTAGGAGGACGAAAATTTTACACTAAAGCCTCTCACAAGAGGAGAGTTATGATTGAAAATTAGATCTTATGATCTCTATTTATACAAAAATTAGCCAACATGGCTTGTCAACAAAATAAGTAGTAACACACAATATTAGGGGTCAACAACCCTAATATTTCCCCCTTAACACAATAATATTAAACAATTCACTTAAATTTCATCTTTTTCATAGATTAAACCCTAATCTAGGATGACGTCACCCCTTTAGGGGACGTTTTGCCACTTTGAGGAGGTCGTTGGTGTTGGAGAAGCATGGAAGGGAATCACAAGGCCATGTATCAAGAATATGAGTGATCACACCATGGTGAAGACCCTATTCTCCTCAAAATTTCCAAGTTCAAATGAGTGGCACCTCACCACCAAGCCCTAGCCCCTAATATCATGGTGTCATGCTCAAAAGTGGGATGTTTTTCCCCTCCTAGGAAAATAGTTTTGCAAGAAATGGGTGGGCTAGGTCATCCAAGTAATAATCAAGTCCATCTAAGTCATATTTATCTCATATGGAATGTGGGCCCCTGTCATCCAACCTGTGGGCTTGTAGCCCCATGGAAGCCCAAGCTAGGCTTGTTCTCCCAAAAATGTCCACCAACTAGGTCCTGCAAAGACAAATGAACATGCCCTCCAAGGATATCAAGTCATAACATAATGATAAGTGGATCCAATCAATAAATAATTCATCTAATCATGTGCATGAAAGATTACTATATCAAACATTTAACAACTCAAAGACACTATGAAACTTCTCAAGCTTAAGTATGGGAGGGCTGACAAGGTGTCCTATTGGGTAGATCTTTCCCTAGGTCAAGGAGAGACTCTAAGAGGTCTCTCTCTAAGCCATGTAGAGTGTATGAGGTGGATGGGGTCAAGACTCAATGGGCATAGGGATCATGACATACTATGGGTTGTAGTGTCTCATTCATGGGTGTCTTTGTATAGGTTGTGTGGTACCTTCGTCCGCAATTCACTTTTTCTAAGCCCACCATTTGCCTTTTATCTTTATTTATTTATATTTTCTTTAGCACAAGGAGATGTTGAAGGTCACTTCCCTGACGTGGTGACCATATGGTGGAAGTTTCACCCACAAATTCCTAATGGAAATGAGAAGGTTGGCTCGTGATGAGACCCCCTTTCTCTCAACCACACAACTGAGTGTCACTGCCCTGGTTTGGTGACCAGATAATGACAATGTCATACCACTAGATATCCATGGATGTGATAGGTCGGCTCATGATGAGACCTCTTATCCTTCAAACTACCTTTCAGGCATTTCTTTGTTATATTATGGGTCCCCTTTTATTCAAAGATAAATGTTTTATTTCTTTCTTGGGTGATCCCTAGGTGAAGCATCTGGAAGGTTCATATATGAATTTTATCTTGTACCCAACACCAACCCCTTTGATCCCTTATCCCCTTCTTCTCGTAGAATGAGGGACAACCACTTCTTGGGTCAATACACCCTAAAATCCCAAGATATAAGGAAACAGAGGGGAATAATGATGGAAAATGGTAAGTATGGTCGGGAACGGTACAATGGCTTATTAAGGTATTTCCCAGTAGCAAACCCATTCCCAAAGAACACCACTTACGAGGGCACAATCTCAACCACCAAGGTGAAGCAGGGAAAAATGCATAATTTCCAAGAACATATTATGGAATCTAGAGAAATCTAAGATACAACATAATCAAATGGATTTGGTATTGAAATGATTCTCACCATAATACTAACTTGTACCTCATGGATCAAGCCCCAATGCCTTCACGAAGCCAACTGATGTGGTGGATGCCATCTATAAACCTGTGACCATATGTGGTGGTGAGTGGGTTTTCCATATGTGAAAATGGTATTGATGGTCATGTAGTCTCTTAACACTCCATATCTGCAACCTGAGGGCCTTGAGACATCATCTCCTTAGTTATCTACAAAATGGGGATAACCTCTGGCTCCTACTTGGGGACATGTTCCCGTCGTAGAGTGCATGAGAACTACAACATCTCTTGGTAGACCTATTCCTACAAGTAAACATAAAAATTTCAAGTGCATGATAGCCTACTCATCCTTGTTCTCATATGATCATGTCAAAATCCACTAAACTAGAAAATAAAATTTTGACATTTTTTCAAAAAAATCTAAACTAAGCATGAAATCAATATGCAAGTAGAATAGAATGAAAATGAAATGCATCTAAACTAGTATGAGTAATCAATATGAAAATGTAGGGAATCAAAATGACTTACCTACTTACCTGGGGCACGGGCTCTGAAGAAATCATGTGCCACCCTGGAAATAATGTTTGAGGAGAGATCCATTTACTGGTAGTGGCATACTCCTCCCATCTGTCGTGGATAAGTAGAAAGAGTCTAGTCCAAAAAAATCCACTATTTTGTAGGGGCCTAGCCAAAGACTGTTGAACTTTTGATGCATTCCTGGTTTTTCTCTTCTTTTGTCCCACAGTAGAACTTGATCCCCTTCCTTGAAGTCTCTTTGTCTTGCCTTTCGATCAAAAGTTCCTTTTATTTTTTCTTCATTTCTTTCCATTTGATTGAAGGCCATTCTTTGAGTCTCATCCAACCCTACAAGTTGATCGACTCACCCCTGCAATGATTCCTTATTAGTATTGAATTGTTGGGCTATTTGTAGTGTTGGAATTTGGATATTTATAGGCAAGCGAGCCTCAAATCCGCACACCAACTCAAAAGGAGTCCTTCCAATGGAAGTCTTGGTGGTTGTGTGGTCGACCCTGTTATCGTGCAATCTGTACTTAACCAAAGCCTAAGGCAAGTAAGGGAGATTGGCATAACAAACAGGATGTCATATCACTGTCACCTTAATAGGAAATCCCCACTTTTTAGGGATGTACAGGGTCTACCCCAGGTGAGGCATCCCTAGTAACCTAAAGGGATGTAAAATTAGGGTTATGGTCAAGATATATTCACCCCTCTCACTAGTTACCATGGTCACTAAGTCCATGTCTAAATGATGAGGTTAATGAAGTGCTTGATGTACATGCCCGGAACAAGACAATATAGCAAGCATATACAATAATTCCAAGTACAAATATGATAATAACACCTCAATAGACAATGGACAGTGAAAATAAGTGCTAGATCATATAAAATTGTAGTAGTTAATAAGTTTACAATAGTAATTAATAAATTGTAACATCTGCAATAAAAACTCTTCAGAATTTCTTGAAAAGACAATGAAAAGATAACATTTACTAAGTAGAATGATAATCAAATGTCATAAGCAAATTCTGAAGTGTTTAGCTAGCATTCAAAGTCAATTATGCAAAAAAAATTCCGCAGCTAGATGGTTGTAGCAAAGATTTATAGCAACAACAAGAATGTTAGCGATCTAGACTAAATTACTGTTAGATTTAATTAGTAATAACTTAAGAGAATAATTTTTGAGTGTTTGATCAACCTTTCAACAAAAGAGAGACAAGAGACTAGTGTCTTTAGGGTTTATGGATTCAATTATATCAGCACATCAACTTGGAGAGACAACAATGATTATACTTGTCTAAAAGATAACAAGGTGGAAGCTTGAGAAGTAGTACCTTAAGTTCTCAAGCACCAAGCCTCAAAGAGAAGGTTCAACTAGGGTGTAGGGACTTCTAGGCCCTAGTGATTTCTCCTATCCTTAGACTCTTGAAAAATGTTTAATGCAATAAGAACTAGACAAAGCTTTTAAAGTGCTATCACTTTAGGGCTCTAGAATTTTGTCTAGACAAGATCTTCTTAAGCAAAACTAGCAAAATAAAGAGCATGAAAGAAGCACCTTATTTTTCTTACTCCTAGGGTTTCAAGCAAGCAATTTCATAATATTACATATGAAAAAGTAAACATACCATAGACATTTATCATGAAATGAAAATTGCAAATTTACTTACTTCACCAAGAATAATCAAGCACAAAAACCCTAGATTTGCCAAAATTTCACCAAGAAATGATCCAAAATGCATCCAAAATAGCCTCCAAGAAAGTGTGCCTTGGTAATTTCAGAAAATAACCCCTTTCGGGAGAAAATTTCAGTCATCCCCCTTGTGAGAGGTAAGTTGTGATGTAAAAATTAGAGCACTTTATGTTTATTTATACAAAATTTTGACCTTTAATTAATTTTCAGGTCAAAATAAGGCTGACCTGGCCAATTTACAATAAAATTCAATTTTTTACATAATAAAAATTAATTAGCATCTAAATAAAAATCCAAGGGTGATGTCATACCCTTCTAGGAAGATGTTGAGGCCTAAAGGTGGAACGTTCAGCCTAAAATTTAGGGTGCTTGGCCTCTAGAAGCCCCAAATGATGCCCACACATGCCACCAGGCTCATAAATGCCTCCAAAATTAAAACCCTAGCTCTGGATGATGTATAGGGTCATGATGGTGACATCCAGGGCCCTCAAGGGCCAATGTCCATGTGGAAGAGAAAGGTTCCCCCGGGTCTAGATCTGTCAGGGTGCCTCCAGAGGCAACGTCCTTCTTTTTCCCGATGCAAATCTTCAATTTCTTCTTACCCTTGTCTTGGGTTGTAGCATCCATTTGTGGGATTTAATCCCCCATGAAGGTCCGAGCTAATCATTCCCTCATGTGTACCTGTCCACCGGTCAAGGTCTTGTAGAAACAACAAGTACTCCCTTCAGGGGTTCATATGTCACATAGATCATAGCATGTAAATCACATCCAATAATTAAATTACCTAAACATGTGCATAAAACCCCCCTTAACCCAGACGAATGATCAAAGACGTTATGCAACATGGAAAGCTAGGTTTGGAGAAGGTCTCAGGGTGTCCTATTGGGCCAACCTCTCTTAATATTTTGGTGTTTCCCGGGTGGGATCTAATCCAAGTCACGTAAGTGTATGAGGTGGAATAGAGTAAGTATTTGGGCATGGGGTGCATGTAATAAAAGGGAAATGTAAAGTATTACCTATGGGTGCCTTTGTAGAGGGAGAGTTGTACCTTGTCATAAATGCAATTGTTTCCTAGCCCATTCATTGCCTTTTATTCTTAGCTTCATTTATTTTGATATTTTTCTTTTGTGCTTCAAGGGAATATTTGAGACAAACTGTCTCGGCTTGGTGACCAGAGGTTATAGCATTATTCACAAAAATTTCACAGAAATGAGAAGGTTGGCTCGTGATGAGACCCACTTTCTCTTGGCTATGCCACCAAGAGACACTACCATGGTTTGGTGACCAGATATGTGGTAGTTTCATACTGCTACATGCCCATGTTCATAATAGGTCAGCTCGTGATGAGACCTCTTATCCATCAACTAGTACCTTGAGTGTTTATGTATCTTATGGGTCCCCTTTTCTCACTGAGAATATTTTCACATCTTTCTCGAGGATGCCTAGGTGAATCATATCAAAGGTTTCAAAATTGGATTTTAACTCTTTCCAACTACTCTTACCCTCTGGGCCTTTATCCCCTTCTTCCCACAAGGTAAGGTACAACCCTTCCTAGTGTAGACAATCCCAATGCCCAAACAAGGATAGGGGGGATGGAAGGAATAAGGATGGAAAGTGGTAAGTATAGAGGGAATGGGTGATGAATTTTCACAGACCCACCCAGTAGCAACCCATCCTAAAAGGAAACCAACTTACTAGGGCATTGTGTTACCCTTCTAGGTATAAACGAGGAAAAGAGCATAATTTCCAAGAAAACGCCATGAAATGAAGAAGGATTCATTACAAAATATTCAAGTACTTCAAAAAATCAGAGTGATACATACCATGATACCTGGACTCATTACCTCATGGAGAAAGACCCACCGCTACTTCAGGACCAGGCTGGTGGGATGGATACTACTGTTGGTAGTGAATGGATTGCACTGAAGAAAAGAGGGGCCCTCTAGGGACATGCTCAAGTCGTCTGGCTCTCGGTACTCCATGTCTAGAACTTGTGGGCCTCGATAAGTTCTCTCCTTAGTTATCCCTAGTCTAGGGGATAACAGGCCCACAAGGCATACTTGATCTTGTTGTCCCAACTCTTCTTGTTCTCCCCAACAATCCTTTTCACAATGTTCATGATGTTTTTGTTGTTTGATTCTGCCAATCCAATCCCTTGAGGATAATAATTTGAAGAATGTGATAAAAAAAATCCCATACTTAAAACAAAACTCATTGAGCGCCAATGAGCTAAATTATTTGGTGTTGTCAGTGGTTATCTTAGTAGGGACACCAAATCTAGTAATAATCTTCTCCTCAAGGAACTTCATTACGACTTCTTTTGTTTCTTTTTTGGTTGGGATAGCTTCTACCCATATGGTGAATTAATAAGTGGTGGTCAAAATCCATCGGTATCCATTACTAGAATTGTCTTTGATTTCACCAATGAAATCCAATCCCCATTGTTGAAAGGGTTCTTTTACAATGATTGGTTTAAGGGGAAGGGAAGGGAGGCGTTGCTTGCTGGAAAACAATTAACACGACTGACAAGCTCTAACATATCGATGTGTGTCGGAAAAAATAGTATCTGAATAGTACCCTGCTCTTAAAATCTTATGGGTCGTGGTGTGTGCTGCAAAATGGCCTCCATAATGTCCTGCGTGGAGTTTTATGACTAACTTATCCACTTCTTCTTTATCAACACATATAAGGATTACCCCATCTGGGTTTCTCCACCCAAGACCCTCCTTTATTAGGTAATACTTCATGGATTTGAGTCTCGGGGATTTAATTTTATGTTCCACCAAATGATCAGGGGATATGAGGTTTTTTAGGTAATAAATGATGTCTAAATACCATTCATTATTTTCAATCTCACTTACGACAATGTTAACTTGCTCCTTCTGTCCTACCTCTATGGCCTCTTGATTTCTTTATTTGATCATTTTTTCCATCCCTTGTCCTTTAATTATCTTAGTTGGCTTGATTTCCAAATCATATTCCTATATTTTTGACACCCACTTTCCCCTTGATCCAAGGCAATCTTGTTGTGATAACACATACTTCACAACGGTGTAGGGGAAAAAGGATTTGATCTTGTTGTATCCCACATAGGTTCAAAAGTGCTTGAGATACTTGACTAGAGTGTAAGCTTGTTTTTCTGTGATGGTGTAATTTAGTTCTGAGTCCCTAAGATTCTTTATGATGAAATCTATTGGTTGTTCATCCCCTTGATCATTCTTTTGTAACAACACACCTAAGATGGTATCCTTTGAAGCAAAGGAGAAAATGATGAAGTCCCTGGAGAAGTTCAGTCTAGCCAAGACATGTGTGACATCTATTGCCTTCTTAATACATTCAAAATATAGCCTACCTTCACTTTCCCATTCAAAACAAGCATCCTTCTCCAGTAACTTGTTAAGGGGTTTAACGATTTCAACAAAGTTTGGGACGAATCTCTTGATAAAGTTAATTTGGTCGAAGAAGGATTGCAAGGCTTTCTTATCTTTAGGGAGAGGGATTTTCTTGATGGCTTCAACCCTGGAAGGATCTATCATGATTCCATCTTTAGAAATGATGTGTCCCAGTAACTTACCCTTGTATACACCAAAAATTGATTTCTTAGGGTTGAGAGAAATGCCATATTCCCTACATCTTTGGAAGATAATTCTTAAGTGTTGAATATGTTGTTCCCTTGTTTTAGAAATGGCGATGAAATCATTTTGATATATTTCTATGAGATTTTTTATTAGATCTTTGAAGGGATAGTCCATGGCTCACTGAAAAGTAACTCATGCATTGGTGAGTCTTGTTATTGCGCAATTTGTACTTGGCCAAATCCAAAGGCAAGTGGGTACTAAATTGGCATAACAAGGAGGATGTCCTATCACTGTCACCTTAATAACACACCTCTTTCTATTTAGGAGTGGTACCCCAGGGGAGACGTCCCCAATGACCTGGGGCTTTGAGAAGGCTAAGGAAAAATATTAAGAAAGTCCCACCCCTCTCACAGGTCACTTTGATCAAAAGTTGCAAGGGTTTAAATGAGATGAAGAAAAATAATGTTCAAGTGTACCTTCCCAGAACAAGACAACAAGAAAAGATGCTATTTGCAAGTACCATATGATGTTAGTGCTTCATAAAACCATAGACTTTTGAAAAAATGAACAAGTTGATATAAAAGCTGAAGAAAATAGAAGTATTTATAACAACAATATATACTTAGCAATATCTTCACAATTATGCCTCAATAAATCTTCAAATATGACAAGAAATGATAACATAAACTTGACAAAATGATAGTAATTGTCAGAAGCAATGACAGAAATGTATAATCAACTTTAAATCTTTCTTTTAAGATGAATTTTTTATTGTTATAGATGGTTGTAGCAATATTTTGTAGCAACAACAAATTACTTAGTAGGTTATTCTAATCTAAAGTTAGAAATAGTTAGTAAAAGTCTTAAGGTAGATGGTTTAAGAGTTTGTTTGGTCAATCAATCCCTTGCAAGGTATGAACTAGTGCCTTTTAGGGTAATTGGAGTCAAGGTTTGCAGCGACAATTCTTAGAGGGAAACAACAAATGATAATAGATGAGCGAAAGGAAAGGGAATATGATTGATATGTTAGTAACCTAAGGCCTCAATATCTAAAACCCTAGAAGGAAAAGATGATAGAAAGTAGGTAACCCTAGGCCCTAGTGATTTCCTTCTTCTTTAGATCAAACTTGAAATAAATGTATGGAGATTAATGAAGAAATTATAATAGAGTGATACAAAGGTAGGGCTCTAGTATATTCTTCAAGGAATATGTTCTCTAGCAAAATCAAGTAGGTGAAGAGTTATAAAGAAAAGGACAATAACATGGTCTTTTCTCCTAGGGTTTGAAACTAACAATTTCATAATCTTAGAAATGAATAAGAAAATGTACCATAACCATTCAAAATAAATAAGGATTGCATATTTGTACTTACTTCATCAAGAATAATCTAGCCACAAACCCTAGTTGAAAACTTTCCACTATGAAAATGAAAAAATACACCAAAAATAGCCTCCTCCAAGAGTTGTGCGCCACTGAATTTTAGCCAATAAGCCTTTAAAGAGGCTTAATTTCAGACCTCACACTTGTGTGAGTGAAATATGATTGAAAAATGAGAGTCTTAACTCTCTATTTATACAATATGAATGACCTTTAATTACATTTTAGGTCAAAAAAGGCCGACATGGCCAGTTTACATCAAATTAACAATCAAAAACCCTAATTTTCCTTTAGGGATGATGTCATGCCCCTCCTAGGGTGATGTCAGGCCCCATCATGGAACACTAGGCCTTATAAGTGAGACATTTGGCCTCAAAATGCCTAAAAAACTACCACACATGCCAACCAAGTCGTCCTCATGCCAAAACCCTAACTAGATGACGTCAAGGCTCAAAATGATGATGTTGGGGGCCTTCAAGGGCCAACGTCATGGTGGGAGGGAAAGACCCCCCTAGGTAAAAGCCTACCAAAGTGTCTCTGGTGGAACTTCCTCCTTTTTCTTTGGTGCAAGCCTCTGGCATCCCCCTGCCCTTGGTTGGGGTCACAACATCCATTTGGTAGGATTTTGGCCCCATGGAGGTCAGAGCTAATCATCTCCCCATATGTACCTGTCTATTGGGCATGGTCCCGCAGTGACAACAAGTACACCCTCCATGGGCTCATAAGTCACAGGGATCGTAACAATGTCAATCACATCTAATAATCAACTTACTTAAACATGTGCATCAAAACCCCCTTTACCCAAACAAATGCTCAAAGACATTATGCTATTTGACAAGCGACATTTGGAGAGGGTCTTAAGATGCCCTATTGGGCCAATCCTCCTCAGTTGTGGGGTGTTTCCCAGGTGAAGATCAATCTAGGTCATGTAAATGCATGAGATGGTGTAGGAGATGTTTGGGCAAGGGGTGTAGTGATAACAGGGAAATGTAGGTCTTACCTCTGGGTGCCTCTGTAGAGGGAAAGATGCAACTTGTCATGGATTACATTGTTACCTATCCCATTCAATTCCTTTTACTCTTTGTCTTATTACTTTTTCTTTTCAAGAGAATAGTTGGAGGACACTATCCTGGCATGGTGACCAGTGGTGATAGCGTTACCCACAAGAATTTCACATAAATGAGAAGGTTGGCTCGTGATGAGACCCACTTTCTCTTGGCTATGCCACCAAGATCCAATACCCTGGTTTGGTGACTAGATGGATGGAATTTTCATACCGTTACATGCCCATGGACCTAATAGGTCAACGCATGATGAGACCTCCTATCCACCAACTAGGTCTTGAGTTTTATTTTATTTTACGAGTTCCCTTTTCTTGTTGAGAAGCCTTTTATTTCTTTCTTGGGAATACCTGAGAGAAGAATCTCAAGGTTTCATCTTGGATTTTAAATTTTTCCAGCTACTTTTACCCTCTGGTCCTTTATCCCCTTCTTCCCACAAGGAAAGGTACAACGCTTACTAGCTTGGAAAACCCAATACCCAAACCAATGTAGGGGAAAGATGAGAGGGATAATGATGGAAAGTGGTAATCATGGAAGGAGTGGATGATGAATTTTCACAGACCCTCCCAGTGGAAACTCGTCCCTAAGGGAACCAACTTACTAGGGCGCTATGTCATCCCACCTAGGTATGGACAAGTTAAAGAGCATAATTTCCAAGCAAAAATCATGAAACAAAAGAGAATTCAATGCACATATTCAAATGTTTTGAGAATCAGAGTGACACATACCATAATACCCGGACTCATTACCTCATGGAGCAAGACTCACTGCTACTTCAAAACTAGGCCAATGGGATGGATGTTGATGTTGTTGATAGATAGGAGGCACTGAAGAAAATATGGGCCTCTAGGGGCAAACTCAAGTCATATGGATCTCGGTACTCCATGTCTAGGACCTGTGGGCCTCAAGACATAATCTCCTTAGTTATCCCTAGGATAGGGGATAACATCTGGATCCAACTCGGGAACGTGTTCTCACCATAGAGTGCATGAGAACCTCAACATCTCTGGCATGACCTGTGATCTGCTAGATCTCAACAAAAGCTATCAGTAATCTTTTGGGGTGGTGATATCACCCCTGGCTCATATATGATACAAAAAAATGGAAGAAATCATATATACAAATGGAAATTAAACTACAACTATACTACTCTAGCATGATATGCAGATGGTATATACAATGAATGCAAATTCCTACCTACTTACCTCTACTTACATGTTAGTTGAATTCTAGGTGTATTCAAATAGCCAGTGAAACCATCCTAGCAATGTCTCATAATACCTCCTTCTGTGCTTCATCATAAACCAAAACAATGATAAGTCAAACAAAAAATTAACATGAGATAGAAAATGTATTGTATCATCAGAAATCGTAAAGTCTAGCTCATGGAGACAGGAGGGAGGGACAAAATCATGCCAATTAACACCTTAATGAAATTTCTCAATCCATCTCATAAAGGGATCATGAAAGATCAAATGTTCAATAGATTGACTCAAAGAGTTTAAAGGTTGGCTACCTTGGATGTCTTCACAATCTGAGGTATGGGAAGGAACTAGCAAGAACCTAGGGGATGACTGACAATTTATTAAGGGAAGGCTAGAATATTGAGATAACAAACTTCTTCTTGAGGTATTCAACCTACCCTTGAATTCTAAAAGCAATCTTTGCCTCAGAGAAAAATTAATACAAAGGGCATGCTTCCCAACTACACCTTTAGTGACACAGCAAGATAAAATAGTCAAAGGGAGATGGAAGACATTGTCATAAGGATCCTTCTCTAGGAAATAAATGTCCTCACCTTTATCAATATCTGAGCACAACGGTGGTTGATAATCTTCTTCATGGAATAAATCCAAGTGCTCAAAGGAATATTCATCAAAATCCTCAAGGTATGACCAAAAATCATTAGGAGAACATAGCACTAGGTCATCCTTGGGTATTTGAAAAAGGTTTGTAATCATATCATATCCTTGTTTCCAAATGCCAAAACTATTAGTAACTTCATATGATAGTTGTAAAGAAAACTTTTGTAAATGACCCTCAATGTCGTAAATGGGATCCCCATCATATTAAATCACATCCCATTTACGCTTTTGACTTGCATGAACTCATAAATATTATCAACATAGTCATCAACTTTATCATAACATGAAGGGATTAAAACATCCAAGGGCTCCTCTAACAATTCTGCACTTTCCAATTCATAAAACAAAGCATCATCAGACTCTTGGAAAGGAGAATAACTTATTATTTTTACTTCTTCTTGTGCAAGAGATTCAAGGATTTGGACAAATTCACTAAATGGAACCACATGCATCATTGTTTCATCCTCATGACTTGATTCTACATCTTCAACTTCATAATATACATGATCTATCTTGTCCAAGGGTTCCAGTTCTTCTTCACTCTCTAAATCATAGAATAAGGTATTATCAAAACCCTGAAAAGGAAAGTGACTAACCTCATCTTATTCTTCTTGTGCAGGAAAAATGGGATTTAGGATGGATTCATCAGAGGGAGGAGAACATGTCAATACTTCATTATGTTGAAGATATTTGGGCTCTTGCTCTTCAACCAGATTCTCATTATCCTTGGTAGAGGTATGAATAAATTCTTTCTCCTCCTCATAGGATTGGTAACCTTCATTAGGACCCTTCTCCTCAACCTCTTGTTGATTGATGTCTTGCTCCAAACCTCTCAGGGTTTCTTCAAAAGGGATCTCAAGGGAGGACACTCTCTTGGGAATATCTGGTGTATATTTGGCCTTACCAACCTCGATTCCCGGAACTAAGGATTGTTATTTCTTGAACAAGGAGACATCTGCCTCGATTTGTATAGCCATGTGATAAATTTCTTGGATTGTTCTAGGAGATTCATCTCTGATAGGGAAACTTATTTTCCCAGTAAAAGATTTTGTGTAAAGAAAGAGAAGAAATTTGTGTGACAGGTGAAGGTTTGTTGGGATTTGTTGTAATAGCCTTTCAAATCTATCATGGAATTCCATAACAATTTCATTCTCATTCTTATTTATGTGATCGATTTTGTCTATCAAAATCCCATGATCCCATTTCTCAAGGAAAACCTCTTCTAACGGATCCATGGATGTAATACTATCATCAGGGAGGCCATCATACCATCTCCTGGCATTATCATGAAGAGTAACAGAGAAAAGTTTCATTGCTAGGTCTTCAACATCGTCACTGATGGGGTGGAGTTGAAAGAAAGCATAAAAATCACACATATGTTTATTAGCATTCTCTTCATCATTACCAATAAATTTAGAGAGCCATTTTGCATACCTCAGAGGCATTCATCAAGGATACCATGGTATTTTACTTATATCCAAGGGTTTAAAATTTCTTGGGTCCCATTGAGAAGCCATGCTTGGATTAATCTTTAGTGGAGTCGCCAGATAATCCTTCTAGGGATCATCAAATGGAAAAGAGGGAATCACCCTCAGTGGAGTCGCCAAGTAATGTTCATAAGATAAAGGCTTTGAAGGAAAGGATTACCGAAAAAGTGTCGTTTTGAGGAATATCGACTCAGTGTTCCCTGACAACGACACCAAAATGTTATCGTGCAATTTTTACTTGCCCAAAGCCAAAGGCAAGTGGGTACTAAATTGGCGTAACGAGGAGGATGTCCTATCACTGTCACCTTAATAAGACACCCCTTTCTATTTAGGAGTGGTACCCCAGGGGAGACATCCCCAATGACCTGTGGGTTTGAGAAGGCTAAGGAAAAATATTAAGAAAGTCCCACCCCTCTCATAGGTCACTCTGATCAAAATTTCCAAGGATTTAAATGAGATGAATCAAAATAATGTTCAAGTGTACCTGCCCAGAACAAGACAACAAGAAAATATGTTATTTGCAAGTACCGTATGATGTTAGTGCTTCATAAAACCATAGAATTTTGATAAAATGAACAAGCTGATATAAAAGTTGAAGAAAATAGAAGTCTTTATAATAGAAATATATATTTAGCAATAGCTTCACAATTATGCCTCAATAAAGCTTCAAAAATGACAAGAAATAATAGCATAAACTTGAAAAAATGATAGTAATTGTTAGAAGCAATGATAACAATGTATAATCAACTTTAAATATTGCTTTTAAGAAGAATTTTTTGTTGTTGTTATAGATGGTTGTAGCAATCTTTTGCAACAACAGCGAATTAGTTGGTAGGTTAGTCTAATATAAAGTTAGAAATAGTTAGTAAAAGTCTTAAGGTAGATGGTTTAAGAGTTTGTTTGGTCAATCAATCACTTGTAAGGTACGAACTAGTGCCTTTTATGGTAAATGGAGCCAAGGTTTGCAACGAAAATTCTTAGAGGGAAAAAAAATGATAATAGATGATCTAAAGGAAAGGAAAGATGATTGAGGTGTTAGTAACCTAAGGCCTCAATATCTAAAACCCTAGAAGGAAAATATGCTAGAAAGTAGGTAACCCTAGGCCCTAGCAATTTCCTTCTTCTTTAGATCAAACTTGAAATAAATGTATGAATCTTAATGAAGCAATGCTACTAGAGTGATACAAAGGTAGGGCTCTAGTATATTCTTCAAGGGATATGTTCTCTAGCAAAATCAAGTAAGTGAAGAGTTATAAAGAAAAGGACAATAACATGTGCTTTTCTCCTAGGGTTTCAAACTAGCAATTTCATAATCTTAGAAATGAATAAACAAATGTACCATGACCATTCAAAATAAAGAAGGATTGCCTATTTTTACTTACTTCATCAAGAATAATCTAGCCACAAACCCTAGTTGAAGACTTTCCACCATGAAAATGCAAAAATACACCAAAAATGGCCTCCTCCAAGAGTTGTGCACCACTTAATTTCAGCCAATAAGCCTTAAAATAGGCTGCATTTCAGACCTCACGCTTGTGTGAGCGAAAGATGATGAAAAAATGATAGTCTTAACTCTCTATTTATACAATATGAATGACCTTTAATTACATTTTAGGTCAAAAAAGGAAACATGGTCAGTTTACATCAAAAATCCAGTTTTACATAAAATTAACAATTCAAAACCCTATTTTGCCTTTAGGGATGATGTCATGCCCCTCCTAGGGTGACATTATGCTCCATCATGGAACTCTAAGCCTCAGAAGTGAGACGTTAGGCCTCAAAAGGCTTCAAAAACTACCATGCGTTCCAACCAAGTCATCATCATGCCAAAACCCTAATTGGATGATGTCAAGGCTCAAAATGATGACGTCAGGGGCCTTCAAAGGCCAACGTCATGGTGGGAGGTAAAGACCCCCCCTAGGTCCAATCTTGCCAAAGTGTCTCTGGTGAAACGTCCTCCTTTTTCTCTGGTGCAAGCCTCTGGTATCCCTTTACCCCTGGTTTGGGTCACAACATCCATATGTTGGGATTTTAGCCCCATGGAGGTCTGAACTAATCATCTCCCCATATGTACATGTATGGCAGGCATGGTCCTGCAGCAAAAACAAGTACGCCCTCCATGGTCTCATAAGTCACACGGATCATAGCAATGTCAATCACATCTAATAATCAAGTTACCCAAACATGTGCATCAAACCCCCCCTTTACTTAGACAAATGCTCAAAAACATTATGTTATTTGACAAGCCAGGTTTGGAGAGGGTCTCATGATGTCCTATTGGGCCAATCCTCCTCAAGTGTGGGGTGTTTCATAGGTGAAAACCAATCTAGTTCATGTAAATGCATGAGATGGTGTAGGGGATGTTTGGGCAAGGGGTGCAGTGATAACAGGGAAATGTAAGTCTTACCTATGGGTGCCTCTATAGAGGGTGAGATGCACCTTGTCATGGATGCCATTGTTTCCTAGCCCACTCAATGCCTTTTAATATTTTTCTTATTTCTTTTTCTTTTCAAGAGAATAGTTGGAGGACATTGTCTTGGCGTGGTGACCAGTGGTGACAATGTTTCCACAAGCATTATATTTTACGGAAATGAGAAGGATGGCTCGTAATGAGACCCCCTTTCTCTTGTCTATTCCACCAATAACCACTACCCTGGTTTGGTGACCAGATGTATGGAAGTGTCATAACACACTACATGCTCATGGACCTAATAGGCCAACTCATGATGAGACCTCCTATCCACCAACTAGGTCTTGAGTTTTATATTATTTTATGGGTTCCCTTTTCTTGTTGAGAATCATTTTATTGATTTCCTTGAAATCCCTAGGCAAAGCATCTCAAGGTTTCATCTTGGATTTTAACTTTTTCCAACTACTTTTACCCTCTGGGCCTTTAGCCCCTTCTTCCCAAAAGGCAAGGTACAACCCTTACTAGCTTGGAAAACCCAATGCCTGAGCCAATGTAGGGGAAAGATGAGAGAGATAATCATCAAAAGTGGTAAGTATGGACGGAATTGACAATGAATTTTCATAAACCCACCTAGTGGAAACTCATCCCTAAGGGAACCAAATTACTAGGGAACTTTGTCATCTCGCCCAGGTATGGAAAAGTTAAAGAGCATAATTTCCAAGAAAATTTCACCAAACAAAAGAGAATTCAATGCACATATTCAAATGTTTTTAGAATCAGAGTGACACATACCATGATACTCGGAGTCATTACCTCATGATGCAAGACCAGGTTGATGGGATGGATGTTGTTGTTTCTTATAGATAGGAGGCGTTAAAGAAAATATGGGCCCTCCAGGGCCAAGATCAAGTCATATGGATTTCAATACTCCATATCTAGGACCTGTGGGCTTCAAGACATAATCTCCTTAGTTATCCCTAGGATAGGGGATAACAAGTTCGAAGGGCATTCGTAAATACTTATAGGTTCCCCAAGGGGTGGTAAAAGCAGTTTTGAGTTGATCATCATGCCTTACCAAAACCAGGTTATACCTTGAGAAACCATCAAGCATGGACATCATCTCTGCACTGGTTACCCTTTGCAAAAGATATTCCATATTTGGTAATGGATAATTGTCCTTGAGTGAGGCTTTTTTTTTTTTTCTGAAATCCACACATATCCTAATTTCACCATATTCTTCCTTACAATGACCAGATTGGAAACCCATGATGAATATATAATCGGTTCAATTATTCCTGCCTCAACCATCTTTTGTAACTATTTTTGTATTTGTGGGGCAACCTTTGGGTTCATTTGTCTGAGATTTTGTCTAAAACGCTTTGTGCCATCAATGAGGGGAATGGCATGTTGTATAATATCTTCCCGATAGGCCTTTAGATCTTCCTAATACCAAGAGAAAACATCCTTGAACTCTCGTATAAGTGTAGTTAACTTTTCCGTCTCATCAATTATTGTTCCTTTACCAAATTGATTAACTTCGGGGATTCTTCGGCTCCAATGTTGCATTCAATAATCTCATCATTTGTTTTATTTGGAGGTTTCTCTTTGTACTTATTGTTCTCTCCTTATACACACCTAGGATACGTGGAAGAAATATTCAATCCACTCGGTGTGTCCTTGGGTGCAAGTGAGAGTTAAGGTGGTGTCACCTAATCCTCAACTCCTCCATCTAGGCAACCTCCTAGCGAAGATAAGGGGGGTAGTCCCTAATAAAATAATCTAAGGCATAAACTGAAATCTAAGAAACTAGTATTCTATGATTTTATTTCATTAACCAATATATATATAAAGAAAATCTATTCTAAATCATACACATATCAATTAATCACCACAAGATACATAACGATACTTGCATAAAACGATACTTGAGATAATATTAGATGCAAGTAAATTAAAAGTTGCTTCAAAGTAAATGACTGAAAATAAAGTTCTTGAAGAAAATGGCTTTGTAAATGTAGAATTGAGACCAGTTCCTTAAAAGTATCATGGGCAATGTAGATCGTCTGTTTTATTAGGCTTTATTGATGGTAGGTTAATGAGATCAATTTTATTTGCAATAAAGTAAATTGTTTGGACTAAACTAGATTTGGCCCTTCAGAAAAAAAAACCCCTAAAGTGGAGGTTGAGCTTTCTGAATATCCAATAGGGAGGTCCCTATGATTTTACACACAAACCCAAGAGAATGTGGGAGATCCAAAAGGGAGAACCTGGATCTCAAAGTTCCCGCCATATATCTTACACAAACTCTCTTACATTTCCACTAAAGCAAAGTTTCTTAATTATTTCCCTATTAATCTATCACCACTGACCCACCCAGTGTGTATGAAACTTACTCCCAGAAGATTGAGACAAGCTCGCAACTGGAAGGGTTAGGAACCACACCGAGAGATGAGGGTAGTTGGAAGGGTTAGGAACCACATCGGGAGCTGAGGGTAGTTTTTTACTTGAAAGTAAATGTTTTCTAATTACTAGTATTCACTGACCCGCCTCTTTCGAGGAGCTGAAGAGACGGTTTATTGCCAACTTTGAAATAGCATGAAATAAAATCTAAACTAGCAATTAGTGTCCTACTTTGCAAAAAAAAGGAAAACTAATATAGAAATTAAGATATTACTTTCCAACTTGAAATCTATTTTATGTGTTTGTTCTTGCAAACTTAAAAGAAAATAAAGAATAAAGAGTGAGAAACTTTCTCCAAGACCACAACACCAACCCCCTAGGGGGAAACACAAAGTGAGGCCTCCCTTGGCTCAATTATTTTATTAAATCGGTTACAATTGTCTCTTGAAGAGACTTTTGATCTCTTTAAAATAGAGATGAAGATCTTTATAAATGGATCAGAAATAAAAATTACACTTTTACAACAATTTTCAAAGATATAGGGCCACTTTGGGGGTCTTGGAAGCTTTAAATATTCAATTTTTGGACATTGTATCCCCTTGTTTTCAAACATACCTTCAAAAAACAGAAAGAAAACCAAGATGCAATATTCCCCAAAGAACTTTAAAGGTGTCTTGAGATGTTAGTAGTAAAGCCCCAAAATTTTCCTAAGTAAATTTATTGAAATTTTGCAAAATGGAACCAAAGAATCAAGCTAGAAAGATTAATTCCTTGGGATCTTTTGTTGTTGTTTTAAGGCAGAAAAATACAAGCACTAAATTTTCCAATATTTAAATGAAGTACTTTAGAAAAGAAACTACTTTTATCCTTTAAGAATTTAGAAGAAAAACTTGATAAAAGTAGTTTTTTCTAGTCTAGATCTTATGCTTTTAATTGAAACCTTTAGATGCAAAATAGATCTAGCTTTCCTGTATATGAAAAACTGAAATGAGATGTATTTAAACTCTAAATCAGATTCAATTGGTTTTCATATGATAATTTAATGTAACCAAGAAATAATAATAAAATTTGAGAAAGAGAGAGAAGGATCTTCAAAGCCTTGGAACTTTGGGCAAGATGGAGTCTCTTTGATGGATCAAAGAGGGTCTTTTGTCTTTCTTGAGAGCTTGAAGAAGAAAAGAGTACAACAAAACCTATTCTCCTCTTCAAGTAGTGAGATCCTGCAAATTTAGATACCTCTTGCCAAAAAAATATTAGTATAATAGTGTTCTTGCATAAGAAGATTTAGGAAAGCATACACAATAACCGAAATGAATATGAAATATAAACATTCACATAAAATAAACAATAAAACCATAAAACAATATAGATCTTCTAGTTTTACCCTTCTTGGATACAACTCCAATTGAAGGCCACAATCCAATATTCAAGCAAAAAGAATAGCACAAGTTACCTCACAAATTAGCACACAATTTGATAAGAAGATCCACACATGAAACTTGATCACCAAAAAAGCCTCCAAAGCCTTTTATTCCAAAATAGAAATGATAGTACAATAATTTACAAGATTAATCATTCACTAGCTCCAACTAGTTTTATATTGAGAGGATGCTCCAATTTATAGCAAAAGGGAAAGATGCCAAAGGGAGGAGGGCGCACCAAGTGGAGAGGGAGGGAGCACCAAGTGGATGGAGGGTGGAGCCAAGTGTGTGGGATAAGGCTTCCACCTCTCCCCACACTCCTACAATGCGCCACTTGGAATAATTGAAGGGGATAGGGGGTGCCACCTCTCAAGAGGTAGGTTGCCCCTCTTTAGAATGCGCCACCTCTCAAGAGGTGTGCACCCTCTTCTTGAGAACATGTTTTAAATCAGCCCACATGCCATCTCATCCAGCCTATGACCAATGGGATGTCTCCTATGGTTTCCACATTTCCTTTTGAGGCTTTATTCACTCAAAACATGTCCCAACATGTTTCCCAGAAAATAGTTACTTGCTGATTTTTCTTGATTTTTTATGTCTTTTTTGGGTTTTTTGAGTAAAATTGACTTTTAGTGATTAAAATCACTAATTTCACTCACCAAAGTGGATGATTAGTTAATATGGGTGCTATAGGTCCAAAAATTATCACCCCAAGGCATATGAAGTCCCCTAGTGCCACTTTTTTATTACAACTTTAAATTTTAATTTAAAATTCCCATTTTACGAAAAAAAATTAATTAATTGAAAAAATTAAAAAATCCTAAGGGGGAATTAGCACATTTCCATAAAACTTTAGGAGGATGTTTAGAATGGTAATATACATTAGACACTAGGCTTAGATTCATGCTAAGGCCCAACCATGAGTATATACTCCAGCTTTGGAGAAATTGAGTGAAAAAAACGCAGAAATTATAAATTACCTTTAGACAACAAAATATAATTAACAAGTACAAAAAACACTCCAAAGTAACAAATCATGCCTAATTTGAAGGTGGATAAGACATTTAAAAAATTTCATCATGCAATATCTCTTATTACAATTCCTTGAAGGGTATGGAAAATGTGAAAAAGGTTAGTCTTATTAATCGGCTGAACTTCTGAACTCTAAACTTTGAACATGGAAATGCTCAATCTTTGGCGGCTCGTTGGAAGTCCATCCTAGTGCACTTGGTGGATAACACATATCATTTCGGTCAAAGAGGTTTTCCAAAGGAACAATCCCTTTGGGTAGGGGCATGAAAGCTATATCGACGATCTCAATGTTTTCCTTCTCAAACAACAAGTTTATTTGGGCTTCAGAGAATTCTCCCTCATTCTGTAGAAAATGAAAAAGTTGACTGTTGTTTTCAAAAACTTGCCAATGTTTCAAGTTGTTAGGTAAAGAAGGTCTGAAGTTGACTTCTACCTTTTTGAGACCGATTTCTTTGGAAAGTTGTAAGTTTGAAGCGGACACAACAAGAGTGTCTTACAAATGATTTTCTTCCCTAGGGATGGCCTTAATGGAAAAGTTTTCAAACCTCTTTATGGCCTCCCAAACAACATCTTTATATTTCTTTAACCTTGGGTTTTTTGCAGAAAACTTCTTATTTACTTGTGAAACAATTAGGTCGGAATCCCATTTTACATGTAGGTTCTTGATGTTCATATCGATGGCCAGGTTGATTCCAAGGATAAGGGCCTCATACTTAGCAATGTTATTTATGCATTCAAACTCAAGTCTATATGGAAAAAGGGTGGTATCGTTATCGAGCGACCTGAATACTATTCTTGCACCTAAGCCCGTACTTGAGTGTGCACCATCAAAATCCAAGCCCCAAGACCCTTCTTTTATTTCTTCATCTATGAAAGGGGAATCCACCACAATAAACATGTTATCTATTCCTTCTTCGAGAACCTGATGGTTTATGTTGTCATGACACACAATATTCTCAGTTTTGATACTATCTTAGAGAGACACTTGCTCTTTATCTTTGTTGGTCTCACACTTTGTTTCATCCATAGGTTCTGCAAACATTTGTTGAAAGTATTGTGAGAATTTCACTTCGGCCAACTCTGTGGCTTTCTTCTTTTCTAATTCTATGATCTCATCTGGTGAGCGAGGTGTTTTTTCTAGTGTTGTCTCTCTCTATTCTTCTAAAAGTTTGATCATGAGACAAGCTTCCCTTTTAGCTTCTTTTATCACTCCTCTAGTAGGTAAATTATGACATCTGCAAGAATTTCTGGTGAAAGAAAGTCATCAATATGATTGATCTGAGGAATCCCCTTGGGTTTATCTCCTCTCTGTATGAGAGAAGTAACCAAGTTTACTTCTATTTCACAGGCTCTCTCCTGGGATTTACACAGATTAGTAGGGCGTTCTCTAACTAGGCCCCCATATCGATCTTTCATAGTTGATATGTATATCCTGAGAATGGCAGCTGGAGGAGGTTTCAACTCTTGGGGAAAACATCTTACAATTTTGTTAAACCTATCGTTGAAATCCCTTATGTATTCCCATGTTTTTCTTCTGCAGTTGTGGAGCTTATTACACAAATATTGGTAGTATCTCTTTTTCTCGAACCTTTTGGTGAAAAGTTCCTGAAAGAAGTTCCAATTTGTGATTTTTCCTGGGGGAATTTTTTCAAACCAAAACCTTTCCTTCCCGACAAAATTATAAGATAAAATTTTCATCAATATATCCTCATGTTGGTCACAGGATTCCAAACTACACAGGAAAAGATACAAGTGATATTCTGGTTCAATAAGGTATTCTCCTGAAAAGGTTGGCATCCACTCTTTGAAGTCCTTTGGGATCTTATGAGGGGATCCATGGATCTTTGTTATGTCCAAAGGTTTGTGTGTCTCTTTGTTTTTCATGCTCCAAGTAACGCTCGGTGAGGAGGGTATGGGTGAAGGAGGAGGTGTGGAAATAACATGTGAGTATGGAGGGCTAGGAGAGGTAGAAGAGAAATTATGAGGGACATGGTACTTTGAGGGACTAGGCCCCTTAGGTGGTGCTTTACAACCCTTGGAGCATTTTTTGGTTGCACACTTCTTTGGTGGCATGGTGGAGTCGTCAGACAACCCCCTATTTTAGGAAAGGTTTTGTCGATAAGGTGGAAAGGGAACGTCCCTTGGGTGGAGTCGCCAGGTAATCCAAGGGAAAGGCTTTGGGATAGCTTACCAAAGTGTATTTAGGGTATGAAGAAGATTCAAAATATTCCCTGGAAATGGCGCCAAAATGTTATGGCACAAGTTGTAGGTTGGTAAAATCCTGACCCAGCCACGGAACAAGTGCTACAACTTTGGGAACCCTACACCCGATGTCACCTCCATGTAGTTCCCGCACTTGGGGGTGACTAAGGTCACTCATGGGAGGCGATCTCGGAGACCCTAGGGGGATTGATATGGATATGGATATAGATGTAAGTGAATCCCCTATAGGTCAAGTATAAATGGAATGAAGGGTAGGGAGATATGCCTTGTATGTTAAGTAAAGGCTGCCCCACAAGTATAATGCTTTTTCGGATGATTGTACCTGCCCAAGACACAATAAAACACACCTTGCAACAGTATATGTTAGTTGGTTTGGCACGTTAATATTTTTTTCCCTAATATGAAGCAATAAATGAAAGTATATATGAAAAATATACTATAATATTCTCAATATGTGATCAAGATCAAGTAGAAAATGCAAGAGAAAGACTAGAAATTGACTAGATAAACTCAAGATGAAGAACCAATACTCTTAGCACAAAATATAAGGTTGTTGTAAACACTTGTCTGCAAAAGATTATATCAGAATTGTGGCTTTAAAATTCAATGTATTACAACAATAGAATCATCCACTAGAATCCCCTCAAACTTTCCCAAAAAGTGCGTTAGGATAAGGACAGTAAATGTGCAAACTTTGAGCAAAAACCAATTGTTTATAAGAGAGTTATTAAAGAAAGTATGTTAGGGTTTTTTCATCCCTAATGGACGAAGATGAAAATTTGTAACAACATCAATAAGTATCCCTTATATGAGGAATCCCTAGTGGCTGTGAGGTGCCCAAGGCACAAGAAAAACAATCCACTTAGCAAGAAGCAAAATTGATTGAAATTCATGTTTCCCAATGCAATTATTTTATATTTCCAATGCAACAAATCAATGACTAGTGCCTTTAATGGATTCACAAGGATATTATAGAAGCTACCTCCTTGGGGGTGTAATCCCTTTTACTTCCCAAGGAAATTTTCTCTAAGCTATGGTTTAAGCTAAGAGGGTGTATGCCTTTATACTTCTCTTAGCAAACAATTAATTAATGAGATGAAGCAAGAAAAATGGTGAATACTATGGTGGGGGTGTATTCCCTTATACTTCCTACCTATATCCTAGCACAACACAACTTGACTTGAAATAAATGATAGCAAGAGAATAAAAACCATATCAATATCATGAGAAATGTTAAGACAATTCACCACAAGAGCTAGAAAGTGTCATCCAAAGCTAGCACTAGGCCTTCCTCCATCAACCATTCATAAAATTAGCCATAATACAAGTGCAAAAGAGCTAAAATATCTAAGGAGGCCTAAAATTAAGACTAAATCCTCTCACAAGAGGAGAGTTATGATTGAAAATGAGATCTTACGATCTCTATTTATACAAAAATTAGCCAACATGGCTTGTCCACAAAATAAGGAGTAAAACACAATATTAGGGGTCAACAACCCTAATATTTCCCCCTTAACACAATACTATTAAACAATTCACTTAAAATTTCATCGTTTGCACAAATTAAACCCTAATCTAAGATGATGTCACCCCTTTAGGGGACGTTTTTCCACTTTGAGGAGGTTGTTAGTGTTGGAGAAGCATGGAAGGGACTCCAAAATCCATGTGTCAATAATATAAGTGATCGCATCATGGTGAAGACCCTATTCTCCTTAAAACTTCCAAGTGAAAATGAGTGGCACCTCACCACTAAGTCCTAGCCCCCAATATCATGACGTCATGCTCAAAATTGGGACGTTTTTCCCCTCCTGGGAAAATCATTTGGCAAGCAATGGGTGGGATAGGTAATCCAAGTCATCATCAAGGCCATCCAAGTCATCTTTCTCTCATATAGAATGCGGGCCCCTAGCATCCAACCTGTGGGATTGTATCCCCATGGAAGCCCAAGCTAGGCTTGTTCTCCCAAAAATGTCCACCAACTAAGTCCTGCAAAGACAAATGAACATGCCCTCCAAGGATCTCAAGTCATAACATCATGATAAGTGGATCCAATCAATAAAAAATTCATATAACCATGTGCATCAAAGATTACTAGCTCAAACATTTAACAGCTCAAAGACACTATGTGACTTGTCAAGTTTAAGTATGGGAGGGTTGACAATCTGTCCTACTGGGTAGATCTTTCCCTAGGTCAAGGAGAGCCTCCAAGAGGTCCCTCTCTAAGCCATGTAGAGTGTATGAGGTGGATGGGGTCAAGACTCAATGGGCATAGGGCTCATGACATACTAGGGGTCGTAGTGTCTCATTCATGGGTGCCTTTGTAGAGGGTGTGTGGTACATTCATCCGCAATGCACTTTTTCCAAGCCCATCATTTGCCTATAATATTTCTTTATTTATATTTTCTTTAGCACAAGGAGAGGTTTAAGGTCACTATCTTGGCGTGGTGACCATATGGAGGAAATGTCACCCACAAATGCCTAATGGAAATGAGAAGGTTGGCTCGTGATGAGACCCCCTTTCTCTCATCCATGCAACTGAGAGTCACAACCCTGGTTTGGTGACTAGATAATGACAATGTCATACCACTATATATCCATGGACGTGATAGGTCGGCTCGTGATGAGACCTCCAATCCTTCAATCTACCTTTCAGTAATTTCTTTGTTATATTATGGGTCCCCTTTTAGTCAAATATAAGTGTTTTATTGCTTTCTTGGGTGATCCTTGGGAGAAGTATATGGAAGGTTCATATATGGACTTTATCTTTTACCCAACACCAACCGCTCTAAGCCTTTATCCCATTCTTCCCATAGAATGAGGGACAACCCCTTCTTGGGTCAATACACCCTAAAATCCAAAGAGATAAGGAAATGGAGGGGAATAGTTATGGAAAATGGTAAGTATGGCCAGGAACAGTACAATGGATTATTAAGGGATTTCCCAGTAGAAAACCCACTCCCAAAGAAGACCACTTACTAGTGAAAAATATCAACCACCAAGGTGAAGCAGGGCATGTTGAAATATTGTAACTACAAAGAGTATTCTATTTATTATTGAGTCATTATTAATTAGATCAATCCCCTTTTGCAGATTGATCATGTCGGGCATGGTAAATGACCAAATCCCCTTTTGTGGATTGTTCAAACCCTAACTATATTATGATAATTAATAAGTCAACCTCCAGTCCTAATTAAAGTAGTTTTAACCACTAAGAAGAGAAGTCAGCCCTGCCTAGTGAAGAGACACCTTTCCAGCACCTACCAGCTAGTATAAATAAAGGAGGCTAACACCCCATTTGTTCATTCACTCATTCACTCAACAAGTGTGCAAGTTTGGTAGCTGCAATTAGGAGAAGAAGAAAGAAAGAAGAACATCTCTCAGTGTTGGATATTCTCTAGTGTTTTGGTTTATTTTATTGGCATTGTATTGGCTATCTATATTAAGGAAGTTTTGTTGGGTTTTCTCCCCCATGAGGGTTTCCTAGGATAAATGTTGTGTATCTTGTGATTGTGTTTCTCTCAGTGATCCTACCTATGCTATGGTTATATAGTAAATTGAAAAGAAACCTAATAATAGCTCAAAACTTAACATGGTATCAGAGCTAAACTGAAGAGAGCATCTTTTACTGGATAAAAAAATATGTCACTATTGTCGTATAAGAAAATTAGGGATTTTTGTTGGAGAAGAATTTTTTCATAAAAACCATCTAGAAAAGTGCACCCTACCCTAGTGAATCTTTTAGCAACTTGAGCACACCTTTTCAGTGGAAAAAGCCTCTGAAAAGTCAAAACCTAGTTTAGACTGGTACAAGAAAACCAGAAAAACCAGAGCTAATACCATAAGTACCAGTCTGTATTTCTGTAGGTCAATTTTCAAGGGGAAAAACTTGAAATTTTTGAAATCTAATAGCTCCAACAAACTCGCCTCAACCCAGTGCATCTAGTCCCTGGATCAAAATTTCAAAATTTCAAGTTTGAAAAATTAGGGCTTCCTCATAAAACCCTAAGTTGCAGTTTTAGAATCAGTTATAGTATCAATTACAGTTGCAGTATCAGTTGAAGTATCAGTTGCAGTACCAGTTGCAGTCGCCCTTGAAGTTTTTAAAGGGTTGGTAACTATTACAGCTGCTATAAGATGGTGCCACTACTATCAAGGGTATGTACTCACATATGTTTAAATTGTTAAGATTTAAAGGGTATTTTCAGGAGAAGGGATCTCTTTCCATAGATCCAGAAGGATCTCAGATCCAACACATTCATAGGAATAATGCAACCCATGTTTGATTATTTTGATATACATCTATTTTTTATGACATTATTTTGATCTAGGTTGCATATTGAGGCTATTAAATTCAAGGTATTAGATTGATTAAAGTTGAGATCATAGAGTTTATTATCTAACCCAACGTTATGTCAAGATAGAATATTGTCTTGCTACAAAAGACAGGTTGAAGAAAGCACTCGTCATCTTTAGTGAAGGAGACTTGGAAGAAAAGCAACACACTCATTCTTGAGGACAAGTCTACAGGTTCCAGGTTTGATTAATTAAGTTGATAAGATTCAAATTTGCACATGAAAAGTTGATAACTACCCCTTTACAAGTAAGCACTATAGTTGAGGTAGCAGTCTTTGAAAAGTATTATACTTGGTAGCATGTGAGAATGAGATAAATGCTTAATGTAATCATCTACCATATACAACTAACATCTCCTCTAGGAGAAAATTTGTGTTGGTTCCAGGTTGTTAGCAACATTTATTGTCTTCGATATCGGGATACACAGGTCTGCAGGTTGCCCGAGGAGTGCCCGAGCGCAACACATGAAGGAAGTCCTTTTCGGACTTAAAATCAAGCGAGCAGGCAGTTCGTTCTTCAGCGGAAAGGTTTCAGCGACATAGCAGGGCAGCGATTGATGGGTAACTGCAGAATTAACCAAGTCGCATCAAGTATAGCGCTAAAGGTTTTTAAGAAGTCAACGGTCGGAATCCATTGGAAGGCATTCATGAAGTTGCGAGGGCCATTGATCGCGAGCAGTTCAAGCGCAGTGTTATTTCGCGAGCTCGGGGATCGTAAGTTCAAAGGGCGAACCATATCCCGTTAGTTGTGCGAGATTTCGAGTTACGAAAAAGTGTCCGTAGAAAGTCAACCATCGCTGACCATTGCGTCTCGGGACTTCGCGAAGGGAGAATGCCAAAGTTTGATACTCTAACTCACGAGGTCCCGAGTAGCGAGAGGCGCGAGCACCCGGGACCACAGAAGTGTCGAGAGGATCGGAGCCGTCAGATCCAGAGGGACACATGGTGCACGATTAGGCTCCCCGCCTTCTCGCCCCTCGCAACATTGGAACATGAGGACCATCCTCCTCCCTGCCACGAGATGCGAAGTGCCGAGGGCACCCAGGACTTGGGCCCACCGCAGCACTGGATGATTTTAGAACCGTCGGATTTGAAGGGTGCGTAGCACCAGATCGAGCCGTCTCGGCATATCGCTCATCGTGATTTCGAGGAGCAAGGAGTAGCCCCTACATACTCGCGAACGCCGAAAAGCGCCATGGGAGTAGGCACGTGGTCACAGCCCGTGGGCATTTGGAAAAGGAGGGAGTTGCGTAAAGGAGGCCAAAGCACCAAATTCAGTCACAGAGAGGCCCGTCACGATCTCCGATTGCCATCAGACCCGACCTCGATCCTCGTCTTCGCCTGGAGTAAATGAAAAAAAGAAGGGGTGGTTGAGACCTCTCTTCATTCATTAAATGTGAAGTATGGAGGGTCTGGTAAGAAGTCCACTCGAGAGGGTCCTGTGTACCCTTTCCTTCAGAAAGGCCATGACGAGTCTTCAACTAGCCGAAAGAGGCCTGCACACGCTAACCCGACATTTACTGGCTTAGCTACTCCCCCTGCGGGAGCCATGCGCAGTTAAGATGGTGTCCGGCAAAGAATATCAGTATGAGATTGACTGAAAAGACATGAAGCCTTGGGCGACTAGGCACGCCTCTGTTGGGCATTTTTCTCTGAGTATATAAGCTCAGTCTTTGTATTTTGTAAAGGATCGATGGTAGAGCGAAGCTCCCAATTGTAAAGTTTTAACATATATCTTAGCTCTGGTTATGCATTTGTATGTAAGATTTCTTGTTTAATTGTAGACAATCTTTCTTTTCCCATCTAAATTTTCATCTTACACTACGAGAGTTCGTGATCGACTGTTTCGCAAGAATTGTGGCATTTATGTTATGATAAAGGATTTATTGTGCCATTATTGTTCTCTCTGGTTTTCTGCATTTGAGCGTAAGAAGATCTTGCGTTTAGATGTTTTCTTCCACAGTCTGTTAAGAACCTGATGTTCATAACGGGCCTTTGCATCTCTCTGATACAAGTCTTCCCCCTACTCGCCCTTACTACAACTCACTGTCTGAATCTATCTAAGACCTCACTTGTCCATGCATGCCTAGCCTAGTTTCGGAGTTGGAACCACGTCGTTTGAGTTAATCTCCATTTGATCACCTCATTAGACAAATCGTGACATTAAACTGATGGGTTTCAGGCTCTGCTCCTGCAAGAAATCCAGGGGTGACTTCCGACACTAACATTTCTGGCGCCATTACCGGGGACGAAATTGAAGATTATCCTTGGGTAGAACGATATTGAGCCTCTGAATCCGAAGGTGCATCAGATTATCAGAGCCTTTCAAGATTGCTAATTTGCACCTGGCAACTCCATTGTGACGACTCCGCTGGGGGGAACCTACTCTGTTAATTGTGGCCTTCAGAGGTAGGCATACGCGGTCTCATCCACAGCTGCCTCTAGCTACACCCGAAGCAAATCCAGAGGTGGTGCTCAGAAAGGGAAAGGCCTCTGAAGGAGAAAATTCTATTGCCGAACCAGGTAATCCGCTATCCCCTTCTGTAGAAACTCCATATTCTTCTCCTCAGCTTCCCAGTAGACCGTTTTCTAAAGTTTCCCGCTTCCTAAATTTTGGGAGTGTTCCTGCTGAGTTTTCCCCTCCTGATCTGAGATTGGAGGGAGAAATCCTTGTCACTCCCCTCTCCTTTGAAGCTGTTTATCGGTGAAGACCCGTGTCTGCAGCAGACTTGCCTCCTCCTTCACGAAGAGGAGTACCCACCGACTTGATTTCGTTAGCCTACGCCTTAAATCCTCTCTTGTTCTCCACTCCACTTCGGGACTCATTCCCAGCAGCCCCTTCGCGAACTCCTTCTCCTCCGAGCTCTCCTCCACCCAATATTCCTATGGCTGGTGTTAATCCCCCTCCAAATAGAATGGATTCCATTGTCACTGCTAGATATGCTCCCTTAATCCTACCCCATCCTGTGAATCCTCTTCCTACTGGGGATTACTTGAAATACATGCCCAAGTTCACTGGGGAAGGAGACGTAACTGCTGAAGAGCACCTGGCTGCTTTTTACAGTTACGCAAACAACCTCAATATTGAAAATGAAGATGTCTGGATGAGAGTCTTCTTCCAGAGCCTGGATGACGAGGTGAGGAAATGGTTTAGAGGATTGACCCCCGGATCTATTACTGGAATTGAAGCCCTGGATACTGTTTTCCTGAGGCAGTGGGGAGACAAGAAAGATTTCATGTATTACATGACAGAGTTTGGGTCTCTGAAGAAAATGGAAGGAGAGTTTGTCTCTGAATTCTCCAAAAGATTCAATAAAATGTATAATAAGATCCTTGCAGAGATAAAGCCCTCAGAAGCTTCTGCCCAAATTTCCTATGTCGGTGCATTTGACCCTGATTTTTGCCTTTTGTTGAGAGAAAGAAGAGCCACCTCCTTGGCTCAAATGAAGGATGTGGCCATCGAAGTGGAATCTAATGTACTAGCAGCTGACAGACTGAGGAGTAAGGCCAATGCAGATAGGAGAAGGGGAATATCGGAAACCTCAACTTCCGAACCAGCGGTGTCCCACCCTCAAGTGGACGAACTGACTAAGATGGTGAAGTCTCTGTCCGCAGAGATGGAAAGGATGAGGGTGGAAGGGAGGAAAGCATATAAAGGCCCTCAGATCGCCGAAAATAAAGGAGGATTCAGGAGGCCAAATAATTTTACTCCCCCGAATATGAAAAGAGAGAAGGGAAGAGACAGAGAGGACCAAAAGATTCAGGCCCCTTTTCAAAACAATTTTGTGGCCAAGGGGGAAGAAGGGGAAATAGATGAGCCCGATCCCGAAATCCACTGCTTTGGAGACACTCCTCCTTTTCCTCATCTCACTCAATTAGCATACGAGGAGTCTCTCAAGGACAGTCAACTAAATGAGCTGAGCAAGGGAGACAAGACTACTGGTGGCCGAGGCAGATATAGCTTGAGGTCCGACAAAAAGACAACAACACCTGATGTCCCCAAGCAGTCTACTAGAACAAAGAAGCCCTCTAATGAAGCATAAGACGACCACAGAGGTAAGAATACCAAACCCCTCTCTCCTATGATTCATAACCATGCCCCCGAAGTAAGATAAATCCCAAAGCCTGCATCTCCTTTTAATTTCAGACATGAGATTCAAAAGATCAGAATCCCTGTGCCCCTCACCGAGCTGATTAAACACGGAGAATTTAAAAAACACTTCTCCAAGATTTTACAGTCTGAAGCCTCATGCCTTCCCACAGAATCCATAAACCTCCAAGATGAAAAGCCAGTAGTTGTCCTAGGTCCCATGGTAGAAGATAGAGATGATTCATCCCCTCCCTTCTACACATCCCTGAACATACATGATAAAGTGCTGCACAACTGCTTGATGGATTCAGGGGCCTCTCACAACCTCATGCCCAAAACTGTCATGGAAGAACTAGGACTAGAAGTCACCCGAGCCTATCATGACCTCTATTCCTTTGACTCCAAGAGAGTTCAGTGTCTTGGAGTTATCAAAGACCTGGTGGTGACCTTGTTTCAACTTCCCATGAAAAGTGTGGTCATGGATATCGTAGTAGCTGACGTCCCCCCCAAGTTCGGTATGCTATTGTCAAGATATTGGATAAAAAGACTGGGGGGAACCTTGCAGATGGACCTCACGTATGCTACGGTCCTAGTGTTCGGAGGAGAGAATAGAAGACTATATAGGGAAGCCTAGTTGGCCTATATAATCAATGATGAAGCCAATCCCACCAACCATCCGATTTTCGCCTTAGACACTGATTTAGGCTCCATTTTACTCCAACTCACTCATGCTCCCGAGCCCCCTCTTGAAATCAGAAAGCAACCCACCTCTCCTCACGAACTTCCTCCTTCCATCACCCCCGTTTGGAAAATGTTTTTTGATGGAGCCTGTTCCAGGGAAGGCGCTGGTGCTGGGGTGTTTTTTGTGTCACTTGCTCAGGAAACCTTATCTCTGTCATACAAATTAGAATTTGAAACCACCAACAATGTGGCAGAGTATGAAGCCCTTGTCCTAGGATTAAGAGCTGCAAGGAAAATGGGAATTCAAGAGGTAGCAGTGTTCGGAGATGCAGAGTTGGTGGTCCAACAAATCAGAAACGCTTATCAAGCTAAGCATCCTCGACTCAGAAATTACAGGAATGAAGCATGGGACCTAATGGAAAATTTCTTCTCAGCCTTCAATATCTCTTTTATCCCAAGGGAGGATAATGATGTGGTTGATGCTTTAGCTGTCTCAGCTAGTTTTCTCAAAGTTCCTCTATTTCCTATGGTTAATTCTGATGTTGAGATAAAATATAGGCCCTCTGTACCAGACAATGTCAAGCATTGGAAAGTATTCGAGGATGATCTGTAAATTGAAATATTTCTCCAATCAGTTGATGAATTTTCTGCATTGCACATTGATCAGGATCCTGATACAGAGGAAAGCCCTCACCCTGAGGTGTTTCTAAATAAAATTGCAGACCACCAGATTATTCAGCTACCCAACAATCATATTCCGAGGGGACTAGTACCATTAGAAATATTGTTCGATGGGAATGATGTGGCATTAAAGGGGAGAGTTTCAGATAAAGATGCTGACACGACCGAGTGCAACATTGGTACACCGGAGGAGCCTAAGTTTGTCAAGCTATCAAAGAGTTTGACTAAGGAGCAGAGGGCTGAATATACTGAGTTGTTGAGGGAGTTTGCTGATGTGTTTGCATGGACCTACAAAGACCTCAATACGTATGACACATCTGTCATTGAACACAAGATCCCATTAAAGGAAGGAGCTAAGTCGTTCAGGAAAAAGCTAAGACAGATAAATCCCATGTTGCTGCCTGTCATGGAGAAAGAAGTAAAGAAGTTGTTGGAGGCCCAGATCATCGTCCCCTTGAGATATTCCGATTGGGTGGCCAATTTGGTTCCGGTAAGGAAGAAAAGTGGAGAAATCAAGCTCTGTGTTGACTTCAGGAACCTGAACAGGAGCTCAAAGAAAGATAACTACCCCCTACCCAATATGGAACACATCTTGCAGAGGGTAACCGGAGCATCTAGGATCTCCATGATCGATGGTTTCTCTGGTTATAATCAGATATCGGTCATGCCTGAAGACAGAGAAAAGACCGCCTTTACCACTCCTTGGGGAACATTCATGTATGCCAAAATGCCATTCGGACTGATGAATGCGGGAGCGACATTTCAATGAGCCATGGACATAGCCTTCATTGGAGAAAAAGATCGGTTCATGGTGATCTATCTGGATGACATCACAGTCTTCTCGAGGTCCGACAAAGAGCACTGCAGTCACTTGAGGAAAGTCTTCTCAAAATGTCGAAGATTCGGCCTTTCCCTAAACCCCAAGAAATCCTTGTTTGCTATGGAGGAGGGGAAGCTACTAGGCCATATAGTATCATCAGAAGGAGTGAGGATTGACCCTAACAGATTGGAGGCCATCCATACCTTGTCGCTCCCCAGGTCGAGAAGGAAGTTCAAACTTTTTTGGGGAGGATCAATTTTCTGAGGAGATTCGTCTCGAATTTCACTGAGCTGGTGAAACACATCACAGCCATGCTCAATAAGGGAAACGAAGTAAAATGGACCGCTGAACCCAGGGAATCTTTGGTCCAGATAAAAAGGGCATTGACTGAGCCACCAGTGCTGATCAGCCCGGACTATTCGAAATATTTCCTGATTTTCTCCTTCGCTTCTTTTGATACAGTAACAACGGTCTTGTTGCAGAGAAATGAAGAGGGGCGAGAGAAGCCCATTGCCTTTTTCAGCAAGGCGTTAAGAGATGCAAAGGTCAGATATGAAATCATGGAGAAGCAGGCCTATGCCTTAGTAAAAGCTCTCAAATCTTTCATGGTCTATGTCCTGCACTCAAAGGTGATTGCATACGTTCCTTCAGCCTCAGTGAAGGACATCCTTGTACAACCTGACATTGATGGGAAGAGGAGTAAATGGATAGCCAAGATCCTGGAATTTGACCTGGAAATAAGGCCTACCAAATTGATCAAAGGTCAAGGCTTAACCAAGCTGCTGGATGAAGCCAATTGTCAAGCTTTGGGGGTAAATTTCATGAACAAATGCTCAGGAATTCAATAGGGTCAATTGTCTGAAACAGACCCTCAAAAGGAGCCCCCATTGGCTCGATGTCCTTGGTATAAGGACGTCATATATTTTCTGTAGGAATTGCGGCCCCCAGATGGCCTGCAAAGAAACAAAGAAAGAGATCTCAAGCTCAGGGCAGTCAGGTACTGCCTTAGTGATCAAATTTTATACTGGAAAGACCCCCTGGGGGTGCTTTTGAAATGCATGGATCCACAAGAGGCCGACAGAATCATGGTCGAGTTTCATAGCGGCCTATGCAGAGGGAACCATTCCTGGAAGACTACAACCCACAAAATTCTCAGAGCCAGATACTACTGGCCCACCTTGTTCGTTGATGTCCATAGAGGAGTTAGAGCCTGTATCACATGTCAAATATTTTTAGGAAAGCAGCAGCTCAAGTCTCTGCCTCTGCAGCCTGTGGTTGTTTCGAGACCTTTCCAGCAATGGGGCCTGGATTTTATCAGAGAAATCCACCCTGCTTCCAGTGGGCAGCACAGATGGATCCTGACGGCCACGGATTTCTTTACTAAGTGGATAGAAGTTATCCCTACTAGGAGCGCTTCCCATAAGGTAATCATTGGGTTCCTCGAGGACCTCATCACAAGGTTCGACTGCCCAAGTAAGATTGTCACTGATAACGTAGCTGCTTTCGGGTCTGAGCCATTAGCCAAGTTCTGTGAGCAGTTCAGGATCAAACTGATTCACTCCACCACATATTACCCACAGGGCAATGGTTTAGTAGAGCCCTCCAACAAAAGTCTAATAAGGATCATCAAAAGACTGTTGGAAGACAACAAAAGGGCTTGGAACTCAAAGATGAAATTTTCTCTATGGGCTGATCGGGTGACTACAAAGAGATCTATAGGCCTCTCTCCTTTCCAGTTGGTGTACGGAGCAGAAGTTGTCTTCCCTTCTTAGCTGGCCATTCCCATAGTGAAATTCTTCCAGGATTATCAAGAAGAGCCCAATGACATGATCAGAAGAATTCATCAACTGGTGGAAGTCCAGCAGGCCAGAGAGTAGGTAGTGGACAGAATTCAGGATCAGCAGCAAAGGATCAAGCAGGTTTTCGATAAGAAGGCCAAGAAGGAGCAATTCCAGTTAGGAGACCTGGTGTTGAAGTGGGACGCTCCTAAGAAAGACAAGGGAAATCACGACAGATTTGAAGCCCTATGGATCGGGCCTTTCAGAATCTCTGAAGTTTACTCAAACAAAACATATCGGCTATGAGATTTGGAAGGCAAAGAAGTTTTCAGCAGCCCAGTGAATGGGCATTTTCTTAAAATATGTGTTGCCTGAGCCTTCCATGGCTCCTGTGTTTTGTAAATATTGATCTTTTTAGTTCCTTGTTTTTATTGTTTTTATCGTTTCGGCTTAGTAAATGACTCCATAGCCCAACAACAAGGCATTGGAACTGCAAAATGAGTCCTTAGAGCATCACAGGGACGAATCTATCCCCCATGGAGCCTAATGTTAGCAACATTTCTTGTCTTTGGTATCGGGATACACAGGTCTGCATGTTGCCCGAGGAGGGCCCGAGCGCAGCACATAAAGGAAGTGTTTTTCAGACTTAAAATCAAGCGAGCAGGCAGTTCGTTCTTCAGCGGAAAGGTTTCAGCGACAGAGCAGAGCAGCGATTGATGGGTAATTGTAGAATTAACCAAGTCGCATCAAGTATAGCGCTAAAGGTTTTTAAGAAGTCAACGTTCAGAATCCCTTGAGAGGCATTCCCGAAGTTGCGAGGGCCATTGATCGCGAGCAGTTCAAGCACAGTGTTATTTCGCAAGCTCGGGGTTCGTAAGTTCAAAGGGCGAACCATATCCCGTTAGTTGCGTGAGATTCTGAGTTACGAAAAAGTGTCTGTAGAAAGTCAACCGTCGCTGACCATCGTGTCTCGGGACTTCGCGAAGGGAGAATGCCAAAGTTTGATACTCTAACTCACGAGGTCCCGAGTAGCGAGAGGCGCGAGCACCCGGGCCCACAGAAGTGCCGAGAGGATCGAAGCCGTCAGATCCAGAGGGACATGTGGTGCGCGATTAGGCTCCCCGCCTTCTCGCCCCTCGTAACATTGGAACATGAGGACCAGCCTCCTCCCCGCCGCGAGATTCGAAGTGCCGAGGGCACCGAGGACTTGGGCCCACCACAGCACCGGATGAGTTTAGAACCGTCGGATTTGAAGGGTGTGTAGCACCAGATCGAGCCGTCTCGGCATATCGCTCATCGTGATTTCGAGGAGCAAGGAGAAGCCCCTACATTCTCGCGAACGCCGAAAAGCGCCATGGGAGTAGGCACGTGGTCACAGCTCATGGGCATTTGGAAAAGGAGGGAGCTGCGTAAAGGAGGCCGAACCGCCGAATTCAGTCATAGAGAGGCCCGTCACGATCTCCGGTTTCCATCAGACCCGACCTCGATCCTGGTCTTTGCCTGGAGTAAATGAAGGCAAGAAGGGGTGGTTGAGACCTCTCTTCATTCATTAAATGTGAAGTATGGAGGGTCTGGTAAGCGGTCCGCTTGAGAGGGTCCTATGTACCCTTTCCTTCAGAAAGGCCATGCCGAGTCTTCAACTAGCCGGAAGAGGCCTACACACGCTAACCCGACATTTGCTGGCTCAGCTACTCCCCCTACGGGATCCATGCGCAGTTAAGATGGTGTCCGGCAAAGAATATCAGTATGAGCTTGATTGAAAGGACATGAAGCCTTGGGCGACTAGGCACGCCTCTATTGGGCGTTTTTCTCTGAGTATATAAGCTCAGTCTTTGTATTTTGTAAAGGATCGATGGTAGAGCGAAGCTCCCGATTGTAAAGTTTTAACAGATATCTTAGCTCTGGTTATTCATTTGTATGTAATATTTCTTGTTTAATTGCAGACAGTCTTTCTTTTCCCATCTAAGTTTTCATCTTACACTACGAGAGTTCGTGATCGACTGTTTCGCACGAATTGTGGCATTTATGTTATGATAAAGGATTTATTGTGGCATTATTGTTCTCTCTATTTTTCTGCATTTGAGCGTAAGAAGATCTTGTGTTTATATGTTTTCTTCCACAGTCTGTTAAGAACCTGATGTTCATAACGGGCCTTTGCATCTCTCTGATACAAGTCTTCCCCCTACTCGCCCTTACTACAACTCACTGTCTGAAGCTATCTAAGACCTCACTTGCCCATGCATGCCTAGCCTAGTTTCGGAGTTGGAACCACGTCGTTTGAGTTAATCTCCATTTGATAACCTCATTAGACAAATCGTGACATTAAACTGATAGGTGTCGGGCTCTGCTCCTGCAAGCAATCCAGGGGTGACTTCCGACGCTAACACAGGTTACCATGGATGAATGTTTGATCACAACACTAGAAGAGTGTTGATATCATTTTGCATTGAATTTCTTACTTTTTCAGGCATGCCACAAGTGATAGCTCTAAAGGAGATATTGTGACGATTATTCATGCTATTGTTTTATTACTATTATCAAAAGAGTTTTATTCTTTCTTGTTTTTTTGTTGACCTTGTTTCAGGTCACATGTGATAAAACTGATGAAGTTATAGTGAAGGTTGCAGAAGGAAATAGATTAGATGAGACATGAAAAAACGATGTACATGAACATATACATCCATGTACCAAAGAAGATGAAGAAGAAGCTATTTTTTGAGATCCAGAGTATCTCATATGGAGATTGATTGTAAGGAGCATAAGGCTCCAAATATGACCGAACATTAGAACAAGAAATCACAGTAGACTTGTTCAAAGGATAATGAAGCCACCTTGACAGGAAGCAGAATTCACTTGAATTCTGACTCATATTTTCATATTTAGACTTGGTATTCAACATCAAGTATACCCTATAACAGATGATGAAGTCCTCGTAGAATCAGAAGAAATCAAGAGTAAGATTGATCTCAGAAAGGATCAGATGAAGAGACAACTTCCAAGAATGGGAGACAAAAGCCATGAAAAGACTAGATCGTAGCTTCAAAGAATCCTAGGAGATATGAAATCTCATGGAAGGTTCCCTTGTTTCAGTGACAGAGAAGGAAGCCAGACAAAAAGAATGGGATATGGATTTTTTGTGATACTAGAAGAAAATCCAGTATTGACTTCCAAGATTGATCTAACAGATCAAGCATGTTGTAGATGTACAAATCTTGATGTGTGTCTAGAGGATTCTCCCAACAAGAGGGAGACGACTATGAAGAGACACTTACTCCAGTAATTGAAGAAATATTTCAGGTATTCACGAAGACAACTAGAACAACCATGGTTCATATATAGTATGATATGCAAGGGGAGAAATCCCCATATTTAAAATTGAGTGGAAGTTGGTGCATTACATTAGTTGGGTCATTGAGACATGGCTATAATAAAAGATGTTGAAATATTGTAACCACAAAGAGTATTCTATATATTATTGATTTATAATTCATTAGATCAATCCCCTTTTGTGGATTGATCATGTCGGGCATTATAATTGACCAAATCCCCTTTTGTGGATTGGTCAAACCCTAAATATATTATGAAAATTGAGAATTCATCCCCCATGCAATTTAAAGTGGTTTTAACCACTCAGAAGACAAGTTGGCCCTGCCTAGTGAAGAGACACATTTTCAACACCTGTTAATTTGTATAAATAAAGGAAGCCAATGCCTCATTTGTTCACTCACTCATTTGATCATCTAGAGTGCAAGTTTGGTAGCTACAGTTGGAGAAGAAGGAAGAGAGAGAGGTGCATTGCTCAGTAGAGGATATTCTCTAGTGTTTGATTCATCGTATTGGCCGTGTATTGGCTATCTATACTAAGGAAGTTTTTGTTGGGTTTTCTTCCCCATGAGAGTTTCCCAAGATAAATGTTGTGTATCTTGTGATTGTGTTTATCTCAGTGATCCTATCTATGCTATGGTTATCTAGTAAATTGAGAAGAAACCTAATAATAGATTAAACCTTAACAAAAGATAGAGTTACCTCCATGAAAGAAGAAGATATACCTTCAATATTAGTTATTGAGCCACTCTCAGTTTCAGATGAAGTTGTTTCCATGATGAAGTAGAGGAGTTACTTTCAGATTTCAACAGTCATAGTGAGAATAGAGCAGCCATTCTCAACTTCATAGAAATTGCAGGTGCAGAGTCCCACTTCCAGAGGAATAGTTGCAGAGAGAGTAGAGGACATACTACCAGACAATGAGATATATAGTGCTTTGCAAAAAGCACATAGATATAGCACATGCTTGTGCAGATTGAGTTGCAATTGAGCAAGTGTACTAGATTGGTACAAAGTGATGTGAAAATTTGATTTGAATTTGAAGACATAAAGACTCATGTCTGCAAATTGAAGCAAACTCCGAGAGCTTGGTGTGGAAGGATTGATATTTTCTGAAGAGTTTGGGATTTACTAAGAGTAAAACTGATTCTAACCTTTACTTCAAGGTTATAAATTATGAGCCAGTTATAGTGTTTCTATTATATGTAGATGATGTATTCTTGACAATATGAAGAAAATCTCATCACAGATTGCAGAAGAAGCTCACTACAGAGTTTGATGAAATACCTAATGCATTATCTCTTAGGTCTTGAAATTTGGAAGAACCCAGAGAAGGTATTTTTTAACCAAGGGAAGTATGCAGTTGAAATAATGAAAAGGTTTGACATGTTGAAATGTAAATCCATGTACACACCCATGGAAACGAAGTTGAATCTTTTGGTAGATACCTCATCAGAATTGGTTGATGCTACTATGTACATACATATTATTGGTTCAGTGATGTATCTGATGAATACCAGGCCAAATATATGGTTTTCCTTTAGTCCGTATCTAGTAGAACCCATACATGTTCACCTTGATGATGAAAAACATGTGATGAGACACCTTAAGGGAACATTGGATTTTGGTCTATGTTATACTAGAGATCATGACTTCAGATTGTATGGATATACTGATTCAAATTGAGCTGGAAGTGTTTCTGATAGAAAGATCACTTTAGGATGTTGTTTCAGTCTGGGGTCAGCCATGACTTCATGGCAGAGTAGGAAGAAATACAATATTTCTCTCAACATGATAGAAGCGGAATATATTGCAGCATGTTCCACTAGTTGTGAAGCCATATGGCTTTGGATGTTGTTGACAGATCTATTAGGTATGGAGATGGAAGCCACTGTGATCCTATGTGATAACCAAAGTTGTATAAAGATGGTGTGTTCCATGATGAGTCAATGCACATAGAGATATGGTATCACTTAATTCATGATATGATGCAGAGAGGAGCTATAAATATCCATTATGTCGGCACAGATGAGAAAGTTGCATATGTGTTGACCAAGACTTTGTCTCGTGCAAAGTTTGAGAAATTTCAAGACAATCTTGGTATAGTCCGAAAGGACCTCCCTCGAAAGGGGGAGTAGTGTTGATGCCAGCCTAGTGCTGAATATTTCCAACTTCATGTTGATGTTGATGTTGATGTGATGCCAGCATTGTGCTAAAGATTTCCAACTTCATGCCGATGTTGTTGAGATTCCAGCCTCGTGCTGAAGATTTCCAGCTTCGTGTTGATGTTGTTTTGATGCCAGCTTCGTGTTGAATATTTCCAGCTTCATGTTGATGTTATTGTGATGCCAACTTCGTGCTAAATATTTCCATATTTGTGCTGATGTTGTTGAGATGTCAGCTTTGTGCTGAAGATTTCCAGCTTAGTGTTGATGTTGATGAGATGCCAACTTCGTGTTGAAGATTTCCAGCTTAATGTTGATGTTGTTGATGCTCCAGCCTTCATGTTGCGATGATGTTGTTGTTGATGTTTTATCAGCCTCGTGTTGTTATTGATGATGATGATGTATTAGTGTTATAATAATCCATGTTGATGCAGATAATGATGATGCCACTTCAACTTCTTATTGAAGATGATAATGATGATGCCACTTCAGCTTCTTGTTGAAGATGATAATGATGATGTCACTTCAAATTCTCGTTGAATATTTTGATGATGATACTCTAGCCTCATGTTGATGAGGATGATGATGCTACTCTGGCTCCATGATGTGAACAATGATGATGAGAAAAACTTCTGATGATTTATAGATGTGTCATTCAGTGTACCAGATGATGTTGATGTTGCTACCCTCTCTCTCTCTCTTGATGATGTTGTATTGAGATGTGTCTATAGAATACCCTTCTTGTTAAGGGGGGGTGTTGAAATGTTGTAACTGCAAAGAGTATTATATTTATTATTGAGTCATTATTAATTAGATCAATCCCCTTTTTTCGATTGATCATGTCAGGCATTGTAAATTACCAAATCCCCTTTTGTGGATTGGTCAAACCCTAACTATATTATGCTAATTAAGAAGTCAGCCCTCAGGCCTAATTAAAGTGGTTTTAACCACTAAGAATAGAAGTTGGCCCTGCCCAGTGAAGAGACACCTTTCCAATGCCTGGCAACTAGTATAAATAAAGGAGGCTAGCACCTCATGTGTTCACTCACTCATTCGCTCAAAAATGATGCAAGTTTGGTAGCTTCAATTGGTAGAAGAAGGAAGAGAGAGATGCATTGCTCAGTGTTGGATAATCTCTAATGTTTTGGTTTATTGTCTTGGCATTGTATTGGCTATCTATATTAAGGAATTTTTGTTGGGTTTTCTCCCCCATGAGAGTTTCCCAGGATAAATGTTGTGTATCTTGTGATTTTGTTTCTCTTAGTGATCCTACCTATGCTATGGTTATCTAGTAAATTGAAAAGAAACCTAATAATAACTCAAAACTTAACAAGGAAAAAGGCATAATGTCTAAGCACATATGATGAAATATAGAGAAATCTAATATACAACATAATAAAATGGCTTAGGTATTGAAATGGTGCTCACCATAATACCAACTTTTACCTCATGGAGCAAGGCCCACTGCCTTCCAGAAGCCAACTAATGTGGTGGATGCCATTTGTAAACCTGTGACCATCTATGGTGGTGAGTGGGTTTTCCATTTGTGCAAATGGTACTATTGGTCATGTAGTCTCTCGACACTCCATATCTGCAACCTGAGGGCCTTGAGACATCATCTCCTTAGTTATACACAAAATGGGGATAACACCTCCTACACAAGAGGAAGAGAATGAGGTTAATCATTTTCCTTTTCATATTTTTGATGATACCCTATTCTATGATTCAGAAGGTGAAGAAGTAAGGGAATCCTTGGATGTACTAAACCCTTCATGTTATGATAAAGGTAATGGCATGGTCGATAATATTGATGAGTTCATACATGTTGGGAGATGCAAATGGGATGTGGTTGGTTATAATAAATATCCCATTTATGATATGGAAGGGCATATCCAAATGTTTCCTTTACAACTATCGTATGCGGTTACTAATATTTCTGACATGTGGAAACAAGGAGATGGTATGGTTACATATATTTTCCAAACACCCAAGGATGGCCTAGTGCAATGTTATCATGAATATTTTAGATCATACCTTGAGTAGTTTGATGAGTATTCCTTTGAGCACTTGGATTTCTTCTATGAAAAAGATTATCAACCATCGTTGTGCTCAGATATTGATAAGGGTGAGGACATTGCTTTCCTGAAGCAGGATACTTGTGACAAGGTTGTCCAAATCCCTCTAATTACTTTACCTCATTATGTCACTAAGGATACAATTGGGGAAAATGTCTCTTGTACCAAGTTTTCTCTAAGGCAGAGCCTTCCTTTAGAATTCAAGGGTAGGTTGAATATCTTATGAAGAAGCTTATTATCTCAATCATTCAACTCTTCCCTAAGAAGTTGGCAATCATCCTCTAGGTTCTTGCTAGTCCCTTCTTAGAACTTAGGATGTGATGACATCCAAGCTATCCAACCTTCAGACTCTTTGAGTCAGCCTTGTGAGTCTTTGACTTTTGACGATCCCTTTCTGAGATGGATTGAGCACTTTCCTAGAAGTGTAACTTGGCATAATTTTGTCCCTCCCTCTTGCCTCCATGAGCTAGACTTTATGATTTCCTATGATATGATACATGCTCTAACTCATGTTATTTTTGTGCTTAACTTGTCATTGTTTTGGTTTATGATGAAACACAAAGGTAGGTGTTATGAGATATTGTTGGGATTGTTTCACTAGTTATATGAATACACCTAACATTCAACCAACAGGTAAGTAGATGTAGGAAGGCATTTGCATCCATTGTACATACCTTTTCATATCATGTTAGCATAGTTGTATTTGCATTTTATTATCTTGTCTCACTTGTATACATGTATGCTCATGATTAGAATTTGTATTCCAATTTTTATATCATGTATGAACAAGGGTTGATATCACCACCCTATATGTTACTAATATATTTTGTTGAGATTTAGGAAGCACATGTCATACCAGATATGTTGAGGTTCTCATGCGCTCTACGATGAGCACATGTCCCCGAGTTGGAACCAGATGTTATCCCCTAGCCTAGGGATAACTAAGGAGATCGTGTCTTGAGGCCCACATGTTCCAAACATGGAGTGTCGAGAGCTAGACGGCCTAAGAATAGCCCCAGAGGGCCCTTTTTTTATTCAAGTATAGTGCACATATCGCCAGCAGCAATATCCATCACACTGGATTGGTCCCGAAGTGGCAGTGGGTCTTGCTCCATGAGGTAATGAGTCTAAGTATCATGGTATGTATCACTCCAATAATTGAAGCACTTGAACATGTTGTGTTGAATCCTTCTTCATTTCATGACATTTTCTTAGAAATTATGATCTTTGCCTTGTTTAAACTTGGGAGGGTGACACGGTGCCCTAGTAAGTTGATTTCCCTTTAGTATGGGTTGCTACTTGGTGGATCTTTGAAGAGTCATTGTCTCTTCCCTCCATAATTACCACTTTCCATCTTTATTCCTTCCATCTCCTCATATTTTGGGCATTGGGATAGGCTACACTAGGAAGGGTTGTACCTTACCTTGTGGGAAGAAGGGGATAAAGGCCCAGAGGCTAAACTAGTTGGAAAGAGTTAAAATCCATTTTGAAACCTTCGATATGCTTCTCCTAGGGATCCCTGAGAAAGCTGTAAAAATATTCTCACTAAGAAAAGGGGACCCACAAGATAACATCGATACTCAAGATATTAATTGATGGATAGGAGGTCTCATCACGAGCCGACCTATTATGACCATGAACATGTAGCAGTATGACATTACCACCTATCTAGTCACCAATCTAGGGTAGTAGTTCTTGTTTTCGTAGCCAAGAGAAAGGGGTTCTCATCACGAGCCTGCCTTCTCATTTCCATGAAATGTTTTGTGGATGACACTGTCACCTCTAGTCACCAAGCTAGGGTAGTGATCCTCAACTATTCCCTTGTAGCACAAAATAAAATATCAAAAGAAAGAAATCTAAGAAAGAATAAATGGCAATGAATGGGCTAGGAAACAATTGCATTCATGACAAGGTGCAACTCACCCTCCATAAAGGCGCCACAGGTAAGACTCTACATTTCCCTGTTATCACATGCACCCCATTCCCAAAGGTCTACCCCATGCCACTTCATACACTTACATAACTTGGACTAGGCTCCACCTGGGAAACACCCTAGACTTAAGGAGGATTATCCCTATAGGACATCCTGAGACCCTTCCCAATCCTAAATTTGGCAAGTTTTATAACGTCTTTGAGAATTTGTTTGGTTTAAGGGGGTTTGATGCACATATTTGGGTGGTTTTATTATTGGATGTGATTTACTTGCTATGATACTCATGACTCATGGACCCCTGGAGAGAATACATATTTTTCTTTGCAAGACCTTGCCCGGTGGACAACTATTCATGAGAAGATGACAAGTTCGAACCTTCATGAGGGCTTGAATCCTAGGGATGGATGTTGAGACCTCGAGCTTGGGGCATGACAGTGGTGACCATCTCGTATGATACAAGAAGAGGTTTTTGCCTTTGGAGGCACTTTGGTAGGCCTAGGGGGGTGGATTCTGCCCTCCATGCACCAGGATTCTACCCTTTGGAGGCTAAGACATCATCCTTCTAGTCTAGGACGATAGGGTTCGTTGAATATTATGGTAGCACATGTGGACAAATATTGAGGCCTTTGGAGGCCTAATGCCATGTTTTTGTAGCCTAACATCACCCTAGAAGGGATGAAATCACCTTATTTAGGGTTATTTTATGTAAACTCACTTAATTTGTAAATTAAGGGTAGAATTGTTGAGGTCGGCCCTGTATTTTAAAATAAATTTAATTTTAGGCTAGATTTTGGTATAAATACACAAAAATGACATTCATTTTCATCATAACTCTCCCATGAGAGAGAGAGAGAGAGAGAGACGACTGAAATTGGTTCCCTTTTAGGGTTTATTGGCTGAAATTGTGAGGCACACTTGTTTTGGAGGCTAAATTTTGCAACTTGGATCATATTTTGGTGAAGTTACTTGACAATCTAGGGTTTTATTGCTTGATTATTCTTGGTCAAGTAAGTAAATCTGCAACTGTCATTTCATGTTGAATGGTTATAATGGTATATTGTCTTATTCATGTTAAATATTATGAAATTGCTTACTTGACAAACCCTAGGAGTAAAGGACTTAAGTTGCTACTTCTTTGCTCTTCATTTTCTAGACTTTACTAAAGTGGTTTAACCTAGACATGCTTCTAAAGCCCTAAATTGCTAGAACTTTAGAAGCCATTCCCTAGTTTTTGTTGCACTAAATACATTTCAATAGTCTAAGGAGGAGTATGACGCTAGGGCCTAAAAGTGCCTACTCTCTAGTTAGCTCACCTCCCTAAAGTTTGGATCCTAGAGGACATAAGGTGCTACTCCTCTAAATATTCTCCCTTTTAATTAGACACGTATAATCATCATTGTTTCTCGAAGTAAATGTTGTCAAACTATTGACTCCACAAACCTTTAAAGGCACTAGTCTCTCTTCTCTTTGGTTGATTGATAAAAAAAACACTCAAACTTTAAGATCTCAAGCCTTCAATACCAAAACTAACACTAAATTATCCCAGACTACTAATTTCATTGATGTTGTTATAATTTTCTGCTACAGCCATATAACTGTAGCAAATTGTTTTCATACTTAACATTAATTGCTGGCTAATTACTTCAAAATTTGTTTGTGACAAGTTACTATCATTCTATATACTAAATTCCAAATCTTTATTGTCTTTTAAATCATTTTCTAAAGAATATTCTTGCAGTTGTTACATATTTCTCAGTGTTGTTGTAAACTTATTTAATTATGTACTTTTATATCAACTAGCACACATTTCATTAGTTTATTGTCTATTGAAGCATTAATATCATTTTTGTACTTTAAACTGTCATATATATATGCTTGTTTTCTTGTTTTGGGTAGGTACACTTTACTTCTACATTTGCTTCATCTCTTAAGACATAAACTTAACAATACCACTTGACTTGAGTGA